>VZRQ01001794.1:96964-308794 GCA_013397975.1 Machaerirhynchus nigripectus
AAAAGAAAAAAAAAAGAGAAAAAGACTAAAAATAGCTCAGTCTTAAAAGGATTTACATTCCAAGAGGGGAAAAATAAAATAAAGAAGAAGGAAAGAAATTACTAGTGATTTATTTCTGAGAAGGAATTTAGGCACGAAGGAGGAAGAAAATCAACTCGAATAAAATATGCTCCAGCCACCTACAGAAATGTGCTGGGACTTTTCCGTGGATAGACTTCTTCCCAAGGGCTGGGGCTTCTGCGGATCACAACAAACCTTATGCACAAACCTACGAGAGGGAGAGGGAAAATCTGAAATACTTGAAAGAAACACTATCTTGATAACGAAATGGCTTGTGCGCATGAAGAAAGCAAAGATGTAATCTCTCAGTGTTCAGGAAAAAAAAAAACAAAAACAACAGGCAAACAGCAAAAAAAGACAAAGAAACAAAAAACCAAAAAACCCAAAACCCAAAAGGTTTCCGGTTTGCAACTCGGCAGTATTATCCAGTTGTCTCTATAGAAAATAACAATGCTTTACCATAAAGAAAACCTGTCATTCTGTACATTACTTTCGTGGTTTAATTGCATTCTTTACCCTCACTTGTCTCGTCCTTCGTTGTGAGCAGAAATCCAGCATTTCATTTCCTCTTTCATTCCAACTTTTAAGAGGCAGACTGGAACCGGCAGGGAAAAAATACGAGCTCCTGCCTCTTTATGGGTCAAAGCTATTTGTCCTTTAAATAACAATGTCCTATTATCAGTCGCTGAAATGTGCACACACTGACGAAATTAGCAAGTGATGTATATGTAAAGAAGGTTTTTGAATATCGAATGTACAATGCTCTGTGAGCAAAGACCCCGTGCCAAACGCTAACAAGCCGCCAAGGGAAGAGATTAGGTGACAGCGAGCACAACTCCTTCAGACAATCACCAGTCTGTAAATTGGAGCAAAGGCGATTTCCCTTCCTTTGTACCTCAGCCTTCAGTTCTCTCATTGCCTTTTCCTTACTGAGTCTTTTTAAAAAAATATTTTTATTTTATTTTTAATTAATTATTTCATGTGTTGGGTTTTGTGCTTCCTTCCCCATCCCAAAAGTTTGCATTTGTGTGTGTCCTTCACACTGATTTCTCTTCCTTCTTGAGGAGTATTTCTTTCACACACTCACCCACCCGTCTCCTATTCAAATGGTATTTCGGAAGAAGGTAGCATAATTGCTTTTGCTGGGATTTCTGTAACCTAAAAATTAAAAAACACGGGCACGGAGCTGGGTAGTGTTTTCTTCCAAACCCGAAATTATTTATTTCATTCTGTTTTAAAATAGCCCAAAGAATACACTGCCATAATTTGTTACCATGTCGGAATAAAACTTAATAGCAACAAAAACAACAGCACCAAAACCGATAATAACGACACGTTTTAACAACCTCTCACCCGTGTTTTTATCGTGCTTGTTAAAAGAAAAAAAAAAAAAAAAGGTAAAAGTGTTGCTTAAGACGAATTTCACCATGCAGTTTCTAATAGTTACAGTTCAACAAGCAGGAAAATAAATGCTGGACAGAACAAAGACGTGTTGACACCTCTGTATCTACTTTGTACTAAATTGCTGAGAAGCCTCTGGTTTATTGTCACACCGGAGACTTTTTGTCCTTAGGAGAGGGAGTGAATAGCAGCGTTTCCCTATAGAGGATGGAGAGCAGGGAGGAGACACGGGCGTGCCAGGATATATTTTTTCCAATAAAAAATACTGTATATTACAGCTTTAAAAAACCTGGTCCAAAGTCACCGTCTTTAAATCATTAAGGGCAGATTGTTCCACCCTTTATAAATGAGATTTCCTCATGGACATGAAAAGCAATGGCCCTTTTTGGACTCTCACAAATAGATTCTCCCTCCTCGTCCCCCCACCCCCCCGGAAATAACAATTGTAAACAGCGTCCAAGGGCAGAGCAGAACAACATCCGAGCTTTGCAAGTCTTTCCCCCTCCTTTGCTTTGTCTTTTATCAGACACAAGAACCAGTCCGATAAAACAGGAGCTGCGGAGCCAGTGTTTGATACAATCCCCCCAGCGACCCCGGGAGAAGGGAGCGCTGAAGAGGTCGGGGGAGGGGTGGCACGGCAGATGAGCACTATCCACCAAAAACGGGGGGTCCTAGATAGCTCACGACCCCTCGTTCCTCAGCCAGGCACAGTTACCTGCTGGGCCGAGAACGCAGGCCAAGATCGGGCCGAGGCTGCTGCTGCGATCGCGGCACCAGTTTGCTCTTGCAAAATGACCAGTTCAGAAAATGCCATAGGCTGGCTTGCAGGGCAGTATATATTTTCAAATACATATACTTCATATATCTAGGTGTGTGTGGGAGAAAAAGAACATTTAAGCCTCTGATTACCACTTCCACCCGTGACTGGGATATCCCCCCTTAACGAACGGGGAGAAGGGAGCCAGGGACAGGGAGCGCCCGCAGCCGACACGGTCCCCGCTCTCCCCGCGGCTCCAGCGCCGCCATCCCGATCGCCCACTCTTGAAGGATGGTGCGGCAAAGGGCGGCTGTGAATTTCTCCGCGGTTCGGTCACAGGGCAGAGATTGCCCGCGACAGGTAAATAGGCTGCGGGTCGCGGTAATGCCAAGAGTATTTTCAGTTAATAGGGGAGGGAAAATGAGGTGTCTGGAGCGATATTGGAAAGTACAAGATCGATGATCCGTCCTCGTGTCCAATCAGCAGCCTTTAATTGACTGTATTTTCTAGGTAATTGAGCCGCTGTGCTCCTAAATTGAAGTGGAAGATATAACAATACATCTCAGAGGGAGGAATTACTCATTACTTCATAATGAAATTTTCCATTTGCTGCGTGGGGCCGGTGCCGTTAACACCTTCGCCGCCGGTGGTGGTGTCCGCGGCCCCACGGGGGGCGTCGGCTCCCGGCACGCGTGGGGCATCGACGGCGGCGAGGGCAGACACAGGGCACCCAGCCGGCAGCAGGTTCTGCCTTTAGCCCCGAGCCACTGCCACCGGGCAGGCAGGTGTCCACAGCGTCGCCCCGGTCGGGGATGAGACCCTTCGAGGAATTAGGGTGAGGCCCCGGGGAAGCCGGCGGTGGGCACCTGGCCTCTTGTCACCAGCGGGAGCGGGGCTGTCTTCGGGGTACCCCATGTGCTACACCGGGTTCGCTCCCTAGCCAGCCAAATTCAGTTCCTAAAGGCTGTCCCTCCCATCCCCCCTTGTTAGCGTTTGATTGATTGCCTTATTAAAGCGTGTTCTTGTAAGTGTGACCGAGCTGATTGCACTGCATATGTTTGGGATAATGCTCATTTTAAACAACTGAATAATAATACTACTAATAAAAAAAAGACCAGAAGAGGAAGAAGATGAGCTCTGGAGAACGGGTTAAGCCTAAACGATCCCGGGGAGCAGCGCTGTAACTCGCGCATTAAATTGTTCCTTTACTACCAAATCACTCAGTCCATCTTTGTTGTGTTTTATCTGTCACCTCCTGTACCATTAAGTGAAATAGCAACGAGACTGACGCTTACTTTCCCGTCTCAGACTATACGTTTTTATTAAGGTTGTATGATTAAACTGGATCGGATCTGCTTTCCCAGCAATATGCTTTACTTCAGCGCCTAAATCATTGGCAAATCGTCTCTCCATATTTCACTGGGTTTTCTGCTGGGTTGTTCGGTCATTTGCCGGCACCTGCAGAAAAGCATGCGGCTCCTTTAGCTTTTTGGCTTGTCTATCTGAAAGACCCTTTTGTTTTCTATTATTCTCCTGCTCGCCTGGCTACTTTATTTTACTACTGAGTTTAGCCCCTGAAAACACCCTCCACCATATGTCACCCCCAGGCCCGCTGTCCTGCCTCTTACAATAGTGTCACCCTGGGGTAAAGCTCACGTCAGGATGAGCTGAAGTCTCGTTAACACAAATGGCTTCATTTAGACGCATCAGGTGCCTGGGTGGATGTAAAGGGGGAGAGAAAGCAGTCCCACGCGCTTTTTGCTTCATCCTTCTACCCGGAGCCCCTTATATGTTGCCTGCTTCATTCAGATCTTGCTTCTCCTTTTGTAAGACGGGATGGTCCCGTCCTGACCCTGGAGAGATGGTACTTCGGAAGGGATGCGGTTATGGTAGATTAGGGTAGATCCCCGCTGGAACTGGTCCCTGTTTTAGAAAGTTTTTCTTCTCTCTCTCTTTCTCAGGTAGGAGGAGGAAGAGATAGCTAGTTCAGGATCTTCTAACAAGAAAACAAATAGATCACAACCTCTGGCCTCCAATTCACCGTTTGTTCCCCCCCTCCCCGCACTTAAAAAAAAAAAATCAGTTAAACTCCGTGTATCTACGACCAAGAATGTAGTGCAGGTTTACACTAATATTTACAAACCTCATTTTAAAGAATCTCCGTCGGTGTATTGCATGCACATATACATGCAAAGCAAACACATAAAGTGATTTTCCCTGCTGCCCTCTCTGCAAAGAAGTGCCTGTGACTTCAGAGACAGAAATTGCCACTTAAGAACATCACATGAAAGTATTAAGTAATTATTTAAAACAAGGCTGTTTAGAAAAATATTTGTGTTTATTGCAGCTGCTCGATTGGTCTCGTTAAATCTGGGGAGCATTTAAATTGTGTTACAGTCTCATTTAAATCCAGTTTCGTTCCAGCAGGCTGCAAAGCCTGAATAGAACCAATCACTCCATAATGATGATGAATGAGAAATTAATTCAGATACAAGCAAGACAATTTAGGCCTTCATCTGTTTAAATAGCCTTCCAAGATTATTCGCAATTGCAGGTCACAGATTTAATCAATTGTCCAATCTTGTGAAAGTCATATCCTTGCATCTTCATTGAGATTATTTATAGCGCGGCGAAACCCAGTGAAAGGTATACGCTCTTAAGAGGAACAATTACTTAAAGAGAAGCGTTTGCAAAATGAAAAACAAATGCCTCCGTGGGCAGTAAATGATCAAACACTTCCTCGCTCTCCCGGCACGTCCTCTCGGGCTGAGGAAAGGAACGGAGCTGCAGGTGGGGGGTAAAGGGGACCATCACCAAAATCCATCCCTGCCGTATCGGCTCTTATACTCTTCAGCGCAACCACCCGCGCTCCTTCGTGGGCCACCCAGTCTAGTCGCTTTGCTCCTGAGGGCGATGGCCACAGAAAGAACATGTTAAAAAGCAGGTTTTAATCACGCAAGAATAAGCAAACCGCGCCGCTGCTCAGCCCGGGGATGCCAAGGTCTCCTGCGGGGAGAACTGTCATTTTCTGCCTCTGACTGTTTCCTATTCGAGATATATAAATATATGTGTACCAGCAGCGCTGTTTTAGGCCAAGCCCTGCCAATGCCCCGGCTCAGACTTGCACACAACCGGCCTCCCCCGGCGCGGTGCTCGCCTGGCTCGGGATGAAGCCGGCAGAGAATCACCGCACCTCTCCTGGAAACGCCGGCTCTTCTTTTGGGCTTGGACCAGCCTCACCTGGGAAAACCCGAGGTCCAGGAAAACTCAGGGTTAATAAAGCCTCTACGAAAGCTGAAATAGATCATTTTGGTAAACGGGAGAATTGTTTAATTTCTCGAAAAAGAGGTGGAAAGCAGGGAGGAGACCAGACTTGTTTGTCAGGGTCCCGGTGTAGAACTGCCTCCTCCCGCTTCTCACCCTTTCTCCAAACACCTCCCATGTACCTGGAGCCCCCATCACCCTGGCACTGAAGCCCTGTCTGGGACGGCCGCTGCAGGCTCCTGCCCAGACTCGAGGGGTGATCCCGGGCTCGGAGAAACACCTGCTGCCCCAAAGAGGCTTACCCCAATGCACAGGGTATGCAGTCCGAAGGGAAACCTGGGGTATGTTGAGAGTAGAACCCGGCCCCAAGTCCTCTGTCCAAGGGACCCTGAAGGTGGGAGCTCCGAGGCCCCCTGCGCAGCCCGGGACCGCCGGCCCCATCTCACTCCTGGGGACGAGGAGCTCACCGAAGAGCCCCTGGGAGTCACCACAGTTTGACCGCAGAGAGGGGTGGGTTTCGTGGGTGGGAGTGCGCGAGGGTCAGCACAGGTGGGTCAACAAGAGGTGAGACGTCCTCCCAGTGAACCGGGAGCCTCGAACCCATGTAGTTTTTCCGCACCGGAAAGAGGAGCGTGGGGCGCACTCACCCACGGGCACTGGGGTGGGGAAACGCGAGGGTTTCGGGCAGCGGAGGGGGCCAGAGGAGTCGTGCGGGTGCGCAGCCCCACACGGGAACCCGGGGCAACGCCGGTGCCTAAAACAAAAGCCTGCCTACAGGACCCCCAGAGCTCCAAGGAGCCGGTCTCAGCGACAGACTTTGATGTATCGCTGTCCAATTAGTGCCTTTAATTGGTGTCCTCTGGGACAGGCAACCCGGGAGCTGAGGCGGCGAGAGCTCTCTCGACAAGC
This sequence comes from Machaerirhynchus nigripectus, assembly GCA_013397975.1. Classification (NCBI taxonomy): domain Eukaryota; kingdom Metazoa; phylum Chordata; class Aves; order Passeriformes; family Dicruridae; genus Machaerirhynchus; species Machaerirhynchus nigripectus. Next base: position 103,356 of record VZRQ01001794.1, read on the forward strand.
CCTGCCCGCCCGCTCGCAAGGTAACAGATAAATAAAGCGGCCGGGCGGTAGGAATCCTGCATCCCTCTCCCTCCGAGGAGGATCAGGGAAACGACCAAGCAAACCCGAGGCCAAATGCTTGCAAACTGCCCCGCGGACAACCGTGTGCCCAGGCAGGGAGGGACGTGGGATGTAGCTGCTCCCACATTTATCCCGGCCCCGATGATCAACGCCCCCCTTCCCCACCCGCTGCGGAGGGGGGGTCACCAGCGTGGAAACGACGCTGCTTAACACATACCGCACGTTCCTTCCAATTTGGCTAATGAAGGTCGCCTGTTAAGCGTAATTTTAGAGGTTAAATGAGGCTGACTGCAGATTTAAAGATGCTTGATAAAACGTCTTATTTGAGTGGCACCAGTTGTATATATACATGCCACTACAGCGGTCTAGATTTACCTTGGGGGAGGAGGAGGAGGTGGAAACAAAGCAAACACACTAACAGGGAGGGAAGAAAACGCTTCGCCAATTTATTCTAAACCAAAAACGCTCGGTCGAAAAAGAAATTGATTGCTTCATTCGTCAAATGTATAAAATACATTTCTGACATCAGAAGGTGCTCAAAGAGAGACAGACAGACACGGGGGAAAGTTCATAGTTGACAAGAACAGTCAAAAGGAGCAAGAAGTCATTGGAAGCTCACCTTGAAGTAATTCTGGTTTTCTTCTATTTTATTCTCCTTTTTCCTTGTTTTTTTTCTTTTCATTTTTAAATTTTTCTTCGGGTAGTCATAAAACGTTTTAAGAAAAAAAAATCACCTGAAGCCAGAGGAAGATGAGATTTTTTGATTAATAAGGAAATCAATTTGGCAGAAAAAAAAGGATGCTGACTTCTCAAACTTGCTGTTAGCAGAGGCGTCTCTGGGGAAGGCAAGCAGTTGGAGGCTGTTTCGGGAGCCATCAATCCCTAGCACCCGGGTACACCTCAAAACTAAGCCAACAGAATTTTTACAAGAAAGCCTCTCTGATCGATACTTGTAAGCTGAACTATTTTACTTGCTCTTCTGCAGTTGTGTTTTCAGCGTTGAAATACTGTCATTTCACCACATTCTTCCCAAGCAGCAATACAGGGTCACATTAGAGGCATCTTTTATGTGCAGCCCCCACAAGCTGTGTATATGTGGGTCATGCACTGCCACGAAAAATCACAGCCTGAAAAATCCCACTTCCCCACTCCCTATAGAGAGACCTTAATTTGCACCGGGATGGGTATGCTCCATTTCTTATTCAAGTGAAAAGACCCTAACAGTCTCGTCAGCCAGCTTTCTCTACAGCTTGATTTCACCTTGCTAAATTTGTATTAAAGAAACCTTTTACTCTTTCTATCTTGCCTGCCTGGGACCAAATTCTGAAGGTCCTAAATTGTCTCAAATTTTTGCCTACTTAGGGGAAGTTTGCTTACTGCTGTTGCAGTGCAGGATGAAAGATGAGTTTCAGAACAAATAAAGCAACTATAATTACTAAATCCACACAATTAATATGAATCAGTCCTGGGAATTTTCCTACAATTATTCTAACATTTACTCAAGCCTGGGTGCTTCAGGGAGAGAAGTTTTCTCTAATGTAGAGACACGGAGTCATAGGTGCCAAAATCACTTTCCATAAATGATCAGATGTAAAATTTAATCCAAACTCAAAAGGTCTGATTTACCATATAGTAGCTGTACAATGGCACGGTGTTGCCTCTTCTCACAACTACAAATGAAGCAGAAAATCATATAGGAAAGAGAAGAAAAAAAGAAAGGGGAAACCCCTAACTTTGCCAGTGTTTATGCTTACTTTTCAGCCAGCTGAAATGTGGAGTGGGATCTGTTCTGGAGGCAGGAGAGCACTCAGCCTATTAATCAGTGTTCTGATCTTTAGATCTTTTTTTCAGATGCTCTTTTTAGAACATCTTTGAAAGATGTTCTAAACCTGCTCCTGTTTCAGCAACAGAGATGTGGATTTGGGCAAATGCACAAGCTTGAGTGTCTGAGCCATTCTCAACTCCAAGCAGTGCACTACTGCCCATTAACTCTGGCTCTCGAGGTACAACAAAATAGAGGTTGCATGACCCTATACCCCTCTCCCTCTTCTTTGGCAGTCACAGCTTCCCACCTGAAAGCCTGTGTGTCATTTGGGTCACAAAGGCTGGTTTTTACAAAAGAGCTGCACTGAAGCATTGAGTAACTGAATCGTGTGTTGATGGTAAGGAGACAGCTATTCCTGCATCTCTTTAGTCCTCATTTAATCTAATCTAACCTAACTTCAGATCATGACACCAGGCCCTCCTAGAAAAAAAAAGCTATAGCATCACTAATTATGATTCCTTTCTTTTAATGTCATTAGGTCAGTCACTATCCATCTACCAATTTTTTGTATTATGTTCCAGTTGGCCACTCGTACCTCAAGGGCTGTGTGCAAGCATTTGTAAAATAATAGTGCAAGACAGGAAAAAGGACACCATGGCCTCCATTTTCTGATTCTGCTCCGCAGAAAAAAAGAAAGCTGTGTTCACTAGTGGGAGTTTGATGCGGGTTCTCCAGATCCAGATGCAGGAATCAGAGATGCTGGCACTCTCTGTGCTGGCTCCCAGTCCTGATTTCCCTGGCACTGTCCCAGAGGGTATTCCCCAAATCAACATTCCCCAGCCAAACCCAAAGTGCACTTGTCACCACGAAGGGGCAGTCACCAGAGATTTGGAGGAAGAGATGATCAGCCGTATGACGAAGTTTTAGTGTGTTCAGAATCTTAAGCAATTCCCACAGCCACGGCCAATTTTTGTATTTACTTTGTCTTCAGTGACAGCTTCTTTAGCCAAAAGAAAGATATTCCAAGGTCTGACTTTAAACTTCTCAAAGCCCCACTATGCAGTTAGAGTGACATTTCTATGCTGGAATGCATGGCTTCATGGTGCTATGGCAACAACATATCATTGGTGTATAACTCCACCAAGGTCAAAATCATCTACCCTGATAGCCCCAATCACTTTTTTATGCAGGAGCATAATTCTCACAACAGCCTTTCCTTGAAAAAGTGGCTGTAAATTTGAGCATCTGTGTGCATGTCGTTTCAGTTTGTCATAACCACCCCTTCAGCAAGGGATGGTAGTTGATGTCTCCCGTAACCTGGCACACCAGTAGACATTAGAGAGTTGCTGTTACATCACCACATTTTAAATGTACAAATAGTTATTTCCTAGACTTGTTAAACTTTTGCTTTATAAATTGATAGCTTATATCTAGAGGAACCTAAGGCTTGATCTCTACATCACAGACCATTAGATTTCTTCCAGTTAATTTTTATTGAGTGCAATACAACACATTTAACTTTCAAAACAGGTGCTTGATGTGACCTGACTTATCAGCTTATGGGGAATCTTGGTAGTATATGCTAGCCACAATTCATTGGTTAAAACAAACAGAACAGACCAGAAAAATAAAAAGCCTCCATTTTTCTTTATTTCTAATAAAAATTGTTCAGTTATTTATCCTTCTGTTCTTCTCAGCTAAGTTATTGAACTTTTATTATCCAGCATTTTCCATTCAAGAAGTTTACATATTGTGGTAAAGTACCTCTCTATCTTCACTCTGACAACTTAAGCAAATGAAATTTGTGTGACCTGTCAGTGTGAGGCACTTTCTTCAGTTATTGAGCTCTGAGTGAGGCTTTCTCTTACACTGTCACCAATTTTACAGCCTCCTCTCTGAAAGCTTGAAAACCATACCTACACAGTATTGGGGTATTTTGCATTTGTTTCCTCAGCAGCCTGTCTTTTTATTTCTATTCAATATTTCTTGTCCAGGCAATCAAGAACTGCAGCAGCCCAAATGCAGTTCTGCAGCATTGCCACAGGTCTGCATGTCCACACACTTCTTCACTGTAACATTGCTTTTCTCTAACTCTGTCTTCTAGCACATGTTCCTCAAGATATAAGGACTGGGTTCCTAAAAGTCTTATTTTGTATTTTGCAGTATTTAGAATAGGTTTTTCTGTCAGCTCAAATTTCGCTGCATCAAATTCATGCACCTTAGCTGCAGGACTGATAGATACCTAGAAAAACATATTTCCTAGAGGAAAAAAGGGGTTCATAATAAAATAAAAGCCATCTGATAGTTGTGCTCTACGAACAGTCTTCCACAGACACGGTAGTAGCTATGTAGGTATGCAGGTGCCACATACACAATATGACAAGTGCATCTTTGACACGTATTTGATTAACATTAGGTATGTACATATTTCTGACCACCCGATTACAACAGCCAGTAGTGCTGAACATCCCAGTCTGTGCAGAGTCTTGTTAGCCGTAATCCCACCTCATTATGATGTCTATACTATCGACACTCTTTTGTGCTCTTCAAACTAGCCCATTTTTAACTTGTTTTAAAGAGTTGCTGGCACCTACTGATTGAAAATACTATAGGGATAACATATAATATGTTAAGATTAGAATGTCTAGGGGTAAATTCCTTACAGATGCCTGGGCTGAGACATTTATAAACTAACCCCATAATCTCATTAAAATAAATCAGATGTTCAATGCCAAGATGTTTTTTTCATGAAAACTTTGGTGATTGACATATTTGGGAGAGGAATGAAAGTTATTAAATTAATATTTTGTCAGTTTCACTGTTATTTTCTTTTATTTTTTAAAGAATTTGCAAATTCACTGATTATTTCTCTGACCCTGTAGGCATTGTTTAATATCTTCTTTAGTTAATAATCTTCCAAAAAGTGCCTAATCTTCCTCTTTTGTTAAGATTACATCACCCTGATTTTCAAGTGAAGATTAAAACACAGATTTTGCACTTCCAGCTAATATTAGATCCACACTGTTGAGAGGATTTCTTTTGGTTTTGCTGTACTTGAGAATTTTCACTGCTTTTTACCCTAAATGCTGCACATTGCTCCTGTATTTTTCATTTGTCTGTAGATTCCCTTGTCAATTTCCTGTGTTTCATAACATGTAATGTAGGCTAATTGCTGTGTAATAATACACTTCCCTCTGCATGTTGTATGGCAATTTTTTACTTCAGATATTTGCCTTCGTTTCACTCTCTCTGAGGACTGTTCTGGAGTTAGAAACTTGCCCTCCATGTAGATGTTTCTCATATGCAATGTATTTCCGGCCTCCAACCGCCCACCAGTTTCCAGTCTAAAAATTAATACATCATAACAAGATCCAAAAAATAATTTTTTTTCCATGCTGGACATCATGCCTTTCAAGATGTGGATTTATCCATGATTTTTAGAAATTATCAGTGATGGTTTATTGTTAGCTGCATGAGATAAAGTAGCACACATGCTGAACTAAGTTTTTCCAGATGCTACTATTTTTATGCCTAGATGTTGCAGGCAAATGTTTAAGAGGTAATGCATCCCATTCTTGGGTTTGATTTGGCAGTTTTTGACACACACCTGTCAGCACCTCTGTCTTTATTAGTTAGTACATCAGTCCATATGCTTTTGAGACCAGTTGGTTGTGAGTTATAATTATCAAGATGGTATTCCCTCCTTCCTTTCCCTGTTCACATGACTATTCCCATCAGGTGCTAGTGCTGATGACTATCTTCTCACTAATAAGACTGGCCTGTTCCCTGACTGTGCTATCCATACTCCCTACCACTTTTGTAAAAGAATCCAAAGAATTAATTTTTTTCATATTCTTTGTTACATCGATTCATTTGTTGTTCATTGTATCACATTTGCAACTGGAAACATCTTCGTATCTTGCAGCTGTCTACCCTGGAGTCACTGTATTAAAACCCTTTTGCTGTTCTAGCTAATTCCCAGACACTCCCTTACCATAAACAAGACACACTATTCATGCAACTTCTCTCCTTTTACTACATGTTCCATTCTTCCACTGAAGCCAAAGTTCAGCCTCAGACCAGAAGCCAAGTCCTGAGAACAGACTTTGTAACTTGTGTGGAAGAGTGTCTAAAAGGTTGGTATTAGATATTCATCTAGCCATGCCTCCTTCTTCCTTCTCAAACTCCTAAAGTCTTTCTTTTACCTTCTACCACTAGTTGCAGTGAGTATCAGAGGGTGATACTCACAGGATGATTTCACAAAATTTCTGTTTATGCAGTGCATTAATTCTCATTTTTTAACATGATTGTCTTGGTCACTTCAGTGTCTTTTTGGCTGTTTGCCAAACCTGACAGATAACCAATTGTGGCATTTTTATCTCTACACCCAGTTTGATACCATGCTTTGGAAAGCCTGTGATATTAAGCATTTGGTTCAGCAAAGGACAGCTACATCTCACAGCCCTTAGTCAATAGCTTAGGGATTTGTTGATATCACTATACTTCATGTCAGTCCTTTTCTGGCGACTTCACGTTCCCTAAAGATTTCAGTCATCTCATGAGATTTTATGCCACCATGGAGATCTTCAATGCAACATTCAGTGATGACAAATTAGAAGTGAAGGTACACGGATGCCCTAAATAAATCTTAAATGGTATCTTTGAATCTGGATAGTTATTCCAGCACTTTTCTGAATATTTTCCTAATAAGTCTGCAATGTTTTCAAAGTGAAGATTGAATTCTAATGATAGATTCATGCTGTATATAGTCAAAAAACCTCTCTGCTTGTTACCTCCATTTGAATTACCGCTCTGAGCTGCCACATCACCTTGGGAATTTGTGTTTAGTTATTGTCAATCTTTCAGAGGTTTCAGCTGTTTCAACCACATGCTATGCCAGATCCACATCCTGTGATAAAGTCAAATGTGGAAGCAGATGTGGGACCATTTACCATGTGATCCAGGTAATTTAGTTAAAGAGACAAGTCCTTAAAATATATTTATGTCTAAAGAAATTCACATTCTTTTTCAGTGATTCCTCCCCTGAAAATATTGATAAAATTCATGAGCAGTGGTGACTCATAGGAGAACTGCTGGAGGATCTGTGATAGTTCTCCCTTAGGTGAGGACTTGTCTCTTCTGTTGATCTATTAGTTATCTGGCTTTCGACTTATTAAATAAATGTTACACTCAAATAGTTAACTTTTTATATCAGAATCTGGTTTAAATCAAAAGGCATTCAGAGTCTTCTAGAAAAATGCAGATATCTTTGCCAATAAAATATATTATAAAAAGAAAAAAAAGGCAAACCCTATTAACAAGATTCTTCCTTAATAGAGCAGACAAATGAAAAAATACTTTTTGTGACAGTTAATTGTTTTGCTGTCTTGTCATTCTCTGTTGATTACATCTTAAATTACTTTTTCTATGGCTTTGCCTGGGAGCAACTATTATTTTTAACTCTGATATGCTGATTTTTTTCCCCACCCTCTTTGAAATTGCCTCAGACTTACGAGATTTGCTACACGCCTTTATTGCACCCTGTATGCTTCCATGTCCCATGGCATTCTTTGAAAGGAAGTCTAGAATTCAATTCCATAGATAGGTTATCTACTCAATTTGATCATCTGTGTTTGCAGACTGCTCTTCAATCAAGCACACTTGGGACTTCCTATTCCACAATTTCAAACACTTCTATCTGTTAGCAGGCAGGCCAGAACAGCTTTGCCAAATGGACTCATTTTGATCTTGCTATTTGAAACGTGCAGAGCTTTGAATTTTAACTTTGGGCACAGCGCTTGCTGTGATTATGTTGTGTTCAGCTCCACTGTCTATTTGGAATTTTTGTCTATTGGAATTTTTTTTATCCATTTCTATGCAGTGTTAGAAGCCAACCTGCTACAGAATACATCAGTGTAGATTCAGTTAAGAGACTTAGGAAAACCTTTGTTTCATTAACAGAACTTCATCCTCCAGCTGCATTTTCCTATTGGACACTGGTGCCAACACCTTTGCATGGTGTCAATGCTCTCCAGGGGTATTGGAAACACAGCCAGTCTTTACACCGTGCTTCCCCTTGCAGTCACACATTTTTGGGCATGTGTTTCCAATTGTATGCTTCATTCTTTCAGTGCTTATTAGATACTTGGATTAAGAAAACATGCTTTCTGCTGTGTTTCAAATACCTTCGCAGCTTTGAATTTGTCTCTCACACTAAAGTTACGGTGGCCTAGTTATCCTTTTTTTGGTCATAGATAGTTTTGTTTAGTCTGTTAGTCTGTTAACATTCATGTGTTTTGGCTTTACCACACAGACTGATGACTTAATGCGACAGAGATTTCAACAAGGAGGTAGTTTCTGCTAAACAGAATTTATTTCCTGGAAAGAGCTGTTTTGTTCATGGGTCTTCTTTTTGATGTTTTGTATAACACATCTAATTCCTCTTGCATTTATCTGCTTCACTTAAAATACCTACATTAAACTTTCCTGTGTTCCTAATCATTCACTAGTTCTGCATCCTTCTTTCTTCTCTTTGCAGTAACACAACATTATAGGTAAGAGGACACTACTGCTTCTTTCTCTTGCTGTATTTCCAGCAGTGTAATTTTAAAATCCCTTCTGCCCCTCACGCTACGCCTGTCTATGTATCAGTAAAGGTATCTCAGGCTTGACTCTAGTGGAGCCAGTGTATCTATCCCCCAAAAACGCTCTGTCCAGCAATTGCCTAATCCCAGAAACACTCTATTTGGCTGCTGCCAGACTCCAAACATTAATACAAAGAGAATCAAGGGAACAAGGACTAGGAATTAGGGATCCCAAACAGTTTGAGAGACTATGCTGTACAAAAATAACTTTTTTTTACCTAAAGGAAACCCTCACACACAGGCAGAAAAGGTATATGGTGTAATCCAGTTGGTCCCCAATGGGAACACATGACTGCACAGCAGTCCTGTCCCAGGGTGCAGGCTCCACTGCAGGAAGGGCTGTCTCTCCATGCTCGCGCCTTCTCCTCTGTGCTCTTGGAGAGGAAGTCATGGTGCCTAATGCCAGCTTCTGGATTCACTGCTGGGACCTGAGCTACTTCTAGAGCTCCTGCTACCTTTTTTTTGCATTGGCTTTAGTATACCATCAGTATTTGTAACAAAGCCTATGATTACTAGATCTCTCTGTTCTATCAGATGCTTGAGGTAGGTTTTTCAAAAGTGTAGTGAGGAGCTACATGCCTTGAAACTGCTTTTATGCCCTTCTCAGTAGCTACATATTTTAGAATTTAGTCATGATTTTTTCATCCTAATCAGATTCAGTTCTGTGCAGTACTCATTCATTTCCCTTGAGGAAGCCTTGAGATTTTAGTCCAAACATTCGGGTCTAGTACAACTTTCTTCCTGTTTCTGACAACATTGGCATTTTAAATGGTTTGCTTTTATTCATCTATCTGTAAACCTCAGCACTACACATAACAAATTCTGAAGTATTATTGATAAATGCACTACCTTTCAGATCACCCCTGGAGCTTGCAGAGAAATGGCAGCAACAAACAGTTTAAACCAAAGTTGGATAAAACAGAACTTGTAAGTGCAACATTTCCTGCTGCAGATACAGGCCTTCTGTAAGGGTAATTAATAATAGTTGTTAATAGCAAGACCTAATTTTTAAAGAAGCTACTTCAGACAATCATGAGGAGATAAATAATCAGCTGAAACAATACAGATCAGTTGCAGCATAACTGCAGAACAGCATTTAAGGACTCAGGAGATCTAACGCTTTTCTCTTTATTTATAAGAGTAAATATAACATTACACATGTTATTTCTTCAAAGACTGTATTGTGTGCATACACAGCACATCTCCGATGTCTATGTGTATGTGTATGAATAATTGTCTATGTGTAGAAGAGTCTGATTCTTTTTTTTTTGTGCAGAATTCATAAGGACTTAAAAGTTCAGACAAGCTGTTTTAAAGCTACTATATAGCTTCGGTGAAATAAATAAAACACACCTTTCAAATGTTGAGGAAGAACAATTGCAGTTCTCAAAAATCTCACCCAAAACACAAATTATACCAGAAAGAACTTCTATATCAACACTTGCCTGTGGTACTCCCATCTGGGGAAATTCTATATGGAAATTATGCAGCCCAGCCTGGAGACACTTAAGCAATGTAACACTTACTGCAGTTTTGGAGCAAGAGGCGTTCTGTTACTCATAACGGAACGATTCACCATCTCTGTGTATGTCAATAAAACCCTAAACATGTTTTCCTCTGAACTGTGAGCAGTTAAGCAACTGCAGGCTTTGCAAGCGGCCATCAGCTGTAACGTGTCCCTGACAGACCAGCATTGCCTCCTTGAACTAGCCTGATGGAAACAGTGGCTTTCCTTGCAAGCACAACCCCTCTTCACAACTGCCAGCATTTTACTTAATAGTTTCTTTGCATACCTTTTATATAGGATTTCAGCTTGGTCTTATCATCTTGCAAGCACCAGAGTTTAGGCGTTCTCTGCCGCCTCCCACTTACCATGATGGGTCTTTCACCAGTTGTGTCATAGCTGAGAAAGGCATAAGGGTCACCACATGGGGAAACCTAACCATCCCACATTATTTGTTCCCACTTTTGAGATCCTGTCCCAGTTCACAGCTTAAGCTCAGGAAAAAATGCTCCTCTCTTTTTGGAAATCAAGTTGCTGGCCCACAGAGCATATATTCTTGCAGGTAGCAGTACAATATATTTTCTAAGGAGCAGAGATCTGCTACATACTTCCCTTTCCCACACTTACTTTTTCTCACTAGCTCCTTGCTGAAATATGTGGTCACTGATGTGAAACAGAAAATCTGCAAGTGCATGATGCTCTCTAGCCATGTGTTTTATTGCAGGCTGGATGGGTCACCCTGCCTGTTACTGTGGCTGCCTGATATTTCCCATGATACAATCTTCCTTTGAGTAACTTTCAACTTTGCCAGACACCACAGAAATTTTCTATGTTGGGTGTACAGTGCATGGTGAATTTATATATACACACATATTTATGCAGAAAATAAACTGCCACTTCTAAGAAGGAATATGGAGAAAAACATGGTGTTCTTCCCATGCTAAAAATTTCAGCTGACCTTTTATTTGGAAAAACATAGGTCATCTCTCCCCTATCTTGAAATCTGACAGCCTTTATTAATTTGTAGCCTTTATTCAAGGTTGCACCTTTTATCATCCCTTTGAGATGCTCCCCAAACTTGCCATCATGCAAGTCATTGAAAAATTATGGCTCTCAAGAGGTCTGTAGGAGTATTTTAAGGCTGAGTGGGCTACAAAGCCATCATCTCTTGTGTTCTCAGTCTTTGGCCCAGTGAATCATGACTTCTTTCTTGAGCTGTGACACAAGAAAGTCTCTCTACCTCAGAACATTCCACAGCTTGGGAACAAGGACACTAGCCTGACACACACGAGATGGGGGTGGGTATAAACCTACTAAGGAAAGTAAAGCACAGGCACACACACATATATATATATATATATATATGAAAACAGGTACTTATTTCTCAGCTAAATTTTGAAGTGCACTATGGCATTTTAGATGGAGACAGATCCTCTTGGTGATGGCAGAATACAACTACAACATCTTCCTGACTGAGCCTCTTAGAGGATGTGGGGACAGACAGCAGGTCCTGTTCTACTGTAGGAGTTAGATGTGTGATGAATTTTCAGAACTGTTGACTTGTGATAGTTCTGGGATAGAAGATGCAACTCTTGGCACTTGGGAAATTTTACAATAAAAAAAGGAAAGAACATGTGGAGTTTAGAGGTTGTGCCTCGGTTCTGCCTAACTTTTACTTCAAGAAACAGTCTTTGGATGTGGCTGTAAATTTCCTGAAGATTCTCCTTGCATGGAGTTGACGCCAGAGAGCTTTCCCATCTTTTAGGCCTTTCTACTGCTCAGTCCTCTGTGACACAGAACACCAACTCCACTCTTCTGCCAAACCCATCTTCAGTAGAAGACTGACAGTCTTTTATATTGCAGGAATGTGTTCCCAGTGTCATGACCATTCCCCTGCCTCAGCAGTAGGCTGAATCAAGCTCTCACAGGGCAACTGCTTCATGACCAGGGATCTATGCCAGATGTTAGCGAGACCCACTCCAGGGTCTTCTCAATAACTATGATGGATTTCTACCATCAGTTCAAAAAGTGACAGAGACTTTCTTGTAAGTACTACAAGAAGGGCTACCAAGAACTTGGCTAGATGAGACCATTGCTTGGTTATCATAATGGGCTGCTGCACCTGTTGTGAAACTGTGGATCCTGAAGTGAGAAGTATGATGGCAAAGTTAATGAATAATTCCTTCTTCAAGGCAAATATCTGAATGATATGCAGTGAGTGCACTCCGAGAGCTCACAGCAACCAGCGCAAAGAAACAAAATAGTGCTTGCCTTAGGTCAGCAACCTCTTACCTGAATGACAAAATATTTCTGCTGAAAAAACTAGCACATAATCACATAAGAAAATGTAGAGTGAAACAGTCAAATATTTTTTGTTTCCTAACTTGGGTTATTTGACCTTGCAACTTCTAAGGTGTTTCTTTAATGTTCTTTAGTTCTCTTAGTTTCCAAACACTGTTTTATGCTTCTTTTGTCTTATTCTTGTCTTCTGAAGTTGTTCCCACTTCATAGGTGCAGATTTCCTTCCTCAGTTGCTGTACTGAAGCTTCTTGGAGTGTGTGCTGTCTTTTCAATTAGTGTTATGTGGCATTTAGCACAGCGGGCAACTGAATCGGATCCCAAACACATCATTTATGTACCTTGTTTGGGTCACCTCACATCTGTTCATTTGATTTGTCTGGCCAAATGCATAGGTGGTTTCTGTGCAGTTGCAGAACGATTTGAGAATCAGTCAAGGGGCTAGACAGCACATCAGATATGATGGATCAAGAGTTCAAAGAAGGCCATAACCCAGAATCACTGCTGCTGAACCACTTTTGGAAAGCTGATCCATTCACTGCTCCATGAAAGACTGTTCCTTGTCAGAGGTTAAAGGGATAGTAAGTTTGTTTACTGGGCAAGATCAGGGAAAAAAAAGGAAAAAAGAAGAGGAACCAGTGTATTGTGTCAGTGAAAATGAATTGCAGTATGAGAAAACTACCAACATGCTTCACTGCTTGTCGGAGTGAATAAAGTATACAAATAGGCCTGTGGCTGAGAAAACGAACAAACAAAATTTCCTGAGAAAAACAACTGTGAAGGCTTTGGCCTGGGATGTGAGAATTTCTCACATGTTAGAAACTGCATCTTTAGCAATAAGCAAACTCAGAAATAAGGCAGAAGGAAAGAAAAGACCAGAGCTACAGTCAGCTACCAAAAGGATTGAAATTTGAGATAAAGTAGTACTATTTTCCAACACGTGTTATTTTGAGAATGTGTTCTGAAACTCTTTTGGTCTCAGTTAGACAACATTGGAAAACGTGTTGGTAATGAAAGGAAGAAGAAAGGTTCAGTAAGATTTACAGTGGTCTAACACTTCAAGATATGCTAATAAGATGCTGGTAAGCATTAGTATTTGCATGTGGTGTCTGCTATGAAGGTCAAGGCAGAGAACATCATCTGAGGAGTGACTGAGTGAGCAGGATTTCAAGGAGAGAAGTGAAGATGTGGGACATGTAGGGTTTGGGACTACAGGGAGAAGTAAGACCTATTTTTGCAAAGAGATGATAAGTTTGACCTAGTACCCACTGAAGTCAGTGGAAATGTTGCTATTGACTGGTCCCTAGCCCAGTGGTGTAGGGTATCATAAATGTGGTCAGCAGGAGTTGCAAGCCTAATGCACAATCAAATCCAGAGAACAGTGAAGAGTTGAGGAAACACAAGCAGTTCCATGGAAGGTTTCATTACTGGTATGTACTGCTGCTAGGTAAAGTAAGGATTTTATCCCTGCGCTTTCCACCCATTTGGAGATGAGTTTAGGTGTACAGCTCTCTAGTTATTGCTGACACACACTATGAGCCACACAGATGAGCTCTTGGAAGCTTTTTTGGCTTTCACATAGTGATGTGGTTGTGATTTTTAACAGCAAGAACAATGCACTTCAGCGTGAAAGGAGACTGACATCTGACTATGAAGTGATGATCTTTTTTCCTATGATTATTTAATCAAACAAGAGAATTGAGAGTGTCAAACAAGTACCAGCAATTTATCAAGAGACAGTTGTAGAACAAAGCATTCTCTGAATCATCAGTGTGATAATTACCACTGACATTTCCCCAAGGGGAACTGCATTTTTAATTGTTACAAATATAATCACACTTCTACAGAAAAGTGGGAACAGAATCCTTTTGAGGCCTCTTCTGAAAATAGAAATGTCTAAAGTTTCCACATGGAAACAATTTGTGATAAGAAATTATTGTGTGCACCCGAATAAATACGTCATCACAAAGGTTAACTAAAATACTGGCTACTGTACTCTAATTTCCAGAAGAAAATATATTTAATAAGCATCTCTGGGTTAAGTCCTGGCCCTGCTGCAACTGCAGCTTTGTTAGCTGGGCTGCAGTTGGCTTGAGTTTTGATGGGGAGGAGAGCAAAATCTCTGATCCTGCTGGGTGAGCTGGAGCAGTCTCCAGCCTGTGGGCACAGAGGACACAATCTTCATGGCAGCCTAGGAAGCACTGCTTCAGTAAGAGTCCAAACACCTCTCAGGCCAAAACTCAACTCAGCCACTCACAGTGGCTGTGGGCAGCACCTCTCAGGCTGGTCTACAACACATAACCAAAGGGACCACCAGGCTGGCCCTCTTCCTCAGCAACCCTTGCCATGACCATTCACAATGCAACCACTCTAAGCTGATTTTTTTCAAGGGGCAGATCAGAACAAATCTGCTAGATTTTGCTTCCCCTCAGCATCTTGTTGCAAACAAAATCCCTTAGTTACTCATGTTCCCCATTTCAATATGTCAAGTGTCTAAATGGTGGGATTTTTCCTGCCAGGATGCTAGGAGAGTGGAGGTCTTCAGCATAGACCTTACCTGTTCAGGTGGTAAGGCTGGTCACTTGTAGCCTGCTGAAATGAACTGAGTTAATAAAGTATTTGGCCACAACTTGCCAACTACAGCATTGCCTTTATTAGTTTAGGTAGCAGTGCTGGCCTAAGGATAAGAGGTAAGTTTTGTAGGAATAGATTGTCTTTTAACTGGACCAGCTGATATGGATGGAGAAAACCTGAATTTTCATCAGAGCAGCAAAGCCTTTGTTCAGTCAGCTGAAATAATTTGCAAAAATCTATTTACAAAAAATTAAAGCAGGTGTTTTAGGTGTTTTTATGCTCTCTGAACATAAGGGACAGGACAGCAGGGTAGGGGAAGGCTATTTAGTCCCTCCCTAGTAGCAGGTACTCCATCATATGACACAATCACCATCTTGGGCTTCCCAGCCCTTCCACTTCCTCTTTCACTTATTCAGGAGCTGTGTCTCTCCCTGCATCATGCAGGTAACAGACAGGCTATTTTAACTAAACTGTGATTTATAGAAAGTTGCAGTCTTGCTGTTCAGAGTCGTTGATTTAGCTAACAGATGCTGAACATCAGCAGATAATACAGTCTGGTAAGTGATCTACACAATTTAGGATATCAGCCTGCGAATTTATGAGGGAAAAAACAAATCCAAAACTGTTCAGCTAAGAACTATTTGGTTCTACTCCTTTTTCATTAAGGACCTTAGCCCTTCTTCAACTGAAATCAATGGAAATTCAACTCTAGGTTAAGCAGACACCACTGAGTAACACTGACAGAGCAATGTCAATTTAGCTTGGGCTGCATTTATTCTATTAGTTCGCCCTTCATAGCTAAAACTGAAAGGGATGTCTATGTCCTGTGTAAAAAAAAAAAGGGATTACACAGAGGAGACAGTCAAACAGTAAAAATACACTAGCTGATCACTTCTTTAGGTGGTTAAAAATGGAAGAAATGGTATAATCAGGGTTTTAAATAGTTTTAAAGAGCTCAGTTAACTGATTACAGCAAGAATTTAAAAACGTTCTGTATTATTGAACATGATATAAAGTTTAAAATAATGCTGAATTTGCATGCATTGTTACTCCAATTTTACAATTAGAGAGGGCATGTGCAAATATTTGATTGGCTATGATTTTTGCATACATACATTTTGCATGCAACCATCTTGGAAGCTGTATGAAAAATTTAGGTACATGTAGGAAAAAACCCAGCAAAATAAACCAAACCAAACCGAACTCAAAACCGACCCCCCCAAAACCCCAAACCCAAACAAACAAACCACTAAGCCCCCCTGCCCTGAACCAGCTATTTCCTTTTATGTGTGTGAATAGGACTTAACCTTCTTGCACATCTGTTTTATGATGTCGGTTATCACCAGATTCTCTTCAGTGTTGAATTATACCCATACTGAAGGCTACCTTCTTTTCCTCACCCATCATCTCAGTCATTGCTGTGAAGCCATATGGATCTTTCCAAGTCCAGCTTCAGCTTCTGTGACCTTGTGTTTGCTGTGGGTCTACAGCAGGCACTGGCTTGTGCTAGCAGTAACTGGGGTTTCCAGTCCAAGGAATTCACAGGTCCAAGTCTTCCAACCAGGTGAATTCATCCTGTTATCATCAAGTCCTTCTGCTAATGGAAAAGTTACAGCTTGCAAAATAGGTATTCAAAATGAGGTCAGTATTTCAAAGGGCTCACTCCATGCAAAGGTATACAGGTGATGTTAACTCTCTGCAGTAATGTATGATACTTACTTTTCACAGACTACTAAAAATACAAAGTACTTTTAATTATAGAAATACCTTTACAATTATAAAGCCTTGCAAAAAAAAAAAAAGTTAAACAACCCGAAGAGCGGAAGATTTTATCAGAAATTTTCTCACTTCAGACTAAAATACATATTCCAACTTCATACAACCACTTTTCCCTCAGTGTCTCAAGATCTGGCTTACAGTGTAAAGTTGGAGAGCTATGAGATAATTTTCCTAAGGAAAAAAAATTCACTAAGCACTTCATGATGTCAGTTAATTTGATTGATTGCTCTTGATGTGATTTGACATATCAGAGCAGTGTGATTCATGAGCTAAGAGGGAAAGACTTGTTAGCAATTTGCTCCCAGCTTATAATGTGACATCAGCACTTCTTGAAAGCTAATCCCACATACAGTAGGCAACCCATTTTCTAAAGATCCGTCTCCATTTATATTGTTCCAGCTCATATTCTTTAGTAAGCCCTTAGACTTTGCTCTGCTTAAGATTAAAACTTTCTTTTTTTTTTTTTTTAAATTATGACCATTTATCTCTCATCAGAGAAGATAAGTGCACCTTAGGAGAGACACGAGAGAAAGATTTGTGAGACCTAACAGATTTGTACAAGAGAATCATGACAGGTATTTCATAATGGAAAGATCCTCAGAAAGGTAATTCTTTTGCATACAGATGAGTTTGCTACCATAGCAGATGTTCACCTTTTAAATAAAAATAAGCTTTTAAGAGATCCTCTGAAATGTCACAGTTATCCCCATTACTAAAAGATATCTTGATTTACACTATTACAGTTGTTGAAACATTCCTAAGCAATAGGTTCTGAAAGCCGTACCTTACCTGACCCACAAGACATTTAATTAATTCCATATTTTCATTGTAGACACTGCAATTAAAATAATTCTTGACTACCTCATTGAATTTTAAACATTTTCAAGAAATGAATTCAATACAAGATAGTGTGTGTGCAATTCTGCAACTTGGTCTCCCAGCTGTGCAATAAATTGCCGGGAGAAACAATTAGTGTAGAGTCATTTGTTAGAGAATGAACCAAAAATGTATCTAAAAATGCCAGTACTAAATGTGCTGACAATTAAGAGCAAATTACTTAGCAAAGATGCCATGTGTTCATATGTTGCTTCAGCTACATGCATTTGATGTCTAGCACCACATTTTTGTTTAAGACATAATTGCACATTTTGTTCAATTTTCTGTCTGTACTGAAATAAGGTGATACGATGCCAACACTTTTTAGGCAGGACTCCCCAGTGACTCCAGTTATCACCATACCTTTTCACTCCAAGGGCGAAAATATTTTTAATTAAATGTGACGGAGGCCTTTTTCATTCATGTTGATTATTTTTCCCTTGCCCCACAGAAAGTTTTATAGGGCAACAGAATGAGAAACAGAAATGGCTTAATGTGGAATTGATGTTACATGAAAAGGTCTCTCAGGGGAAGCCGTAAGGCTGTCATTGCCCAATCAACTAAAAACTAGATGAGACAAAGCATTTAGTAACCCTTTGCAGAAGACATTCCTGCATTGGTTGGGACTTTTAGGACAACCTACAGGGTCTCAAGCCCACACAGTCTCCTCAGGAGAATAATTTGTGGTGAGTCATTACATGTTTCAATAAAAGCACCTAGACAAACACACAAAATTTGGCTTCACTGTACACAAAAATCACTTTTTTACCCCCCCCCCACCATACAAAGATAATTTGATAGTATTTAAGTTTACATTTTTCAGATGTGCTTGAGTAATCAGGAACTGACACCTTCCCCTTAAATAGGGACATAATGTATCTCTATAACTGAAATAGCTTCTTTTTTTGATTTCTCGAGAACAGATAGCACACTGAGAGAGGCCATTGGCAATGTTTCACCATCAATATTTTACTAGATACAGCTTTATTTTTCCACAGATTGCTAGGAGCAATGTGTTCCCACTTACGTGCACTACGGTATGAATTAACTGCATTTCAGAATGAAGCTGAAATCAAGATGGAATATGGAGATGCAAACAGAAGAATGAAAACTAAAAGAAGAAGGAAACTAAAGCACAATATTCACACAAAGTCAATGCAGATCCAAAACTGTGACCTAACTTTCCAAACAATACTATGCTAGAAATATATCCTTCAAATCAAGAAAACTATTTGTAGAACAATAAATCTCTTGCACTTTGGTCACATTTCAGTCTTCTTTCAAGACAGCCTTATTCACTCCTTCCAAATCAGTTTTGGATTTCCTTCTCTGGAGTCTGGTATCTGTTTCCCTTGGCCAGGAAAACACCCAGGTGAACTTGACACCCACAAGTCCATGGGCTCTGACGGGATTCATCCAGGAGTGCCGACAGAGCTGACAGACATCACAGCTAGGCTGCTCACGATCTTTGAAAGGTCATGATGATCAGAAGAGGTGTCTGAGGACTGGAAGAAAGCAAATGTTACCCCAGTCTCCAAAAAGGGCGAGAATGAGGACCCAGGAAACTACTGGCCAGTCAGCCTCACCTAAATCCCTGGAAAGGTGGTGGAGTGCCTCAACCTGGAGTCCATCTCCGTCCACATGAATGATAAGAGGATGATCAGGAGTAGTCAGCATGGATTCACTGAAGAAGGTAAATCATGCTTGACTGACCTGATTACCTTCTATGATGAAGCAAGTCCATGCATGGATGAAGAGAGAGCAGTGGATATTGTCTACCTTGACTTCAGCAAGGCTAGAATGACCCTGCTTAAGCAGGGTGCTTGGACCCGATGACCCACAGTGGTCCCTTCCAACCTTACCAATTCTGTGATTCTCTGTGATTCTGTTTTGGATAACAATAAATGAAAACTACTGTATCATACACATAAGACTGTTGCGACAATCACACTTCACAGTTAAAAAAGCAGGGAAGAGATCTCTTTTAGCACTTATAGCAGAGAAGCAACTTCTCTTTGACAATCATTCTGTTGTACGTTCTAAATGCTTGGGGTTTTTTTTAAGGTAAATCTGGACAATGGACAATTTGTTAAAAAGGATCCAGAAGAACACACACTTCCAGCCCTGGCAACAAACCTCTAAGGCTTATTACTTCAAGTTATGTCCAGATAAAAACATTTGTATTGTTCATCTTGAATAAGTATATTGTCTATAGATCTAATAATTTGTAAGTATCATGTGTTTATGGAGAACATCAGGAATATTCTTACCTGCTGTTACTAATTTATTCCGTATTGGTAGGTCATGCCATATATTCAGATGAGAATGATTGGTAACATAATCCATAAGAGAGTTGAACCATTTCATCACTGAATAGATTCATTTCTTCCCGCTTACAGTTTTTCATTTCAGTTTTTAGATGCTTCAAAGCTTTTTGCCACCCTGAAAGAAATATAAGGGTTATTATCCTTGTCTTCACAGGGTCTGAAATTTCCAGAAATCATGGCAGAATAAGGAATAATGTTTTGTAGGTATGTGTACTTCAGTCCTGTCCTCTTTCCTAATAGACTTGTATTTTGAACAGTGAAACAGAGGAGTGTGGTGGGGAAACGGGATAACCAAACTTCCTTTATCTCACTTTTTTTTCTGAATCTGAATTTTTTTTTCTGGCTAGGAGGCTGGCAATTTTAAAGTCAATGAATAGAGTCAGCCTTAACCTCCCAGTTACATAAACTTCTTCTGACCCGTTAATCCCCTCCTACCAACACTGTAATCCACTTTTCTGCAAGGAAGTAATCTTATCCAAGTTTTTATTTCCCATATAATGGGAACTTCTTTGACTTCTTAATTTTTTTCTTGCCACCCTTCCCCTTTCAACTTACTAACTTCAAGAGCACCCATCTTTCTTGGATTTTCTCTTACTGCCCTTCCATTATCTCCTTTGATTAGTTCTTATTTTCCCATTTCCCTTTCCCTGAGGATATAAGTATGCTCAGGGACAGTACTATTCCTGAACCTATAGCTGCAGCTGCCTGTGTGGATGATTTCTATTCCAGAAGTTCCCCTTCTCTAAGCAGCCTTATGGACACCCCATGTCTTTAAACCCTTGTTTATTCTGAAGTCTTCTTTTCTTACTAATTGTTTCCAAAGCTACCTGTTTTTCATGCTCTCCTGTCCTAGTTAATTTTGTATTCAGCCTTACTAGTCTTTTCCTTTTTCTTTTCTCCATTATTTTTAAAATATTACAATACAATGCAATTATCTTCCTCTGATAATCTGCAGCAGGCAAAAAATTTCTTCTTTCTGTTGTCTATTGTCTTCTTTTCAAACCTCAAGCACACTTCAAATTCCTCATCCAAGTTTAGAGAGACCCTATCCCCATCTTTAGTCATGTTTCATCTCACACTCTTCTCTTCTCAACTTCTCCTGTTGCAGTTCCTGTTAGCAGAGAAGGACTTGACCAAGACTTCTTTATCTTTTTTCTTTGTGAACGCAAGTATTCCGACACATTTTTTAGTGCAGGGAACACCTTCCTCTTGACAGACTCCTCATTCTCTATTCTTGTTCAAGTTCTTATTTTTTTTTTCTTTGAAGGGTCATTTATTTCTTCTGGGCTAGCAGTCTATGAATTCTGTCTTCCCTGGGCAACTGTCTTAGATTTTTTTTCTCTATTTTGCTACATTTTGAAAATAGTGCTACAATTCTTTCAACGGTGCAAGGCTGTGCTATCTAATTGTCAAGACAATGCAGTGGTTCCTATTTAAATGTATAATTCAATTATATTAATACACATGTTAAAACAAATCCATTTTGGCATGGCTATACTTAAATCTGATCCAAATTTGGATTTATTCCTTTTTCTGTTTAAAAATATTTTTCTGTGATAGCTGGTCAATAAACTTTTTCTCCTGTTGAAAATTGCATAAATTTAAGTTTCCTTAGTTTATCGAAGAAAATATTAGGAGGTGTTTTGATTGTGATCTATAAATGAGTATGGATATTTTAATAGAAGTGAGTTCTTTAGACCATCATATATGGTGATATTCAACATCTAGAAGCTGAGTATATGCAAATTAAGATGAGAGGTAAGATTCAGTCTTTAAAGAGTGAGAGTAATTAGCCTTTGGAATAACTTTAATAGGTATACAAAGAATGCTTCTCTATTTAAAACATTTAAACTAACATTGGATTTGTTCCTAAAGTACCTAGTTTAGACAGAAGTTCTGATCTTAACACATGGATTCCTGGATGGGTCATAAAAGACCAGTCAAGATGACTGTCATCCTTAAAGTCTATGGGCAAAGGCCTGGTCCCATTCAAGTGATTGAAAACATCCTTTATTTCAGTGGGGTCAAGAGTTTAACCTGGGCATGTATGAAAAATAGGATGAGTGGTGGGCAGACAACACCCA
The DNA here is from genome assembly GCA_013397975.1 of Machaerirhynchus nigripectus. Classification (NCBI taxonomy): domain Eukaryota; kingdom Metazoa; phylum Chordata; class Aves; order Passeriformes; family Dicruridae; genus Machaerirhynchus; species Machaerirhynchus nigripectus. Next base: position 125,267 of record VZRQ01001794.1, read on the forward strand.
GACCTCCCTCTGCCCATCAGTTCTCATGGGCCTGTGGTGGAGGCCTCATGCCATCAACAAGTTCACATGGTTCTCACTAGCACTGATTTACCAAGTGAAACGATGGCTGTAAATGTTTTAAGTTGCACACCCTATTTTCTTGCCTTGCAGAATAGGAATGGGGTTTGAAACATGCTTTAAGATAAGCAAGTACTTTGCAGAGCTGAGGTAAAACATATTACACTCTCAGTTGGTTAACAAGGTGGTTATTTTCTTGTTAATGAAGGAGAGGAGAGGGTATTTTTATTTTGTTTGTCAGGTTAGATTTCCTGAGAGGTTACTTCATGTGAAAGAAACCTTTCAACTCTTTCATGCTGCAGCAGAATTTTATGTAGTGTGTTTCTTCCCATGAGGCCAGAAACATATTTCTGAGTGCAATAACCCTGCATTGAAAGGCTACTGCCTGCCAACTCTGAAAACTAAAATTCTCTATATAGCAGTCCAGGCTTCTTGCCACAATCTCGCCTTGAAGTGTTCACTTCAAGAGGTGCTTGTTTTTCACCACATCATTGAGTAGAACACTATTGCGTTTTTGGCCTCTTTGCTTGCACCTACCAAATTGAAGGTAGGTTGGATTTTGGGAGTGGATGTATGCAAATCTTGACGAGTGCTGAGGAGGAGTTATTTTTATTTTAGAAACTGAAATACCTCTGAGGACCTGCGCATTTGATTGTGGGAACCAAGCTAAAAACACTGGCCAACTAATTTAATGTATATCTCTTTGAATAGCCATCAGACAGTAGCATCATGGACAGTTAGCGTTAAAAAGAAAAGTAGACAATGAATGCTCTACTGAGAAATGTGTTTGAATTATTTTAATAAATTATGCAGGGTTTTTTAATGTAGGTGATCATCTGGCAAAGGTTAGGTTGAGCCCATCACTCATCTCACTTGTGACCTGTCAAGCACATTAAAATACAAATATCTACTAGTAAGAAGCTAATGCCTTAGACTACAGCATCTCCTCACCTTTCTGCTACTCTGAAGTTCCCAAAAGAAATACCAGGTCATTTTCAATAATGACCACACAATCAAATGATCAACTATAATTAAAACAAGAGATTAATCATTTTTGCCTGCGTCTGCACTCCTGCTTGCACACTGTCCTCATGCCACTATATAATTAAGCGCCTAACTGCCAAACTCTCTTTCTGAATCCAGCATTTCTCTCTTTCTATCTCCCTCTCACCCATCCTGACTTGCATGTTAATATCAGATTGGAAAATGGCAGAGAACCAGGGTCTGTTCCCACAGAAGCCAACAGCAAAACTCACACTAGCTCCAAAGCTTACTTCCCCTATGTGTGCATATTTACCTGCTCATGGCTTCACAGTAACAATAAATATTTACCCTAAAAACCTAATTATGTCTAATTTAAAGGAAAAACCCCAGAACCCATAAAATTATCTTTGTTGCATATCAGCACATTCTCTTCTCTTTAATAAAAGATTAAGAACCCATTGACCCCGAAACTGTCAAATCTTATCCAGAATAACAGTGCCTAATGCTAAAGCTGGCTTATAAAATGTGAGAGGACAGATAAACTATCTTTTCCCCTGGGTTGTCTCTTTCTCTTTTCCTTTCCTTTTCAAATGACCCTCCCGAAATAATAGAACAGTGGTTTATGTTTCAAATGTACCATATGGCATGACGTGAGTGCAGTTTAATTACACATTAGCATATTCTTACAACAAGGGTTGGCTGTTTAAAGCAGCTTGACAAAACAGGAGTTAAAGACAAAACAGGAATTAAAAAAATTTGAATCAACACTTCTGGAGTAAATCTGTTTTCATTATTATGACCATTTATTAAAACTGTAACTATGCGATGATCTCACTAAACTTTGACAGAGCGAGATTGTGAAACAGCAAGAAAAACTAGATCACCCTTTTTCTGGTTGGGATTTTAACCATTATATTAAGGACCACTGAAATTATGAATGACAGCAACTCACAGCTCCCTATGATTACCTGATTTTCATTCTTCCTTCAAATTTTGAGGTAAAAAATAAGTAAAACTAATGATAAGGTCAATATGCCTTTAAATTGAAAAGTGGTGAAATCTGCTGGTCAAGATTCACCCTGCTTTCTGTCTCATTAAGAATGTTTCTTTACTGATACATTTAACCATCCTTGTGCTGTCCTCAGCACTTGTGGATGATCAATGGCATCATTTGGTGTCTTAAGAAGAAGGAAGCAATTAGCAGCAAATTTATATGAAAGATTTCTCTGAACATGAACCCTCTCCTACACTCTGCCTTCTCTCCTATTATTTCCTCTACTGTTGCCAAAGCATCACATTTAAAAATACCTTTTAAACAAAACAAACTAAAAAATACCTACGCAGACTCTGTGTATCACCTAGTGCCCTCAGATGGTGCTGGGAACATGCTTGTATTTGCTGACTAAAAAACAAGTTTTGGCCATTTTTGCAAATGTTTAGACATGAGTTTCACGGAATTACTTTTGCTGATAATCACTCACACAAGTAATTGTTTACAGGCTCAGACCCAACATTTGTTAAGTGGTCCAGATCTTCCCTGTACTGACATTTAAACCCCCCAGTGTTCAAGGAAGTAGGGGCATTCTCCAAACATGCTCCTGCAATCCTTTATCAGTGTTATTTTCCTCACAGTTTTTCTTGAATTGTTTTTATTTTACTTCCCATGGGTAAAATTCTTGGTTCTCTATGGTCTGGATAAAGCCTATGTACCCCTGAAGCCTACAGAAGAGGGATTATGTGGAATTCATACAGTGCATTGGCCGGCTGCTGGCTCCATGCACATGGATGAATGGCATCCATGTCAAATTGTTAATCTCCCCAGAATGCTCTCTATAGTGATAAAGATGACTCATGTTTCATGGAGATTGGTAGACCAGCAACATCTGATCAGACTTTTCCCATCATTTGTTGCAGCCACAGTAGGACTGAATGTTATCTCTGGAGAGTTTTTTAAAAATATAAAAGAAGCATTCGAGAGTTTGTCAGTTAAATGTATATCTAATCCAATTTGTGGGATAATTTCTATTTTAAGCCTGATTTTAGCCTTGGCTAATTTTCTGTAAGCAAAATAAAAGCTGCATTTTTGCATGAGATGTACAAAAATAATACACTTTCCACTGGTAAGCTGTGTGGGAAGAGGAACACTGCTGCTGGAAAGATTCGTGAGGTCAGGAATAGTCAGCCATTTCATCACGATCTCTTTGACAGACAATCTTGGTCCTAGTTACAGAACTCTACCATTCAGAAATTGTTCTTCTCCCAATCCTCCATGTGACTGGAAGTGTACAGTGCATAGTAAAGTGCATTTGTTTCCCCAAACCAAAGTGGAAATCATTACCCTCCATGTGCAGAAGTCTCTCGAGAGTGATCTTCTCTTCTTGTGGTGTGTGCTTGGGGGTACAGTCCTTTCACATGGTCCATGCCTGGCATGATGAGCAGGGTAGAGGCAGTTAGGTAAGGATGGAGATGACCTGAAACCACAGGACCAAGGCTCAGCCTCTGCTGGCAGAGAAAGCAGAGAAGGAGGAAGAGCCTGCCTGAAAGCTGAGGGCAAAGCTTGCAGCCCTCAAGGCAGAGGTGCTGTGTTTTTCTCAGTAGTCTCAGTCTCACTCCTGTCCCATGGGCAGCAGCCAGCCTGGGCTCTAGCATTAATTGCAGACAGTAGGGCTGTTGCATTGGCCTCTGCTATTTGCTGGCCTCCTTTCCTGGTGTCTGGAAAGAGATCTGGTTAAGATGTTTATCCCCACTCAACTGAAAAGTTACCCATAAAGAGGGCAAACGAAATCCTCCATTTACATGTTTCCCCTTTGGTAGCATGACCTCGTCTCTTGCACTCCCCCTCAGAGGACAATGGCAGGAAGCACAGGGAGGATGAGAGGGTGAGGGAACGATGGTGTTCCCCCCCACCCTCTGAGAGTGGGGCAGTTCACTGCCAGATGGGACCATATGACAGTGCGGTTAAACAGGCAGGATTTTCTGGGAGACTTTGAGAAAGAACTGTATGCTTTGGGTTATATTAGGAACAGAAAATCTGGTGGCAGCAAACAGCATAGAAAAAAAAAGTGATGGAAAGAACTTTCTGAGAGGCAAAGAAACAAGGACGAGCAACAAGAAAGAGGGAGTGTGACTGTAAGTAATGTAAGAAAAGGAAGAGGAAGTGCAGAGAGGTGAAAAAGGGGAAGCTATCTTTGGACTGGGAAGGTCTGTTCTCATACAGGATCAAGAACAGTTGCACAGACAGGAAGGGATGCCAGCCTCCAGTCCCATCCTCTGGCCACATCTGCATGGCATCAACAAACCTCTCTATTCCTTTAGGTGTTTATCACCAAAATTGCTAAGATTTATGAGCAAACAGGTGTATTCCCTCTCCTTCACACCAGAGAAGAAGAAACTATTTCATACACTTGACTTACTCAGGTAGGCCAAAGTGTTGAGATCAATCAGCCACATTCAACTAAATGAACTCTTATATTAGGGCAACTTTGAAAGCAGACTGTGAAGCTTGGCATATTCAAAGTTTAAAGTGGGATTTCAGTTCTGCACTGTATTTCTGAGGCTTTTGCTTATAACAGCAAAAATCTCACAAGGTCCATTTTTACTGAAGGACATTAGAGGAAGCTAAATCTGAACCAGAAAATGTAATTCAGAACTGGTCCAGCAACAGTTGATGCATGTGTGAATATTTGCAGACGAAATGTCTTTGCTCCCTAAAACACAGATGAATTTGGGGTTGAAGATTTGGCTTCCTCCAGTTTCTTCTAAATGGCTCTTTTGGTGATGTAAGTTATTTGGGGAATACAGAGTTAGGGACTGTATTTATAAATTCTGAGCTCTCAAACAAAGCCATAAATGTACATTCCATAGTTCCCAGACAAAAATAAACAGAGCCTGCTATTTCTAATCCATTCCTCCTCTCCCTTGGTGCTGATTAGATTGCATATCCTGAAAGGGATGAATTCAGGCTTTTCCAAAGTTATTTGTTAGAGGTTCATTTGTGATTTAACGCAAATGTTTTGTAGATTTGAAAGATATATGGCACAGCTGTTACTTCTGCATATGACAACTTTTTTCTGAGCTCTTCTGAAGGACAAAAATCAATGCACAGTTATCCGTTTGCCATGGGATGTTGTGGCCTTCTTAAAGCCTAAAGAACATCTCATTCCACAGTCTCAGATAGGGGAAGATTTTGACTACACTTATCTGACACTAATTGCATGTTTAGACTATTGCGGGTTGGTATGTTTTTATCTTCTCTTTTAAAAAAGAAAACACATTTCCTGGGTCAAAATGAAATATATTGTAATGAATTCTGATAAGCCTAGAGTAGCTAAATAAATTTCAAGACTTTACAAGTAATTCAAGTATCAGTATTTCAAATAAAATAAGGTGTAAGAATTTATTTCCACAAAAATAAATCCCTCGTGTGACTTAGCTGAACCCATTCTACTGGCAAGTGTCCATATTTTCCCCTTAGATGTTACATTTGTGCTTCAAAACCAAGTGGCTAACACCAAGCTCTCTGGCTTTCTCTTTGTACTGCTGTCAGCCTATTCACATGTAAAAGAGCACCCCACTGCTTAATTCCTAATCTGCGTTGAAATCCAGAGTAGCCGTTTCAGGTTTGATGTTTATGGCTTTACCTTGGAAAGGCTGTGGGTGGTGCCTCCACTGCCCGCTTCCTCTCAGTAGACCACCCTAAAGGATTAGTACATTAATGACCAGAGGTTTTATAAAGGCCAGTGTTTCCGGCAATCTGAAGATAAACCAGTGCTCCTTTGCCATCAGTTATCTGCCTGACTCAAAGAAAACACGGGCATTTTAGCTTTTCCTGTTGAGCACCAATATAGGCTAGATTGAAGGACAAAGGCATGTCACAGTAGCAAATCCCATTAAATAATACATGGGTTCAGATAACCGAATATGCTATGGGAGTGACAAAAGCCCCAGGCTAATACGTTATGTATACGAAGACCTCCAGCTCTGTTTATTCCACACTTCCTGTCTGTGATTAGACCTTCAGAGCCAAAAAACATCAGAATTCAGTGACATTTAAAAACATGCATTGATAATAGAAAAGCATTGCTGTTGTGCTGTAATCACACAAACCCCTGATCATTACAAGCACAGGAAATTCGTGGTTAAGCTGTGCTTCAAAGCAATGCAAACGCATAAAGGTGCGGAAATACAGGTCCAAGTAATAGCAGCTTTGCCCTTTCCTACCAGTAACATGATGGGAAAAAGAAAGTTAGGAGGAAGACAGATTTGTGTTTTCAGTGCCAGATAGATTAAACTGATTTGCAGTGACATTTTTTCAGACATCTCTCTTCTTGTTAGAAGAATGACGGGTTTTGGTATTTAACAGCCACATTCACAAGAACGACATGAAATATTAACCTGATGCTATTGTCCCTTCTGGAATCCTAACAGTTAGCTGATATAATTATTGATAACAACAAGTTTCCTCCAAATGCAGCCTGTTCTCATAATTTCTATTAATTTGAATTGTATTAGAAGTTCAAGATTTAAGGTTTCTTCATTATTCTGTTAGTATCACCTTTGAGACTAGAAAAACTCTACAAGTATCCCAGCATTTTCTTATCTATTTCAGTGTCAGTTAGCAACTGATTAAAAGATCTGTTGAAAATGACAGCAAAAACATCCCCTTGCTAGTCTGATGGTACTACAAATGGAGGGAGGTCAACATCTGAACTTCACTGTGAACAGGAGTGGGTAGATTTTTTTTGGATGATATAGCTGCCTCCTGCCTTACTGAAAGCAGTAACTACTTCAGACTCTTTGGTCTTTGCCTGTGGTGACATTTTTCCTCATTCTCTTAGATCTTGTATACCAGGGAAATGTCACTACTTCTCAGAGTAAAGGGATTTTTTTTTTGATTCATTTTTTGTGTTGGGAAACTCAAAGCATAAGGAATATCGTGTTGTATCAAGTATCATGAAAGTATCATGTTGATATTTTTGGTGAGGTCTCTACTGTGTTGGCAGCCTGTAGCATTCTTCTTCTGATGTCTCCAGAAGAGTTCATATTACTGAAATGCAAGTGTTAGAAAGAGAACGATATCTGAGCTCACTTGCAAGGAAACAAAGTAGATCTGTCTTCTTATTGCCTTCTCTCAGCAGCACAGAAGGGCACAGCTCTCCTGAACTTTACACTTCCTTTTGTCCAGAGGAAACAAAGAAAGAGAGGAAAGGAGTATGGAGTTCTGGCTAAAATTAGGAAACACCTCTCCACTGTGAGGGTGATTGACCACTGGCACAGTTTGCCCAGGCAGGTTGTGGCATCCCCGCTCCTTGGAGATATTAGAAAGCTGTCTGGACATGGATCTGGGCAAGTGGCTGTGCATGGCCCTGCTTGAGCAGGGGCTGGACCAGATGAACTCCCGAGGTGCCTTTGAACCTCAGGTCATTATGTGAGAAGATTTTGGCTTGGGTGTACTTATTTTATGTTGGTCTAAGTCAAGATTTCAATCCTGCCTTATGAAATCACCTTAATTTTGAGGATTTATTATCAATTTATTGATAATGAAACAATTATTTTCATCAGAAAGTTACATTATTTTCTAAACTAGATGTTTAGAAATTTTTTTTGTTTAAATGATCAATATCAAAATTAAAGAATGAATATGAAGTTACGGCAAATCTCTCTTACACAGAGAGAGTGGATACATGGAACCTTAAAAATTTTACACAAGCAATATTTTTGTCTTCCATCTTTGAGTGCTATTGGGTTAATGCTCTTGAAATGCAATGGAATCATGCATATCATTCACACCAGGGTAGATGTTGGCAGCAAGATCCACTCCAATAAATCATCTGAATGGTTTTATGTCTCAAAAAGAGTCACTGTAGTGTCACAAACATTGAACTCACAGAAAATCAGATTCTGGACCTTAGGTCAGCTTCTCTGGGAAAACAAATTAAAAAAACTCTAAGAAAAAAACATAATCATTTATGTGGGACTAGAACATGAAAAAGTCTGGACTACACGTACACCAAGGGACTTGATTTCAGCTGGTTTTAGCTTGTTCCATCACTTCTTTCAGGTGTTTTACTTACTGCACTCTAATTGACCTAGCCAAATGCTGAAAGAACAGTTCACACAGCTCAAAAATAATCTTGTTCTTTCTTCTTCACAAGCCAGAGGACGAACCGAATAATTGTAGAGGCTTAACCCTGTGTAACTGTACTCCATTACACTTCAGCATTAGGAAATAGCTGAGAAAAATTTCCATACTGACATGTGAATAGGGCAAGACCATGAGTTTTATTAATTCAACCTAATTACATTATTCACCCTTTATCTATGCAGCAAATCAAAATCACTTTTATGCTCCACAAAGACAAGAGTCATAATAAAAACCAAATATGAGAGGTGCTGTTTGACAAGATGCAGCTTATGACAGAAAACGGTTTCCTTTCCTTGAAAAGAATGTCATTGTGACCATGTACACTGATGATTAATTGTAACCACTGTGTTTTGTTTCACTTAATTCCCTCTAGATAGGTTCATTGGATTTCTGCTCTCTGCATTTCTGTGTGAATGTATTTTTTACTGGACTTCTCACTCAAATATGAATGCCGAAAATCTTGTATGGATCTGTTTGGAAATGGTAGCTAGCTTTGTTGAAATGTAGAACATCACCCAGCTGGCACAGTGAAAGCAAATGACACTCAAGCTTCAGAGCCTTTGAGAGTGTGCTTGAAAACCAGTTCCTTTACATTTTTTAATGCTTCACAGCATTGCCTCTAATCATAACTAATGCTTACTTTGTGCCTAATGGTGCAAATATCATGTATGATGGCATTTTATCTGAGGTGGCATAAAAACAGTGCAAGAAATCATTAGAGAAAATGCTAAGCAAATGTGAAAAATCAGCAAAGTTTAAAATGAAATGTTCTCTCTTGATTTCATACATTCCTGGCATAATAATACTGTAACATATCATTATCATTAGTTGTGCTGCTTGAATTAAGGCTATATAAACCAGTTGGGTATATCCTTGTGTTATAAGGAGTTCTTGGCAGCCTGATTCCACCACAGCTGTTTTAGCTGCACTTTTATAAGAAGCCCTGGAATGAAAGACAATATATCTAACCACCAGTTTGACCCTTTCTTCATTTCGGTATGGGTTTGCTACACAAAAACATGGAGAGAAAACTTGCATTTCCACAGCTCTCCCAACAGCAGCCAGAAACAGTAAGAAATACACAAGTGGCAAGAGATGATCCAGAGGCTGCCTGTAAGGAGCTGAAACCAACTTTCAAACACTGCCTCCAGTAGCTGGGTGTTGCAGTCGAATCAGCAGCTCTAGCTGGGAAAGGAAATATTTCATCATGATGATTTTTTTTCATAACTCCAAATCGTGCTGGACTCTTACTTGAGATCAATGTTGCAGGGAGCAACTGGCAGGATTGTGGCTCTGTGCATCTATTTCAGCCTTTGAAAACCGTGACTGAAAGAATAATGTACAGGCTAAACTGTATTTTCCCTTCTTCTCTTTCCCCTTTTCTCCCACCAAAATAATTAGGAATTTTTGCTTGTGCTCACAGTGCTGTTTCACTCCATTCAGCCATTCCATAAAGCAGGCATAGATAGCTGAGCTACTTTGAGTTCAGAGCTAAAATTCATATTTTCTGTCTATAATGCATAGTCTGTCCACATATAAGCATTACAAATTCAACCTCACTTGTTATATACAAATTTAATATAGTTATAAAGAGAGAAAGGTGTATATTACTAGGACCCCCCCACCCCCAACCAAATAATCCGAACACCCCAAGTGGTACCGTGCTTTCACATATTCCACATAAAATTGCAGATGCTGCGTTATAGGCATTGTCAGCATGTCACAAAGACTCTCTTCTGCGGATTGCCACTGATTTACATTCAGACAAAAATGTTTAGGACCCACTCAGGCTATTTCCCATCATTCTCCCACGCAGAGGGACTGGGCATGTGCATTAATGCTCGCCATACACCACATGTACTTTTACATCATTCGAAATAACTCTAAGTTTGGTGCAGGATCTCTGAGAGAACACTGCATTATTATGTTTCGAAAGAGTTTGCTCCCTTTCAGTGCATCTGCTGCACTCACTGAACCTGCTGGCCTAAGCATGATGGGGCGCTGAGGTGCTGATTGCGGCCTCTGCAAATCAGATTGACGAGACAGCCGTAACGATCAGCCTGCCAAGCCTCACAGATACCGTGTAAACACAGGCACGGCGCGAGGAGCTGTTTGGGATGCTAACTTCAAAGCCATTCCTTCAATGTTTGTGTACATCGACGCATTTCTAAGCTTTAATTTCTTTTTCACAGTGCTGGACTTCATGGCGGAGAGAGAATTGAAGTAAACCCAGTTGGAGGCATCCTTGAAATGCAAGCTGTGGTTTTAAATGGCAGCTGTAGTTTATGTGAGGCAAGAGGTTGTTCAGCAATAAGCAGGGCCCTATTAAAAACCTCTGTGTGTTTTGTGGGGGAATTTTATATCAAACAACAAAACCATTTTCTTTTTGTAACAATATTGTATTGGTAACAATATCCATTACAAAGTTTTCAGGGAGTGGTGAAGAACAAGAAGACAGAGAGGAAGCAGAACCTTCAAATACATTTCCTTACTGCACACTTTCTGCTGAACTGAATTTTAATTTTATGTAGAAAATACTAGCCCCATATCTATATTCTGTTATATTCCCAGGCATTCTCTCAAAAGGAAAACCAACAGCACAATGCAAATTTTTATGCACCTAAGTGATATGTGCTCAGAATAGTGATTGGCCCCCTGTGGTATTGGGAAAAAATGAAGATCTTTGCTAATTAGATGCCTTCATAATAAGGAAATGTAATGGTTACTGTTATGCAATCAAGAATGAGAATTTCTTCCATTACAAAGAGCTATTCTTCACTACTATGCCAGAGAAACCACTAATTTTATTTTCAGATCAATAGTTTGTATGTTGAGTTAATAAATGTGAAATGTTAATGCAGTATCAAGCAGCAATTTAGGCCTCTGGGTCCTAGTACCATCCCTTCTAATCAACACACTCTGCAGTGATATGTAGGGTTATCTACAGGGACAGATGAATCATACAATACAGAGAGCTACTGTTAGCTCTTGTAATGATTCCAAGCTGGACAAGCCTCTCCAAAGAGGAACTGACCATACAAGCTTTTAAAAATCTTGTTTGTCTAATAAAATCTGTATAATTGTGAAACTTGTTTTCTCAAGAGGTATAATGGGCATTTATTCTCTGTCTCAGGCCAGTTGAGCTAATAATGGTTGCAATCAATAAGAAAGTCTTTCATGAGTATAGTTTTTTAATAGACGCTTTAAGGGTCTCCAGCTATCAGATGAACCTACTTACATCTTGCGGGTAATTTACCGCAGACGTCTTGCAATAATTACTTAGAGGAGTTAACACTTATCTTCACTCAAAGCTTGTGAAAACCCTGCAAGATCAAGGGAAAGAAAAAATATTTTATCTCTGCATTAGAATGGTAACTAGCAGGTTCAACTTTCAAAGGCCCCTCTTCACAGCCTCTGAAACTACACAAGGAATGGTTGCATGCCAGCTTTCACATGCAACTCAACATGAAAACATGAGTTTTCCTATGAAAACCAGGCGAGCAACACTGCATTGAAATTTCAGAGAACACATTTGAAAAATTGCCCTTAATTGTCTAGTGTGCTGTGCTTGCAAATGGATTCACTGCCAAGGTATATTTATGGGACATGTGAAAGTCATTGTTATTCTCTTTTTGTTCCTCTTGCCTGATTTAGTTGCTTGGGTTCTCTAACATTTCCCATATGCAAGGGATGGCAGGAGAAGTCTTTGGCATGAGGCTGTGTGAATGCCTGCAGCTCTTCTTGATAACCAGGCCCATTCTGGGGGCAAAGTTTTTGGCCTCGTGAAGCCTGGACTAGCAGGTTGTATTCTAGAATGTAACCATGACGTTCTGTCATAGGGTTGACAAATCTCCTGACTGTTCCATGACTCTGTAATGTGTCTTCTTTGAAGCTGTGAGTCCTAGCACCAAAAGGACCTGGCTTTCCTTTAAAAAAAAAAAAAAAAAAAAAAATTACTTTCCAAATGTCTTCTCTGTGAAGGAAAACTTGAAATTGCCTTGTGAAAGGCAAACATGGAGCATGGAGCTTAAGACTCTAAGTCGTTTTTAGATACCCTGATTTCTAAACAAATGTCCTTATTTTTGGTTGTATATACAATAATAGTGCTGCAAGTTCTAGCAAGCACACTTTTTTTATTAACCTGCTGTTTTTATGAATAATGGTGTTTCTATCTCAGTAGTTATTTTAAACTCATGCTTCGAAGCCAGCCAAGCTGAAGTATGTTCACACTAGATTTTGTTTAAACAGTTGAAAACAGTGGTCTCTCTCAAATGTGCTACAAAGATTTTGTCTAGGATTTCTTGTGTAATACCTCTGTCATTTTTTTTACTGAAAGATGAAATAAAAAATTTTGATAAACTGAAACAAGGGTGTAGATGTTAAACCTTCATGTGTTGCTGCTGAATGTTTTCCCCCTTACTATACGGAAAGAAAGGTAAAAAACATGTTAAATTCCTCAACACAGAGAACCTGTCTTTGCACACCTAGAGTAAAGGTAAATTCATTAGGCCCATTTCCATTCAAATGTGTTGGAGATTCAGTGGGATGATGCACACCTTACTCTGTAGAGAATAGAATGTGATAGCTGAATTAGTGTGGAAAGAAGTTTTATTGATGTGGGACTTCGTAGTTTAAATATGAATGGGAAAGTATTACATCATGATATAGACCAAATCAGATGAAAACACCATGACATACAGATATAGAACAAATTAGATGAAAACATAGCCCTTCTGAATATTTGCCATTCTTTTTCTAACTTGGGTAGCAGGTAAAACAGCTGCTAAAGAGAGAGAATCTTCTATATCAAATACAGTGAATCTAAAGCATGTGTATGTTCACATCAGTAAAGTATGTGCAGAGATAGTTTCAGATAAATTAAATTATCTTCTAAGTACGAGGCACTGCAGCAAATTCAGTGACAGATTTGTAAATGAGTGCAATTCTAGCATTGCTACCAACGTGGTATGTGGTTTGCCTGTGGGTTATCTATTGCAGAGATTGTTGAGACCTTTCAAACAGCTGTAATGGAAGATTCAGTCAGTGGTGTAACTTTCCCATCTGATTGACTCTATGAGTAGTCATGCAGAGTTCAGAGGTCAAATTCAAGACTTTAAGGCAAACCTGCGAAAAATTACCTTTCAGTTTAAGAGTCCAGGAGGAATCCAGCTATTGCAATAGTAATTTAGAATGGCAACATAATATATGTGCCAGCAGATAATTCATATTATGCTAAAATGCAGACTGATGCCAAATTTTAAAAGACAGGAGAGAAATCAGTAACACAACTTCCCAACAGCAAAACGCTATTGCAAATTATCCATGGAGATCTGAGGCAAATATTGCCTCTGAGCATGGCTGTCCATGCAAGAGAAGTCTTCACATTAAGAAATTATTCTTGGTTACTTACCCACTTAAAAACTACACTAATCTCCAGAAGAGCTATACAGGAAACTATTCTATCATGTAGTGCCTCAGACTACGCCAGTAGTGGCTCTCGAGGTACTGCTCCTTACACCCACTATACTCATAATTTAAGGTCTTTGCATACCTAACAGCAATCTGAAATGTGAGTCTGAAACCTTGTTTCCCCTCAAAAGCCTTAAAACATATCTGCTTCTCATTGTTGACACAGTGATCTAAACAATCTACACTCTCATTTTAGATTATCTGTATTTTTTGTGCCTGTGAGAAAAATATTTGAATGCAAGTAAGATGCTGGTTAAGTGGACTCCAACCCAAAGTATTTTTCCTACTTTTACAGAAAGACCTAGGTACTGACAGAGCTAAATATCAATTAAGCACTGATGTATAATTAGATAGAAGAGTAATTGAAAAAAGGGGATTTATTATTTATGAATTATGTAATTTTAATCATACCTAGACAATTCCTAGTAGTTCCTTTGAAAGCCTATACCTGAGGAAATGAGCCTTCAAAGATGACTTTCCATAGACCCATATGTTTAACCATTTTAAATACTGGCAGAGTTTTTCATGGCAGTAATTTGCCTTAAATTTTGCAATGTCTGGGTTCAGTTGAGACCTTTTGATTCAACTGAAAAAGGTTCTTTGGACCTTTTTTGCATCCCCTGTGAGGGCAAGACATTTGCAATTTGACGACTATAAGACTTAGTATTATGCTGGGTATAAATAAGCTTGCTGCATGGTGAATACTCCCGAGTATCAGTTATATGTCCTTTACCAAAAAATATTCCATAAAAAGAGCATTTTATAAAGAACATCAAGATGTCACTGGACTTGCAGAGCAAAGTTCACTTGCATGATGATTGATGAAGGCTGTGGATAACTTTTAAGACTACTCTGCAGTAATAGCAATCTTACAGGTCAATCCTCAGAAAACTTTAGCTGATTTTTAGACTGGGGCCCGGCTTCTAAGGGATAATCACTTAAGGGGGTATCCAAAGATCTGCTTAATGCTTTGTGAAGGAAGTAATTTTTTGACCACCTTGGGCAGGGCTTTGGCACACCAGTTCTCCATGGAGGGTTGTCAGTTCTTTGAGTGACTTCTCCAGCTTCACTGGGCTGTTTGTGACACTCCTCATCTGCTTCTGCCTATAACTATGCAGTCAGAGAGCAGGGAGGAAAGAGCTTCCCACCAGACAAGGGTCAGGAACAATTGCAAGACATAACTGGGGGCTAAAGAAGGACAAGCTAGCTCTTATTCCTCATATACTGTGTTTTGCCGAGGGCAGACATTCCTTGTTTAGGAAACAAAAAGTGTCATTCAACACCCCACTCTCCTGATGCAGTCACATCTGGGAATCTGTAGCTGCATGCCCTTATCACCAATTTAAAGACAGTGCTGAGGTTACATTTCTAGACATGAAGTTTGAGCAAGAAAGGAAAAAGAAAATTGTTCTTTTTCGGCACCAGCTGGAAGGAAAAATGGACCAACCATTATGACTTTTTTATCATAAAATATAGTATCCCTTCTTGAGACACACACTAGCAAAAAATGTCTTCTGCCCTCTCTCCCTTGATATATTTGCAGGAAAATATTTACAATGAAAATATTGCCTATTCAGTAAGCTATAATTTCACAACAAGAACAAAGCCTCAGCAATTACTTTCCTATCAAGTAATTTGGTGGATTTACATCATCATTTAGCAAGTGGTGTGTTGACCTTCAGCCACCGGCTATTTCTATGTGTGGTAAAGTGGTCATCCCTGAAATACACCTTTTACCTGCTGAGAACAATATTATACTATTTATGAAACCATATAATTTCAATAGCCAAACTCAGCAAGATTTTATTGCTCTCTCTACCTGTAATTGTGGAACAGCTGACTCATCAGTCCATAATAATCCCTTACCATTGAACAGATTTGCTAAAACTCTCAAAGTGGCTTGTTTTCTCATCCTTCCTGTAAGTGCTGCCACTCCCTCACAATTCCCTCACTTTTCTGATCAGTGTAAGAGTCATCTCAAAAGATTGTAATTAACTGCAGTTCTCACAACAAACATTCATGCAACAAACTCTTCACCGCCTTGCTGAAATACGTATATTTTTAGTAATATGAAGATAAAATGAAATACATTATTATCTTAAAAATTATGCACATCTTAGCAATCGGTTTACCTTTTGTCTGTGGTGTATTAAAGTAAATATTCCTTCCAGGATGGAGACAGTTTCCTCTGTTTTACCTCATTCACTACCATAGAATACTCCTTAACAAGCTTTCATCTGCCTAATAACTTTCACCTTTAAGTCTTTTGATAAGAAACATAATTCACTGTGGCTTGCAGTATTTATTAAAGAATAAAACGTCTGTTAAGCCACAAATTTTTGTATTTATTCCCTCCCATTTTTAGTCCACGGGCAGAGGAGAAATCTTTGCTTTCATAATACCTGAAGCTCTGTATTAATACATGACCGTAGTCAAATCATGCTTCAGGGTTTTAGTGAATTAGTTGCAAGGATCATGAAGAAATACCAGCACTTTGGTATGCAACTGGAATTTGAACTTGGATTTGGTTATTTTTCCTCCTGATTAGGCATATGCTGTGGCAACAGCTGGGGTGGGGACAGTAGGCAGAAAGGCACAGCAGTCTGAGCCTCCTTTCTCAGGTGCTTCCCAATACAGGGTGTTATGACTTACACGGAATCAAACCACTGACCAGAGTTGGAGTGCAGGAAGGTCTGGCAGGAGCCCCATTTTTTGGAACATGGAATATAGGTCACCTGTCAGAATAATCTGCTACTAACAAATTCCCTGCCCCCCATCAAGATGAGCTGTTAAATTAAAGAGCGTGGTCACATGTGCAGAGCAGTAAATTAATGCTCTTCAAAGGATAGATGGTTGCAGAGATCACCATAAATACCTCAGACTAGCCATTTGCTACTAATGGCTTTCAATCAGCATATGGCCAATGGACTGAAATACTTCAGATTCACCTAAGTCATAGGTGTCAATCTGTTGACAACTGCACTCAGCTGCCTGGCTTGTGCTCTGCAAAGCGTCAGGCTGAATAATGTGAAAGATCCCCCATGGCAAGAGGCTCCTGGCTCTGGGGGATTTGTGCAATAGAATTTTAATCTCTCGCTTACACTTGCGAGGGAAGAAAAATGGCATCACAGGGACCCACAAAATGCTGCAGTAGAGCTCAGCATGGATCACTCAGTAAAGTTAGGATCCAGACTGCAGGAAGGGCTCTCTAGTCGGTCAGAGTAGGTGGTCTCTTTCATGTTGTGTGGTTTTTTTTGTTTTTTTGTTTGTTTTTTTTTTTGCAGTGGAGCGTGTAACTGTTTTATAAAAAGAGATGATCATGACAGGTATTTGTCAGTATCCTCGAAGTAAGGCTCAGTTTTTACTCTGAAAGAAAGACTTAACTTTTAGGATTGTTTCCCAAACTCCTACTACAGTGACAATTACTTCAAGCTTTTCTATTACTCTTTCAAAAACATTGTTGGGAAAATTGGCTTTTTTTCAGACAACCAACATCCTGCATTGGCAGAGCATTTGAAAGGGCAGGGCTGGCCAGAGCAAGCTCCTCTGTGAATTCCTTGGCACACCTTTGTCTCTGAATGGAGTGCCTAAAATCAGAGCATTTTCCCTATAGCTGTATTCTATGTCAAAGTAGCATCCACAGTCATTATTGTATATTGCACACTCCTGCATCCCCCATCCCCTACTTTCTTTTGCTAAGAGGAAGGTGATATTTGACTTTTATAATTGTCATGACTATATTTATTTGAAAAGCAAATATTTTTGTTTTATTCCCTTTGCAAACGGACTAATATTTCTGTGGTACTGGCTTGTGGCATGTTGTTCAGATAAACCAAGAGGAATTATGTTTGATTCATAGCTATATCTGAAGTGCTAAGAGGCATCTGAAGGAAAAAACAGAAAGATGGAAAATACAGCGATTGGGTCAGATTCTCAGCAAGTAATAATTTTCACATCCTCGCTGCTTTTGAGTGACTTTGCACCATCTGAAGATTTGACCCAGCATTAAAAATGTTGGGAAAGACAGTTTATTAGTAATCCCAGGTAAATGGAAAGAATGTTCAGAAAAAAAGGAGAACACCCTTTATTTGACTTCTTCAAAACATTTTTAGGCTTTATTGTTAATAAGATTAAAAAGGAGATGAGCAATAAAGATATTGGAGCTGGGTTTATTATGAGAAAATGTACACTTCAGGAAGAGTGCTCTCCCACCACTTAGACAGAAAGTTTGTGTACACATCCTTCCATTCACATGTTTTTATTGCTGTTTGCCTAGGAGGGAAAAAAGTCCCTATTAAAAGAATGTGAGCAGAAGTGCATTGCCTCCCCTCTCCAGGTTACTTCTGCTGCACTGATTCACATATTTCCCATAACTATGTAATTTTCTGCCAGTCATGATTGTAGACCCTTCAGTGGGTGAAACATAATACTTCCCTCAAAAATAAAGCAAGTCATCTGACAAACTGTGTTCCTCCTCTTTTGTGGGTCATTCAGTGACTTTATTTTACTGAGGGAACAAGGGGAAGTTTATAATAGGATCAGTTTTGTTTGCAATTTGTTTCTAATAGATGCCAATAAGCCGGTTAACTAGGCTCTAGTTAATGGAAATTTTATTATGTTTCCCCCTGCAGTGCACATGACCTTTTCTTACAAGAGTTTGTGATTCTTGAAAACATGTATCTGCTGCCTTGCCTCGGGGTCTGCTTACAACAGCAGGGATATGACCATAGGCTCTTCTGAACTTGTTCACCAGCCCTCTGCTTTGACTAGACCAAAATACTTTGATCATCCTGTCAGTGGCAAATTTACAGCAACACACTGGCTTTAGTTCCATGTGTATTTCTCCAAATATAATATCTCCCTCAAGAAATCAATGATAAGCTGTTAAACTAAAGAGCATGGTAACATCCACAGAGCAGTAAATTAATGGTCTTTTGTGGATAGATGGTTACAGATTTCATCATAAAAAATGGATAAAAGATTACATATCACACAGAGCGCAACTTTTAATAACTCAACATGACTTTTCTTAATGGGTTTTATTCATTTTAATCATTATAGTGTCAATGATGATTATAGTCTTATTAGATTCTGGTGATTGAGGAGCCTGTTTATGAGATATTGAAAATCTTAGTCTGTTCGGAAGTGTAGTTGCAGTCTGCGTAGGTTTGATGTGTAACTTCATCTGCAGAAGTAGGGCTTGCCAGAGAGTTTCAATTAATACTTTTACTAAATTGCTCCTGTCTGTAGTGACCTAGGTCACAGATGACTTAAAGACTCCACAACATCAGGTTCTCAAAACAGTGGACCAGCAAGAGCGTAAATCAAAGAGAGCCAAGGAACTAAAAAAGAAATGAAAAAAAGAAGGGGAGGAGAATCATATGGCAAAAGAAACTAATCTGCTTTCCTCTCTAGTAGCCACGTAAGTGTCTAGCCTTAGGTTATCACTCTGGGCTAGGTCTTCCTTCCCAGTGATGGAGTTTTTCACATAGACTTAAGCATATATGAACACTCATAATTAGAATGACTCTTCATATCACCTAGAACATGAACAGCATAAACAAAGCTGGTGCAACAATACCATGTAATTATCTTTGCTTTCTGAGGGAGAATTATTATATCACTTCTTAAGAACTGTTTTTAAAAATGTATGTCTATGGTAATTAATTTTAATGTTAACAAGAATACATCAGACCACCATTTTTTTTTGTCTCTTGTTAAAGCTTGTTAAAAGAATCCTTTTCCTTGTGAGGCCACAGATACAATCTAAACACTACAAAATAAAAATGATGCCGTAAGTTTATTCATATTTAAAATGGAATATTTTTAGTAATCACATGTAGCTCTCTCTCAAGAGTACCAACTTCCCCTTGCAAATCAAGAGCATTATGAACTATAAAAGGTTTAGATTAGAGCCACAGTAATTTATCTAAATCATCCTGAATGAATTAATCTTTTGGGTTCTGAAAATCCAAGGAGCGCTTCAGATGCATTCTACTTCTTAGCCTCATTCTGCCTTGTGGGCTATCCCTGACAGCAGACCAACAGGGCTTAGGCTAGCCAGATCCCTGGAGGTGCAAGCAGGATTGTCCCAGTCACTGCTGCCTGTCCTCAAGTATTACTGGAGATGGGAACTCCTATTCTAGGATTGGCAGGGTATCTTCAGAGCTCCACGTGTCCTTCCTCCTTCCATCCTGCTTTGCTAGGTGTGTTCCTGGTACAGCAGCAGCCGAGTCTACAGCACCTTCATTTCCTTGTCTGGCAAAAGCTTCTTGGCCATCATGCCTCTTTCAGATCCTGAAAAAGGATGTCAGGATTTGTACTGCTAAGGATTAAATGTGACCTTGCAGTGCCAATGGATGCATTATTTTTTGCCTTTTTTTGTTTGTTTTTGTTTTAAAGCACGGTCGGCAGTTTTCAAATATGTAAAAGGCACTTTAGACAGAAAGGAAATAAGCTTGTCTGTGTCCACTGGTGAGAAAACAGCAAGTGTTGAGTTTAAATTGCAGCAAAGGAGGACTAGACTAGACATCAAGAAAAAAGCAATATAGATCGCTAACAACACAGATAGTGAGGGATTGCTGTTGGCCGTGTAGGAAAGTTGTGGAAACATTGTCTCTGAAAACATTGTTTGAAACTGTCAGGAAAGGAACTAGGTAATTTTCAGTCTGGTTAAGCCCCCTGTTTTTTAAAGATTTCTAAGATTTTCCTCCCTGGTCATAAGTTTACACTAGTGTGGGTTGGTTTTTTTGTTTTGTTTGGTGTGTTTGTTGTTTTTTTATTGGTTTTTTGGGGGGGTGTTTGCTTGGTGGTTTTTTTTTTGTTTGTTTTTGTTTTTTTTTTTTTGTGTTTTTTTTTTTTGTTTTGTTTTGTTTTGGTTTTTTGTTTTTTTTTTGGGGTTTTTTTTTTGTAGTTGTAGTTGTTGTAGTTTTGTTTGGGGTTGTTTTGGTTTTGTTCTTTTTTTTAGGTGTGGGTGGTCACACAGTTTCTAACTTACTTAAACTTAGTCTAGGTTTGAGTTTTTCAATGTGAGTGTTGCAGGTACTGCATTTTCTTTTCTATCTCTCTAAATTGTGCGAACCATCATGAACTAGCTATCAATATTTACTTTCTTAAATCACTGTATTTGTTACTGAATCACCAGATTTATAATAAAGGATTACAATAACAATCTGATCACTGCTACACAAATGGATGCCAGAGGAAACCAACATGAATAAAAAAGTCTGGTAAAAGTCCTTTGACTCAGTCAACATGAATCACAGAGAATGGCTGGACCTGGAAGGGAGCTCTGGATATCATCCAGTCCAACCCCCTGGATAAACCAGGTTCACCTAGAGCAGGTTGCACAGGATCATGTCCAGGTGGACTTTTAATATCTTCAGGAAAGGAAGGTCTACAACTGCTCTGGGCAGCATGAAGTCATAGTTCCATACAATGGCCACGTGGATCTATCTGCTATTCTTGATTCAATCTTCTATTATTCCATTTGCATTGCAGAGAAACTGTTTCAACTGCAGACCAAGACAATAAGTGAATGAGCATTTGCTATGTTGTTGTAGATATAGTTAGCAGATGATAAAATACGGACTAAACCCCTACAGGCTCTCAAGTTCCTTTTCAGCATGCCAGGTGTAATGTATTGCATCAGATGGTTTAGAAAATGTCATTCTTAAATTGCTGTATTAGGTAAAACAAATGTACATAATCGAGGTAAGGAAACAGGTCTTCAGAATTAGCATTTCTACAGCTCATTCACTTTGTTCCTCTTTCTGGCTAAGCCTATTGGAAAGGTAACAAATGTCTCAAAGGAGGGGGAGAAAGGACAAAACATGTTTGTTTTAAAAATGTCTGGGGATTCTTTTTAATTAATGTGCCAATCACTTAGTAAGCTGCAGGGCAGACTCAGTAGCTGGGACAATCCAAATAAAGCCCACATGCTCCTGTTCCAGGCACCTCCCTTTCCACGGGGCAGACTTATTAACTCAGAAATGGGAGACCAAGGTTTAAAACAGTGCTACATACTTACAAGCAGAAAACATTCCAGCTCAGTGCACATAAAAATTTGAGAATCAGTCTCTCTCCCTCTTAATGTCTCTATCTGGACCATCTTGTATGTAGCTTCTTAGCTAATCTCATGTCTCTCTTCCTCTGCCTTCTCCACTATTATTTTGTAGGAAAACTGTCACGTGTTTTCAGAAAGAAGCAATAAATCTGGCCTACAGTTTCCCATGCCCTCTAGGCCCCCCACAGATGGGGCAAACAGATTTTGAGCCTTGGAAGTGTTGCACAGCTTCACCTAGATGGGTTTGGGTCTGCCCTGGTGCTTGCCAGACAGCAAGCTCCTCCTAAAACACTAGATGAGAGCTGCTCTTCTCTGCTTAGCTCTGGGAGTTGGAGAATGATGCTTTCGTCTGTGGTTCTCCCATTAATCAGACAGCCAAGCAGACTGCTCCTGGCCCAGATCACCAGTAAATTACTTCCTGCTGGGGTGCTGGGCTAGGGGAGCAGAGGGCTGGGGCTCCACAGGCTCCCTGGCAGCCTGCTCTGCCTGTCAGGCACAGACAGTCGATGTACAGAGGCCACCCAGGGAGACTTTCAATTCCCTATTCCATGGCGTGGGTGCATGGGGCAACCTTGCCCTGTATTAGCAGGAAACACTCGGCAAATATATCAAAAGCACCAAGGCAGAAACTTGCAAAACGCAACTTCTTTATCCTTTTGGGAAATGCTGATAGCATTTAATAGAAAACACGTACCTTTCTGAACTCTCATATCAAGTTTCACAGGGATTCCTACAGACCAGGCTTTGCAGGCAAGCATGGAGATGAACATGGCTACAGGACTCTCCAGAGCAGCATGAAAGACAGCTATCCTCCTGGCTGGCTTTAGTCAGCTAATGAGCTCTCGAGGTTTTGTCTCTATCAAACATTATGAGGCACTATAAACTTGATGTCATTCCATCAGAAGATTGACTAAAGTTCTCTAATGTGGACAAACATTAGATGAGGATGCGCAGGATTTGCAGGTATGCTCAAGTCTGCATATGTTACCACCTAGTGACTATTTGGGGTACATTGCCGCACTTGCTTCACAATGTGGAAATGTATTAGGAGACTTGTAATGCAAGCAAATATATGATGATTTATCAGAGTGCCTGATCAATGCCATTAAATTAATATAGCGAAGTATCAATAGTAGGTTGGACAATCAAAAAGAGGAAAAAGCCCTGGTTTCTTTAGAGAGATACCAAAAATACCGTCTCCAAATATTTGGGTTTTTTGCATTAAGGTCAAGAAGCCTATCCTGTTTCCTGGAATTTGGTTGGTAAGTTCACAGTCCCATCATTTCTTTTTTTATTGAGGTAATAACTAACTGTTTCTGCTACGTACCTTTGTCATACCTAATTGCCATTTTATTGTTCCCTAAGGTAAATTTTACTAAGACTTTTAAGAAGCTGAATTTAAAATGACTATTGCTGATTAAAAGTAGGAATTCTAGGTTGCAAAGCCTATGACAGCCTTATGCTATTTCCTGTGGCTGTATTTTAAGATAATTAAGAGCAGATCTCCCTGTACTTCATCTTTATGAAGTAACTGCAAGTGTATTAAGGAGCAGGCCTACCTGGTAAATATTCATACTTGTTTGTGAGTGGGGAAAGCTTTTCCCAAATGTTTTTCTAAATTCTTGTTCACCGTCAGGTGAAGGCCAGTGACAAGGGGTATTCCTCAGGGGTTGGCATTGGGACTGATGCTGTTTAATGTCTTTGTTGTTGACATGGACACTGGGATTTCATGCACCATCAGCGAGCTTGGCAACAACAAAAAGATGTCTGGTCTGGTTGTGGCATTGGAGAGAAGGGATGGCATCCAGAGGGACCCTGACAGGCCTGAGAGGTGGGCCTTTGTGAACCTCATGAAGTTCAACAAGGCCAAGTGCAAGGTCCTGCACCTGGGCTGGGGCAATCCCAAGCACAAATAGAGGCAGCAGGGAATGGATCAAGAGCAACCCTGTGGAGAAGGACTCAAGGAATCAAATTGTTGATTGATAAGAAGTGCAACATGACCCAGCAATGTGCACTTGCAGCCCAGAGAGCCAATTGTATCCTGGGCTGCATCAAGAGCAGCATGACCAACAGGTCAAGGGAGGTGATTCTCCCCCTCTGCTCACGTGGAACCCCACCCAGAGTGCTGTGTCCCACTCTGGGTCCCCCAGCATAAAAAAGACGTGGACCTGCTGGAGTGGGTCCAGAGGAGGGCCACAAAGATGATCAGAGGGCTGGGTCATCTCTCCTGTGAAGACAGATTGAAAGAACTGGGGTTTTTCAGCCCAGAGAAGACTGTTCCGGGCCAGGTTGGATGAGGCTTTGAGCAACCTGATCTAGTGGAAGGTGTCCCTGCCCATGCCAGGAGGGTCAGAACTAGATGATGTGGAAGGTACCGTCCAGCCAAAACCATTCTATGATTCTATGACTTTGTATGTATACCAATAAAAGTTCTTCCAGTTGGCTATCGCCACAATTACTTTAAATTCCTTCCCACCAAAGTGTCAAATCCCGGGATGGTATCACATCATATAGCAGGGTTTAATCCTACCATCTCTTCTCACTCACCTGAGCAAGGCTGATACAACTTCTAGTGGGGCTGATAATAGCTCAGGGTGGGATCTCCAATCCAGAACTTCCTATCCAGCTGGTGAGCACTACCTTCAAACTAAAATCTCAGGGCCTCCCGGTGTTGGCATCTTTGAAAATCAGGGCTACTAGCTTAAAAAGGTAGTGAGAGATTTAGCATGTTTCAAATTCTTAAACCACAAAAAAGCAGAATGTCAGTAAATTGGATGGAGTTACTGAGCCTGGTCATTGGGCAAGGAACTTTTAGCAAAGGCAAAGAGTCTTACCTTTCATCAGAATTTGCCAGATTTAGTCTATTTCTGTTGTTAATCCAAGGGTTTTGTTTTTCAACCTGGAATCCACAGCTGAGAAAAATAAAGGTACATGCTGAAAGTTTTTGCAAAGACACTACTCAGCCTGTGAAAGAAAGTTGGCTAAAGTATCATATAAAGGAAATATTTTTATCATAATTATTATGATTTTTTCTTCACTTCTATGATGTCCCTTTTTAAAGGTACTAGAAACATTATTCAAACCAGGTTCCTACCACTAGGAAAGGTCAAAAATTGCAGTAGACTCACAAATTCAGGCTAGCCATTAGCAAATAAGGGTTTATGGAAAACTCATAAAGCACCTAAAGTGCCAGCTTATGTAATGTATCCAATATAATAAACACTCTGACGGGAGTCTAGGAGTGGAAAAAATGCAGTTTCTTATTATAAAATATTTGAACATAGTCAAGACTAGAAACTGATCAAACTCTGTGAGCCAGAAGGCTTTGTCATGAAGCCTGAAAATCCAGGAGACCTTCAGCTTGCTGGGAGGAAGCATTTTAGCAAACCCTGCAGGGTGAATTGTTAATGCAAACTTATATTCACAGTGATCTTAGAAGTTGTGTGGGAGAGTTATTTGGCACAGCCATTGTTAGATTCTTACACTCCCGTACAAACAACTGTCTGGTTTTAGATTACAGCAACTATACTGTACTAGCAGTGGGACCAAGTAATGCAGGAGGAACAGAGCATATCACTCATTTCTGTTGCTCAGATGCCTTTTAAACAGAGTCCCTGAGAAAGCCAGTTATTGATGGCTAGTTGGCACAGAGTTAGACTGTTTTCCTGAGCAAGGATATTCCCACAACAGCTATAGTCACCTGGTATTGTACAAACTACCTGCACAGAGGCGTTTGATTTGACACTCCATCATTGTGCTATT
This sequence comes from Machaerirhynchus nigripectus, assembly GCA_013397975.1. Classification (NCBI taxonomy): domain Eukaryota; kingdom Metazoa; phylum Chordata; class Aves; order Passeriformes; family Dicruridae; genus Machaerirhynchus; species Machaerirhynchus nigripectus. The sequence continues at coordinate 150,748 of VZRQ01001794.1, forward strand.
TTTGGCACACTCCGTCCTAATTTGTGATTAACAAGGTTAAGTTGTTTTCACTTTGTAAGGACTATTTATAGTTCAAGAGGAGATTTCCCCCCATCCCTTCCCACTCCTACAGTTCATCAATAGCACGATTTTAGTCTTAACATGTGACCACAGTTACACAGTCATGTTAAGTAATTCAAAAAAGGAGAGCTGGTTATGAAATACAGAGGACTAACTAGAAACATATGAACAATGTACTGCATTTATGCCACAGAGGAGGAGTAGATCCTGTCAAGGCTTTGTATGATGCTGTCACAAGTAACATGCCTCCTTCAAGTGGACTATGCTGTTTAGCAGTTCAAAAACAGAATAAAGTCACATGGGATAGAAACTGTAGAATAAACCAGAACTTGAAATAATAGTAGGACTCAGTGACCCAATCATTTTGGACCTGAACACAATGGGAGTTTTATGGCTGAATTCACTGGGAGCAGGAACAAGTCTGGAAAATAGTTATCTATGATGAATTTGTAAATTCCCAGGAGAGATCAATGTGACATAACACAGCGCCCATAACAAATCAGCTGGAAGGGTATTTTAAGTGGCCTGTATATGAAATTGATTTAGAATGAAGTTATTAAAAGGACTGAATGCTGGAACAATTGTGCTCCCACTGAATTCAGTAGCAAAAAATAAATTTAAAAAAATTTAAAAAATTTAAATCTTTTAGTATTTATTTTAAAAACTTAACATTTGTAAATCTTCAGATATGGGCAGAAAAAATGGATTTAACCTGTTTTCATCTATGTTGTAGACTCCTCTAAACAACGCAGCAATATGAGAGGCAGCAAACAGCTCTAACCAGAAATTACTGCAATATACAGGGGGTCATCTATGCTGATTAATCTTAGCTGTACCTTCCAACAGTCAGCAGTTATATTGGGCTTAGGCAGATACAAGTGCACATGCAAATAGCAGAAGGAACAGCTGTGATTTCAAGAAGAGGTATTGTGCTTTATGGAGCTGTATAAGCACTGTACTTTTCCCAAGTGAAAATGCTTTCAAAGTAAATCATCTGGGTGAATGCAAGGTGAGAAATACATGACAGAGATATCAGCCACAGGTCCAGGAGGGTGGCTTGTATCAGGCTGCTGATATCAGTGGTCCTGACCTCTTTGACAGGGCAGCTACACATACTAAGAGTGGGATCCAAATCCTATATTGTTGCCCATTTAAAGAAAAATGAGTTTCCTAGTCTAAGCCAGCAACTGAGAAAACATCATCCCACTGTAAAACACGTGTGAGAAGAGGTGTGATCAAATCTACTCTGGAGGAGCTTTTCTCCTTCCAGGGACAACTGGAGGAGTCTTGACAGCTCAAATGCAAAACTTTTGGACTGCTCATGGTGTGTGAGATGCATCTAATGACAGTGGCTGCAAAATGCCTGCCTGGAAGCTCCCTTCTTCCTCGCTATGAGTGCTTGTCTATTCTGATGCAGCCATATGTTGTTAGAGGGTAACTTGAGCCTGAGCATCTAGAGAGCTGGATCTGTACTTGCATCCCTAGATCCCTGCTCTGCTTGCTTTGCCAGTTGTGCTATCTTCATGCCCATTTAATAGGCTGCACCAATCCCTCATGCTTGTCCTACTGAGCCAAACATGTGCTGTTCTGTTGCAATTCTCATTTCCTCTGGTTGTCTATCAGCAGATGGGTCTATCACCAAAGCTTTGTTTGTGCTGCAGTCAGATGAACTCTTTCCCCACCATTGCCCCATAGAGGGATGTAGCAAGCCTTGCAGCAGCTGTATGTCTTTGCTGAGCCCCAAGACTGCACTCAGAACAAGCACTGGGACATCGGAGTGCAAAAACCTGGTGGACAGTCCTACATGCAATTGGCAGTTTCCAGGTTTCCATCTCCCCTGAGCATGCCTCTCAGTTCAGAATTCCTTTTCTTCCTCTGGGCTTTCCTCCCACGTTCTCCTGCCTTCCTGGCAGCCTTCAGTCCAGCCTTATTTCTGCCTCAGGGTCTTCTAGTGGTATCAGTTTATGCTGTAAAGAGTTGTGGCCCAGAAACATCAGTTGCAGGCTGCAGCCAACAATAAGATGGTCATCATTTTCAGCTCTTACAAACCTATCCAATACTTGCTCCCTCTCTGTTTTGTCCTCTTACTAGATATGCCCTTTGGTGCAGAGATGCAAATCTCAGCTAGATTTGATCTCATGAATACAAATGTTGTTTTTATTAACCTTCCAAATGACTCCTGTACTGGGGCATGTCCTGCTTTTAGTTAGTCAAATGAAAGTAATGTTTCTGCTCGATTTCTTTTCTGTTTTCCAGATACTTGTGTTGCTTTGATATAATTTTACACAACAGTGTTCTTATTTTTGTGTGCCTTTTTGATTAGTTGGTCACTTACGCATTATTCTCATCCACTGATAATTCTTCACCTTTGCTCCTAGGTGTAGCTGCCTACCTTTACTAAAAAGTGAAATATGGGTAAGAGACACAAGCATAACCAAATGTAATGCAATGTACTTTAGGAAGCCATTACACTTTTTCATTTGAATTCTTTATTGCTTGCTTTTGTTATGAAGTATCAGGAAACATGCAGATTACCACTTGCTTTTATTGCTTAAGAGTTCCAGCTATCCTTACTTTAGATTAAAGTCATTGTTGTCACTATAGCTCTTCCACTTCATTGCAAAGGATTGAGATTGCAGCCAAACACATTCAGTTTAAATGGGTTCTGCTACATCTCCAAGACCTCCTGCCTGGATTAGGATGGGTTTTTAAGCTGGGAAATGACATATTTGAGCTGTGATCAGTTGTGCTATACAGGCAAGTCTATTTAAAAGCACTTTCCATTTTAAATATAGCAATAAAATACCAGACTAGCAAACCTTCTTGATAAGGGTAAAAGCAATAGATCCAAATCCAATCTAAATTTGACATTGCCTAGAACAAGAATTCACACTGATAAGTCAGGACTCATTTACAAGGCCATAAATGGGTGGGTAGCTATAATTTGGGTATTAAACTTGTAAAATATATTGATGGCATGCAAGGGCTAAATAAATAATTTACTACAAGAAAATTGGAAATCTTTACACAGTACTTAATTGACCAGCCACTCTCCCATGTTCTTGACAGTTTCCTATTTTGCATTTTTTTTATTTTTCACACACTGAAATGTTTCCCATGTGTATTTTTTTTCCAACTTCAGTGGATGTTCGTAAGCCACTATATTGCTGCATGCACAGCCTATTTCCATCTTTGTTTCATCAGTCAATTACATTCTTTTTGACATTTTCATTTGTTTGTTGAAAAGTGTGAATTAATCAAATGCCTTTTCTGGGCACAGCTCAGCTGGTGTTATTCTTAAGATTAAAATAAAATCACCTCAGTGATCAGGCTAACTTTGAATGTTAGTTAAATCCGTTTCCAGTGCAAAGCAGACTGAGTTAATGGGTATTCAAGTGATCACAGTAAGAGTGGGATTGGCAGCTTTATATAGGTTTATAAAAATTCTTGTGACCACCTCACTGGTCAGTGTAACTCAGGGTAGTTGCAGTGAGGCAAATGAATTTTGGTCTTAAAAGGGTTTTTCCGTCCGCACATACTGAAAATCTGGTGTGAGATTACATATAAGGCCTTGATTAACCCCGCCTTTCAAAGCACCCCAATCAAACCTACTAAAGGTGTAAGATTTTATTTTTAAAACATCACATTTCCTTTCTGTTAGATTTCTCTTCTGAAACCAGACCTCCATGGTATGCTCTCACCACCTTTTCCTGTGACCTGAGGAAGAGAAGTGGGGGCTTTCACCCACCTCCCCTGCTACTGCCATTTCTTTGGGTGGCTGTGGTGCTACTGTACGTGCTGATATCCCTTTGCTGCTCCTGAGGACTCTCCTTGTCTCTGCTGGAGCAGTGAGAGGACAAAAACGTTCTTTTATTTACCCCATTAGGGGTACTGTGGGATCACTGCGCAGTGGCTTTTACTGGTTAAAAATTGCAACTTCTTTTTAGATGAATCATAGATTCATAGAATCTGGGCAACCTGATCTAGACATGATAGAATAGTTTGGGTCATAAGGGACATTTAAAGGTCATGTAGTTCAACCCCTGAAACGAGCAGGGACATCTTCAACTAGATCCGGTTGTTCAGAGCCCTGTCCAACCTGACCATGAATGTTTCCAGGGATAGGGCATCTACCACCTCTCTGAGCAATCTGTTCCAGAGCTTCACCATTCTCATTGTAAAAAAGTTTCTTCCTTATATCTAGCCTGACTCTATACTTTTTTAGTTTCAAACCATTACCCCTTGTCCTGTTGCTATAAGGAACTACAAAAACTTTGTCCCTATATTTCCTGTAAGTACCCTTTAAGTACTGAAAGGTCGAAATAAGGTGTTTCTGGAGCCTTCTCTTCTCTGGGCTGAACAACCCCAACTGTTTCAGCCTGTTTTCATAAAAAGGGGGAGTTCAAATTCCTTTTGCTCTTTTATGGCTCATTCTCATCTTTAGTCTTCCACAGCAACCTACTGTGCAAAGAATTGTGCTCTTAGACAGGCAGTGGTGGTGCTTCCTCACACAGACATCCTTGGAGTGCTTCCCACTGGAAGTGCATGCAGCAGAGGTATTTTGCTAGTATAGTCTGTACAAGTTTCCCAGGAGATATAAGGTCGAATGCCAGAGGACTTGCAGGCATTACTGCTTCTCTGTGAGGGTTTTTTTCCAAGATCAAATGCCATGATGAAACACATGCTTTACCACGCCAGCTCATATACCAGACCCCAGGTGAGAAACATAGAAGGAAAGAAGTAAATCCAGAGGGAGTGCAGAAAATTTGGGGTAAGCACAGGGACAGCTTTGCCCCAGCTGCTCTGGGTCACTGCCATCAGCTTCCCTATTGTTACAGGCACACAGAGACTTTCTTCTAATTCTGCTTTCCACCTGCCCTCTCCAATAACTTCCTTTAAAATGGGAGTTATTTTTGCTCAGAATATTTCCATTGTTTTCTGAGGACTGTCACCCCGTCCCAGCTGGGACCCTGCCCCATGGGTCAGATTGACACCAATTTGTTCAGCAGCCACATCACCATCTTGGAGCCCAGACGTAGGTTCAGAGTAAAATACTTTGGGAATGAGGGGAAAGTCCGGTGTTCTTTGAATGGTGACCGGGTGGGATGGTTATGTTTTTTAAAAAGGGTTGTTGTACCCAAATTCAGACATACAAAAGCCTCTTGGCTGTAGGAGAAAGGGTACACGGTGGTTGAACTTGCATTCTAGGGAGCCAGAAGAAAGAAAAGCTCAATGCTCTGCTTTACACGTGTGCAGGACGCTGCTGCCTGAGGGAATAAGAACACACTTACAACCCCACATGGATTGCCCGGGTTTTGTCCAGGTGCATAAAACAAGCAGGGCCACACATCTGCTTACTTCCTCCCTGGGGATTAGAAGTTGGAGGGTGGGAAATGAATAGAGCCTGGGGTCCTTTCTCTCTGGCCAGCTCAGCTGAGATGGTGAGTGCTTGGGGAGGTTGAGGGAGGAAGCATGGAATATTATTTTATTTCTGATTTAGGCCAGAGGTAAATGACTGCCTGAGGGAATAGGAGAGGAGAAGGTGTATCACTGAGTTACAGTGCCTCAGGGGGTTCCTGCTGCAATGGCACAGCTATGTAATATGCCCCCTGAGGGATTGCATCTGAAATAAAAATGTAGCCTGTTACTGATTGGCATTGATGTTCACTTACTAATGTCTTTTATTGCTTAACTCTTCTATTTTGGCACCTGGGTAACTACTTAAGTTCTTTTAAATTCACTGGACCAAATTCAGAGATCGCATATTAAGAGATCGACATAGAGTTCACAACTGGCAGACTAGTGTGGATTGAAAGTAGTAATAACAAAGACTAGGGAGAGAGTTGTAATGAATGAAAGGATCATGGTAGATAAGATTCCTGCTCCCTGAAAATGATTTCTGAAACTGAGTAGTCTCTCAGTGAAAAAGGATTTTGACCCAGTCAGGAATTGCTTGTGGGGTCCTAGCACTCAAGAATGCTTTGTGCAATCTTTATAGAACTTGATAGTATAACATCTTAACTCTGCACTAATATAAAGGTCACAGATAAAACAACATGATGATAGCCTTAGATGAGGCTTTCCATGAATAATCCCAACAGTAAACCTGTCCTCAACATGAAAAGAACACCCGATATTCAGTACATTTCCGTGATCAAACCTCTACACTCTATTTCCTTATTTAAGTACCCTGAAGCAAGTCACCACCCCGTCTGCACTCTATTCCATAATTCAGACACTATTTTTTTTACTGGGCATTTCTCTGGGTCCTTGGCTACATGTGGGAAAATAACTAAGAAACAGTCTTCCTCACTCAGCTCATCTTGGTGGCAATGAGCTCAATGATAGTGGCACTGGCTCAACCCCAAACACTGCATGGGCATGGATGTTGGGGGAGTACTGTTTCGTTTTCTGGCCTTGGCTAGCAGACTTGTGGCCAGTTGTTTGCTGTTGAGAATGCTGCTGTCAGGTTTCCTTTCTCAGCCCATCACTTGGTGCTCATCATGCTTTTCCATGTCACCTCCCACTTGCGGAAAGTCTGCATTTGCTTGCTCTCTCTCACATCCCTTTCTAGTACTTCCATCTCCTGCTTCTCATCAGTATGCATCCTGAAAAAATATTTAGTGCTGTCTCATCTATTTTTCTTCAGCTATGGAAGGTACATCTCTAAATTCTTTCCAAACAACTTCATTTTCTGCAGTGGAATGATGTCTTCACCTTCTGTGGGCCCAAAAACGCCACTGGACCCAGTGCCTACAATGGACATCCCTGCTTCCCCATTAACACCTACCCATCCAGTGTTTCCTGTCGTTTAAGAGAGAGGGGAAAAAATGTTTTTACTGTTTGTACAGCTCCTTGCACCCTGGGACTGATGTCATTGCTCTAGCCATACAAATACATGTAACAGTATCTGCCCCAAAAGCCATGGCCATCTTCCATAAGATTTGAAATTACATGCTAGCACAAGGGTCCTCCCATGCTACTGAGCCATCACACAGCAGCTGTGAAGGAGAGGGGGGAAAAGGGTATATACTGAGGGCTCCTCAGCAAGGCAGCAGGAGGAGAAGAACTAGCTCTGTGTATTTAGTTACAGTTAATTATAAGTTTATGACCTTATGATGCAACTGTTGTAACCCTTGCTCAATATACTTTTCAGGCAGAGCATGCTGAACATACAGAGGGGGTGTATTTTATGGCTGTAGTGTTTGCTTGAGCTGTGCAGATAAGGGAGCTGTAGAGAGGTCTCCGCGCAGGACGACGTGGAGCCATTTTGGCTGTGTGGTACTGGCAGGGGCTGCGTGTCTCTGCCAAAAGAGCTTGTGAGCTGTAGGTGTAAGCCTCACTGATCTGCCACCTTCTGCTTTCTCTGGCAGCAGGGGTTGAAGTGGTTCTTGCACTTTAAGAGGGGGGGAAAGCTAAGGGAGGATATAGGCGTCATTAACTCATAAGGGAAACCAGAATAGGATCTTTTCCCCCTTAATCGAGGCAGCTTTGGAATTTGACATTTGTTTCACCCAAAGATTTTCAAATGCTGTATGTTTTTTTTCCTCACCCAGTTCATATATATTATGCCCATTTTATGGGTAAGCGAACTGATTCAGAAAGAGTAAATAGAGTGTCATTTGCAGTTCTATGAATAGATTCAAAGACCCTTGAAATCTTAATCCACTTGATCCCACTTAATGCCTTCAAGATGCATTAAAAGGACAAAAAGAAGTTTAATTGAAGCGCATCAAACTGAGTTTAGGCACTGTAACTCTTCTACTTACAAGGGTAGCTACATAAATAAAAATAAGGAAGCATTAGCTTGCATTTCCCTGGAAAATAAGTGAGCAGGAATGCATGCCACATCCTGGCTGGCATTTTAATCTCATCAAAGCAGAGCTCTTTCCCTACTGTGCTTTCCAAGATGCACAACGCAAATGTGGTCTGAACACAACAGAACTAATTGAACAATCACAGCAAAGGAGGTCAAAACCCAACAAACAGTGTAGCATCTAAAATGACTCTGGAGGATTTTAACAGATGGACACTTGTAAATCTAACAGGATTTCCTACTGGTGAGAATGCCTTAGGTAAAATTCAGAATGTCTCATTAAATTGTCAGCCAGCTATGAGGCATTGCTTATGCGAATATGAACAGCTCTGCAGCTTTACTGTAAATACACACAACCGTGTATTAATATAGGCCTGAAAAGCAACATTTGGATGTGAGTTCAATTAGAAAGCCTGATCAAAACTGAAGAAGGATCAGATGTAATGTTTCTGGCTGGGATCCATTAGAGAGATACAACAGGGAAGTTAAGCCAGGGGTCAGGCTTTTTTTCTCCCTGTTCTCCAAGCTGCACGGCTTTGCCTGTGTGCACTTCCATGTAAATTTGCAAATCAGTTTGGTCTAGACTTCTCTAAGTCCTTTTGCTATTGCTTTCTTGTAACCTCCTGTGTTCTTAGGCTGTTGATGAAATGCATCAACAGACCCAGTACAGGTATAATAGCGCTCTCTGTCTCCCAAGTAGATGCTCCTATGCCAAGAATTTGAATGTAGGCTAGCACAACAACACAGCAGTTACACGTTTGCATTTTTACATGTTTGTTTTACATAGTGCCAGTGATCTGGATAAGGGCAATTAGTCTGTTTCTCACCAGAGAAATTAGTCTGGTTGTGCCCCTTTTCCTCCACCAGCAACCCTACTGCTTATGAGATCTGTGAGCCTGTTGTTCAAATCCGCATTCCTGTACAGTCCCACTTTCTCTGTAAGAAATAGTCTCTGCTGGGTTTATTGGCATTTCTCACAGTATCTGAGTTCAAAGAAAATGATTACAAGTTAAGACAGAGCTCTGTTCTTTAAAGCACCACAGTGTATAGATCTGTTGAGTGATATATAACATAGAACAACTTCCAACTGAGGAAAGCTTAACACAGCTCGGGCTAGCTTGCTGATAGCTGCTCAGCTCCTAGAATTACTGCTTACAAACCATAAAGACCCCAGCTTGAGTTTCATGGAGGGAGGGGGGAGATGTGTGTTGTGCACACCGCAAGTACAGCCACAGGGCGGGTAACCTGCCAACTTCCTAACCTCAGCCAAAAAATCTGGCCACTGCCTGACAGGCAGAGTATGTGTATTTGCTGTCTATCAGTGGCAGCAAAACAGGGAGTCAAAAAGAATTGTGTGAAAACACTGAGTTCAGTTGGGGGACTATTCGTGTGCCAAATCAACGGGCTTGGTGTCTGTTAAAGCTGCCCTTCACTTCTGTGATATTTTTGGCAAGGAAATGGGCTGTAAATATAAACAGATCACTTCTCTCCTTACTGAAAAGCAGGCACCTCAGAGGGAGGAAGCACACTGCATGTTTATTAGAGCCACAGATTCCACACAAGATCTTAGAACTGGCTTGCAGGGGTAAATTCCTGGTCGAGCTAAGAGACTTAAGGAAGGACAAGCTAACTATGAGAGAAAAACATGTGCAGTGTATCCGCGAAACCACAGAATACGCCTCTGTTGGGGACTGCTTGCACCACTGAGAGTGGGGTAATTGTGCCAGGACAGGACGCATGGGCCCGTGATTATTGACCAAATCCTTCAGCACAGAACACATGCCGCATTCCTGGGCTGGAATAATAACCATGGAGTTTTATTCCCATACAGCACCCAGCTGCTGAGCCCTCATCTCCCAAACAACCTCCTCCCTCTCCAAAGGCTCTTGTATTCCAGGCTGGCACTGAAGAAAGAACATCAAATGTGTATGCATAAGAGTGTGTTATGGTAAGATGCCCACACTGGAAAAAAATTGATCTTGGTGTCATTGTAATTCAAGAGTAAATAGTGCACACTGTATTGTTTCACTAAATGAAGCAAATGCAATCTTCAATACAGGTTTAACAAAAAAAATGTATACCACCAATGCCAGGTAAGATCCTCAATTCTATGTTACATGAACACTTTCTTTACTGCAGATGATCAGAAGTGCAAATTACTTTTAATGGAAAATTGCTGTAAGGCATGAGGAACTTATTAAAATACATTGTTTAAAGACTATCCTCTGTAGAAATTACTAAATTTTCTCCTTTTTCCCATACATTTTTTTCCGTCTTAACTGACTACATTTGTCTGACTCCTTTCATCACCAAGCATACACTAGTACATTATTACTTCATCAGAAACTTAATGATCCACACCCCCCCCTTATATCTTTTGGCCTCCATCTCATTTCTTCAGACTTGTTTATAAATTGAGCCTTAAGGAAAGAAGAAGGAAAATTAATAGAATATTAAGATATCCTAAACCTTCAAAACAAGAAGGCTATGAAAACAGACATGAAGTTGGAAATCCTGTATTTGTTTATCCATGCCCAATGTATGTTAGAGTTCTTAACCAGAAAAAGTAGTAAATTCTTGGAAGTGATCCTGGTTGTTGTGGTTATGAAGTTGCACTGGTAAATCAGGGGAGAATCAGGTATCAAATCTGTGCAGTGGGAGAAACCCCACCAGGAGCCCTCAGAGCTGCAGTGGTATCCCGCCCTGGCATGCTGCTTCCTGAGCCTGCTTGGCAGGTGACCAAGTAACGTGCCTTTCTCCTACACTTTGGCAAATCAAAGAACTCTAAAAGATTTGTGAGGTGTGACTCATTGGCAAAAACCTTGTTAAGTCTTCCCTCTTACTATAGTTTCCGTGAGTAGCTACTAACATTCTTCTCTGCTATAACCTCTACCAGGGTGCGTGGCAGAGAAGTCAGATTTACTGATCTGTAATTCCCATACGTCCCCCAAGAGCCTTTTTTGATATAATCTTTGTTACTTTATATTCATCTGGTGTTAGTGTATATTTGATCAGTAATTTACCTGTACCACAATTAATAAAGCGTTTTTGTACTTCAGTTTGTGTCGACCTCATGCGTAAACATTATTTGATTTTGGAAATTTCTTATTGTTCCATTTACTGAGTTACCCTACAGCCTGCATTATTACAACTAAAATATGAAAATGATCCTTAGGTTCCTAGAATCATAAAATCATAGAGTCACAGAATGGTTTGGGTTGGAAGGGACTTTTAAAGGTCATCTTGGCCAACCCCGTGCAATGACCAGGGGAATCTTCAATTAGATCAGGTTGCTCAGGGCCCCATCCAACCTGACCGTGAATGTTTCCAGGGAGGGGGCAATTGCAACCTCTCTGTAGATTCAATCCTTTAAAGAACAGTCTATAGTAAGATGAAGTCTTCCTGGTGAGCATAAATGTAAAAGATTGATTCAGATTATCAGTAACAGTTTTATTTTTCCTAACAGTTCCTCTTAGATTTTATTAGTATTTCCACCATGCCTGGTTTTTGGAACACATCCTGTTTCTGATAAATTTGTTATTATTAGTTTTATGGCTGTGGCATAACATCTGACTCCAGATTTGAACTTTCTGAGATTTTAGAGGTTCAGATTTGGACTATTATAAAAATAGGAACAATATGTGGAGCCTGGGGCAAGGCTCTGAGCCTAACATTCCTTGCAAACAAGGCAGAGGCCTTGCAAGGTGATTTGGTGAATTAGCATGGTTCCAGGTATTCATTTTCTGCTCATTTATTCAACATTTGACTACTCACAAGAAAAATACATTGTTTGTGCTCTGCAAATCAGACGCAGGAACCTCGTTATTTTCCCTTCAGGTGTAAACGTCACCAGGCCTGCACAAAACTCCCCCCAGAGTACAAGATAGTCTGGAAGTTCTTCACTGTTGATGATCATGTAGGAGAAGAAAGGGAGCCACCTGTGAGACAAGGCCTTTATGTTTATCTCTCACAGGTCTGTTGGCCAGCAGTTATTGGATCAGATATCTACAGGGAGCACCTGCACTTTTGCTGTTTTGTTCTGAGCCACTGCCAGCTTGCTGCAACCAACTTCTGAGCTGCCTGCCAGCCATGTAGCTGTAGGGAGGGTAATGCCCCAGATAATTAAACTCTTCTGAGAGACAGGTATATTATCACTAAGCTGGGAAGACCCAGATTTTAGCTATTGTGTGGTGTAGGCTTACATCTGTTGGGATTGCACCATTTAGGATCTTCTGCCCAACATCTATTTTCTTTGCCATCTTCTCCTTCCCCGGTATATCCGATGTGTTTGCAGTATGTCAGCCTTCACTGTAAATTCATATTCTGTCATTGAAACAAGACACACAGGTGACTAAATACATTAAAATGATGGTGGTGCATTTGGGATGTGCTGTGCTGGTTTTCTGTCATGCCATTTCACATAAGGCAGGTGAGTAAGGAGAAATTAGGTTTACTTCAATCAACTTAATTTGATAAAAATAAACATGGTGGGCAAGGTTAAATTTCGATGAGCTGTTTTTTAATTCCTAACTACATACCTCAGCTCTCTAAATATTAAATAAACTCTCATTGTGTGATTTTTATCTTACTTGTACTAAACTAAATTATTAGTTGTCAGAAAGATAAGAGCAAAGTGAAAAGAGGAAGAGAGAAACCAGCCCAAGTGGCATATTAAAAAAAAATATTAAAAATCTAATTTGCAATTTCTGCTCATGCATTACATTTTCCCTGAACACTCATGGCCTAATATTAAGTACAGCAGCACTAAGGACCTGATTCACCCTGCACACCAAATACATCAAATGTCTTTCCCATGTAAAGAAAAGAAAGCTTTTCTGTAATTGAGCTCTCCACAAGAAGAAAATGGAGAAGGCAGGAGAAGACAACTTCTGATATTATTCACTTCTTATATGCAATTTAAAAAGATCATTCAGACAACTAAAAAAGCTTTTTTCTTTTTTTTTCTTTTTTCTTTTTTTTTTTTTTTGTCTTTTTTTTGTCTTTTTTCTTTCCTTTTGGTAGGAAAATAAGCCATTCTTCTGGTGGTAAAATTCATGTATAAAAAGGTAAACTCTGAAGCAATTGATTGCACTTTCAGAAAGCATATTTCTGACAATTCATTAAATACAGAAAACTTTATCTCCCAGGAGAAATAGAATGTGGAAGCAATGCAGACACTCTGAAGCGAAAGAATGCTTGTATTGGAGGAGAAGTGTATGAAGAACCTCACTTACACTTGAACAACAACTATTAAAAAGTCATAAGACCTTAATAGACTTTTTCTGTCCTTTTCTTTTTAATCCAGTCAAGCAGCATGTCTCTGTTGTTGTTACTCACCCACTGCTTTGTCAGCTCTAAAGAGGAGTTTAGATTGTATTTCCAACATGAATGCAGTTGCAAGGAATACATACTATGTTCACAAAACAAAACCATCTCACTCTGCTCTCCCGGGCTAGGGAGAGTTCTGCTGAGGGTACTGATCCTTACAGAGCTGGAAAGCCAAGAGCAGTACCAGGCATCCTGAACCTCCACACTACCATCTTTCTTGAATATGCTGAGAAAATGTTGGTGCAGGGAGGAGTTTCAACTCCCTGCCACACTTTTCAGTGAGTAAAGGCCTCCATCTGCTCTCAAGCCACTGCTAGTGTGCATGTTAAGCAGGTGTGCATGGTGACAGCAGACCTATTTTCTCTGAGTGTTCCAGGAATTATCAAATCTCATTGAAATGAACACGTGAGCAAAGTGTCTCTCTGTGGCAATAAGGTATGTGGTGGAAATTTGTAGCAAAAATATTTTGGCAATCCATTCATGCTCATAATAATCCTTCTAAATGGCACTACTGGGAGAAGACCTGATCCTACTTTGATATATAGACCAACCTGGCTCTCTGATTGAATCCAGGACCAGCAGAAAACAAAATGCAGTGAGACCATGTTGGCTCCATCAGTTTTTGAACCTTGAATTAGGTGAGCTCAGCTAGGACCTAGGTGGGGACCAGTGCAAAATCCTTGAGGCTACTAGGTGTCCCAAAATATTGATTACTTTGAAGTTCTTGGAGAATTTCACTTTCCATGTGAATCCAGTGCACTGTCTCCAAATAGGTGGGTATTATAATGCCTAATGTTCAGGCACGTACCTGCAGCACCTGAGCACATCTTGTGCAGCTGGAAAAGGTTGCCAATGTTGTGCTTCTGCTTGGGAATCCAGCAATTAGGGCTTTCCTCTGAGATATAAAAGACCTGAGACCAAACCATTCTTCTGCCTGCTGGGACATGCATGTACACCCTCTTTGGAAAGCCCCATTGCCCCAGGCAATGTGGGAAATTAGATTCAACCACTTCTGCTGAGGCTGCTCTCCTACATGTAGGGTAGTTAAATATTCATGTTGAGGAAGAAAGGAGAAAGAACAGCCTATGGGTGGTTGGGGCCAAGCAGAAGTACTGTTACCTGCTCCTCACAGGGTCACCACCTTCTCCTCTTCTTGGAGGTCCTTGTCTGAGCCCTGACACTGAGTGATAACTGATGCTGGGATCTCCAGGGAATCACTGGAGAGAGGTGCAGGACGTACTGCAGCCAGGTGGGTGGAAGCTGGGAGGAAGAAGAGCCTCCAGCCGCTCCTAGCCCTTTATTTTTGCCCTGATTGGGTGGCCTCTCCGTTCCAAGGTCTCTACAGGGGATAAAAACATTTTTTCTAAAGAATATTTAATTCTAACATCCAGTGATTAGGCTTCACAGAAGAAAGAAAGGCTTTCCCACCCCAGAGAAAGTTTTTCTGTGAGAGTGGGCATGCCCTTGTACAGTAACTGTTCAGGTCCCCTTGGGCTTAAGGCAACAAAGGCTCTAAATGTGACAGCGGCACCTAAGTCCTCTAGCAGAACCAGCTGTAATTGCCTGCTAGCTGAGAACCACACCCATGGACAGTATTTATACATGTGTTTACATCTTCCAGAGGGAAAACAAACAAAACAGTTAATGTAACTTACAGGAATAATGCAACAAATAAAAGTCACATAAAATATTTTTTCAAGTGATCGATTCTTTTAACAGTTCAAAAATCATGGAGGTAAGGAAGTATTTAATGACTATTTTCTTTTAAAGAAACAATTGATTAATTTTTATTTTAGAAAAAGATGTAAAATGACACAATGACATTAGGATAACAAAAATTCTTCCAATAAAACAACATGGTTTCAACTGTAGGAAGATTTTGCCTGAAGTGATTTTGAAGTCCCTGAAATGAATACACACCCTAATATATCCTAGTTCTGTGGGCTGTGACATGTGCATCTACAACAGCTATTGCACACAATGCATGTGTAGAATCTTATGCAGCAATTTTGCATCAAGTGAAGTACTCTCTTTGACTTCAATGGGAATTGGAGAGGCCCTTAAGGAGTAGGAGAGTATATCATAACAGAAACAAAGCTTAGTTTAGATGTGAATCACAAAGCTGCCATTGAGTTTATGCTCAGTTTAACCTATTAAACAATGTGAGATGAGCAAAAATTACTCATTTCCATACTGCTGATTTTGCAGACTTCAGAAATCCTGAGCATGAAATAAATAACTTCTCTTAATAACTTTCTGTGTGGATAATATACTTAAATGTAGGAAGATGTAAATGATGTATTTTTATTTCATTGCTGGTTACTTCTCTGTATCAATCCAGCTGAATGAAGAAGTTTAAATTTACAAGGAACTGCCTAAAAATATTTGTCTGTTCTTCACAAATAAAACAGTGGTTGACCATGCTGTTATGGAAGGTTCCGAAGATTAAGTCACCTCTACAAATATAATCAGTACTGTATTTCCTGCATGCCTGGCCTGATAGTGTAGCTGTCTGTATTATAAAAATGCAGTGATAAAATTGCACATGGAAAAGACTGGGTGTCACTGTATGCAAATCTGTGTAATATTCCTCTATGCCATTCTTTATTAGATGGGTTTCCTATGATGTGTCAATATATTGTGGTTATTCCTAAGGACAGGACTCTGAAAACACAAGATCACTCTAAAGGGCTCTTAGCACTTGAGAAAGGTGTAGCTGCTGGGTGGTTTTTTCCTTTTTTTCCCCTGTTGTTTGTTAGTTTGTTTGAAGGTTTTTTGTTTGTTTTTTGTTGGTTCTTTTTTTATTTTTTAAGTAAATAAAATGAACATTTCTTAGAACAAATGCTTTGAGAGTTTTAAAGAGATACTATGCATATTGCAAGATGTATTAGGGAATGGCAGGAAAATTGGCGATTATGAAATTTGTTTGCTTTTCTAATGGGTAATTTGCTGATAGGACAAATTTTTATGAAATTGTCCCCAGTCTTGATAGGTAAAGCTATGGTCACTTAATGCATAGCTGCTTACCTCTGTGAAGTCTTTTAATCTGTCTTTTTCTATTGGACCTGGTCTATGACCCTTTTGAACTTGAAATCTTAATACCACACATAAAACTGAACAAATAATAGAATATGCAAAAACCTCTTACCTTTTCAAATTCCTACCATGAGCTTTAGTTAGCCCATTTTCTCCCTTTTACAGCCTTTTCCCTCCAGGTTTCTTTTCTTGTATCTCTCTTTTCTTGCCACAACCACATAGAATTGAGAAACAAAGCTGTGCTCACTTCCTGCAGACATACAATCTCTACAAAGAGCTGAGTCCCTTGTACCCTTAACCACCTTGCCCCAGGCTCTTTCCTTTGAAACATTCCCTGTGAATGTACCTTCCTTGCAGAGCAAAACTGGGTAATCAGATTCTAAGGAGGCACAAACTATCTGGGGCATCAGGCAACTAAGAGTATTATTGGGGAGCATTAAAATCCACGAGATTATAACTCAATGTTCTTGTAAAGATCTCTCATGCTTAGAAATGAAGCCACAAAATTTGCACAAGTTTCCATGTATCTCCTTCTGAACTTTCACTTTCTGCTGGTCATATATTCCTTTCTCCTGAGCTCCTGCACCATAAGACCTCTGTTTTGAGGCTGGTTTTCTTTGGCTTTGCCTTACCTGAAAAATGAGTCATGTCCAAGAACAGGAGCTGGGCAAAGGGGATATCTACAACCGTGCTGTTTGCTCTGTGAGTGAAGACAAATTCAAACTTGATGGGTGCACAGTATCCATCCATCCATCCATCCATCCATCCATCCATCCATCCATCCATCCATCCATCCGTGAGACACTGGACACTAACAGTTTCATGTGGGCCAAAAACCTTTTGAGTAAACTGTGACTTCCAGAACTTTGAAAACATTTAACTTCTTCCTGAGGTTGGAGCATAGCAGTCCCCTGAGCTGGACCTGTCCTTGGACACGACCTTCTGCAGTGCCCTGCAGTTGTGCAGCAGCTGAACACATGCACAACAACACATCCTGCACGACCTATTATTTCTGAAAAATGTCAGTGTGCAGAGGGTTGAGCTAAAAATCAAAACGGATAACCAGGAAAGGAAAAAATTATTTAATGAGTTTCTAGGAACTGGGATTCGAGTCTCACTGCAAATGAGGGAGAAAAAGGGAGAGAGGGAGGGAGGAGGCATCTGTCTAAGTCTACAAGAATGAATGTCCTCCAGAGCTTTCAGAATCTCCTCTCTCAATATGAATTCATTACCTTATTTACAACAAAAATATTGCGTTATTACATATACCAATCTATAAACCTAATATATCATACATGGGCCACTTTACACCCCAATTCAGTTATCTGGATCAGTGCTATAGTTCATTTGGGTATGGGCCGAATTACTTGGGAAACAGATGTCGATTTAATTTTAGATAGTTTTTGGGTTATTGTTCCCTGTCTGTTTAAAATTATTAAGTTAAATTAGATTTTAAGATATAGCACGCTTCATTGTGATTTTAATCGTAAATCCTGTTGAATACATGTTAATACATTTTATTTTCCTTCTTCCTAAGAGAAAGAAGGAAAATAAAAATTTTCAATATAGAAATTTTTTTCTGTGTGTGATTTTAAAGCAGTATGTATGAATGAAACCACCTCTCAAAATAAGCTCGCAAACTTATAATTACAGACGACAACAAATTTGCAAGAGTCTCTCTGAAGACATGCTCAGTAAGACTGAAATCTTTGTATAGTTCTTTTTAGTAGTGACTTATTTTTTTGGAATGGATCAAGATCAGATTTGCAGCAATGAAACTCGTAACAGGTATACCCCATTAATCAAGTTTGTGTACAAAGAACATTGTGCTTTAGCTGTTGCTTTCCTAAAGTTAATTTTGTTTTCCATTTGCTTCTTATCTAATCAGCAAGAATGTAATGAGACTGCCTGTATCAAAGCTTTCTGAAGGCAGGGTGCCAAGAGGAAGGAGTCAGGCTCATTTTGGTTGTGCCGAGCAATAGGATGAGAGGCAATGGGCAGAAAATTAACATAGGAAGTTCCACCTGAATATATGTGAAAACTTCTTTACTGTGAGGGTTAACCTGCACTGCAACAAGCTGCCCAGACATTGTGGAGTCTTCCTCACTGGAGATACTCAAAAGCCATCTGGACACACTCCAGAGTAAGGTGCTCTAGGGGGCCCTGCAGGAGTGAAAAGCTTGGAGTAGATGACCTCCAGAGGTTCCTTCCAACCTTACCCATTGTGTGAGTCTGTGTGACAGGCATGTAGCAAAAATTTCTCTACCCCAATGAAAAGACATAGTAAATAGGGCCAAGTGTTAAGGGATTACTTTAAAAGTTTTTATCATTCTACATTTTTACTTTCAAAATCATCAGTTCTATCTTCTATTAACCATTCTTATTTACTAAATTGGGTTTTTTGAGTGTCACAGCTCTAAGTTTTTACATTCTGATCACACTATGAAGTCGATTTTGCCTCTAAGTCATTGCAGTCTTCAACAGATCCACCAAATAATTTTGATCCTTCTTTCTTAAAAATATCCCAACAAATGTTTCCATAGATTTTTGTGTGTTCCTTTTAAAAAGAGGTGATTCTGTTTAGCAAGACCGAAAAGTTTGGTTCACAGTATGTGTCAAGACACTCAAAACATAGTCCCACGTATTTCCCACTGGAGTGACCTCTTTAATATTCCACCTCAATGGTCATGTGCATGTTGGTGCTCCTCTGGCCAGGATTAACAAGCTTTTCTTTCCACGTGCCATTTGAAGCATGTTCCTGCCATGACCTATTTGGTACTGGGATGGAAGGGCTAGCTGCAAACTGAAGCACGAGACCATTCACCACAGCCACTGTGATCATGGAATGAGCCTGTGGTCTGTCTGCCAGCCAATTTCAGTCTTTGCTGACATCAAAAAGAGGACTCCTGTGGCCTGTTGGGCGCCAGAGGCTTACTGGAGAAAATGTCTCACCTTGTCATGCCTGTCAGATGAAGAAGTTCTTCTTTTGTTTTCTTTGAGGCTAAGCCCCAATGCTACATAGTGATCATATTCTCAAATATAAAATCTTCAACACTTTCATTGAGCCACAGGGAGGACTATGGTTAAAAGCTCTCATGTTGTCATTAGCACAGGTGCTGCTAACCCCATGTAAAGCTCACAGCAGCTCGTATATGCTGACTTTGGCCATCACTAAAACATTTGTCATAAGCCACCTGAGGAATGAAATAAAAAGGGTGAAAATACCTACCAGAGCAAAGGTAGCCCTCAGAGACAAACCCAGCATGTTCTGTAGTCTGAAGTAATGGTACTTTCAACTTGGTGTTGATCTCTTACATAGAAGGGCTACACCTGAGATGGGAGGGACTAGACATCAGAGGGTTACCCCTTTATTTTAATGTAACCCAATATGTACATTTGCACATTATATAAAAACCTGCTTTATTTACTAGATATTTGATAATCTCTCCATGCTAACCATCATTAATTTTTTTTCTTCTAGGCGAAGCAGATGAGATTTTGAAGAGGAAAGTTGCATCCAGCAGCAGAAGATAGAGGTCTCTGAAGTAAAAAACCCCAGTGGTTCTGATGCCTTAGGCTTTAACTTTTATATTTTTCAAATCCTGTACTGCCTAATGTGTAACTGAAGTTTCTTGTGGCCTGTTAGCTGCTGTTCTCTCGTGCTAGTTAGACATAACAGAGCCTCTCTACATTTGCTTTTCAAGGACACACAGATTGTCCTGGGCCCCAAAACACGTAAATGAAGGCCTCTGAAGAGGAGGGCAAACTTGGGGTAGTTACATCATTAACTGGAGTAGTAATTGGAGAATTGATCCTGATATGCAAATGGACCACTTATAAAAGTGTGAAGAACTCATGACCCAGGGTCCATCTTGGGTGTTGCCTTAGACTCCCCAGGGTGTACCTTTGAAGGCCGTTCAAATAAATAACTACTTTTATTCCCTTATTCTTGTCTAGTCTCTGTTTTTAGGTGGCCACCTCAGGCATCAGTTCCTGCTGCTGCAATTGCCATAGAAAGAGAAATGCCACTTATACTCCTCTCCCTGCTTTGTAATGAAATATTGCCACTTGAGGGGATTTAGAAGGTTGCATGCAAAGGCCTTGATCCTGCAGGGTGCTGAACATCCCTGGTGAGGTGCTGGAACCCTGGTTTCCAAGGTATTTACATATATCACATCTATTGATTTTCAAAACCAGAGGAAGCTTGTAGTAAAAAGTCTTCTGAGGATGTGAGATTTTTATTTCTTGCTGAAAGGGCTGAGGGTTTAGGACTTAATGAACTTCCTTTAATTCCATTCAATTTCATTTAATTCCATTTAATTCCTTGCTACTGTCTGGGACTTCTGCTGTTTAAACAGTGATAGGTCTGGTCTCTTCATAAGTCTGCTTGGTGTTTATCTGAGGTTAGAACAGGTCACAGAAGGCAGCCACTGATGTGGCACAGACAGATGTCAGTGCAGCCCTCGACACCTTGGTTTAACTTACTATTTTCATATGCTTATTTTAATTCTACCCAATCAGGTGGCTGAAGCATGATATGTTCCTTAATTACTGCTGAAGGTACCAGAAACTATCCAGAGCAAGTGGCCAAATGACTGTCTGCAACTTAAATAAAATGTGGGGATTTTTTAGATCCACAAATGGATCTAATTTTTTTACAGAGAAAGGAAACTAGGGTAATAATAATTAAAGTAATAGTTACTCCTTAATAAATGCCTATTTTTATACTGGTGTTAGAGGTTAATAGCACTGTTATTTACTCCTCTGCCAAAAAGTACTGAGGGATATGAAATGTAGCAGCCAATAAAGCTGAGCCGTCAGATAAATAACATTCATATTACTCTCTGACAAATTCTTTTGCTACACGGGGGTATAAATAACACTAAGAAAGCAGTTCCTACATTACAAATTTACTGATGTGTAAAATGTAATTTTAAAAAGAGTCCAAAGCACCAGGACTGTGACTTGCTGTAACGTGATCTATAGGAAGAGATATGTGGCATATCTAACACCTGTTAGGAGATGAAACTGGGGAAGTGAGACATCTTTGTGAAGGTGGGATGCAGCCCTGAAGTGGAAAAAACAGAAAGAGCAACTCTCTTTCAGAGAAGCGATGACAGCTTTATGCACAGAGCAAGGCTTCAAAATAATAATGGTAATGTTCCTGTGTCCACAGTTCTCAGAGGGATGGATTGGCCAGGAGCTGCCTGGGTCTCACAGCAAAACTGCATTCCATTTATGTTCAGAAAACAGATGAGCTCCTGATGCAACACAGGAGATTTACCTCTGAGGAAAAGAAAAAATTTTCTTTTCCGTACGCACCCAGGATGGACCAGCCTGCACCTTTGCAGCAGCAAACAGCCACAAAGAGGGACATGAGAGTGCCAAACTGCCTTACCTTAGGAAAATACTTTGTTGGTTCACCCCCTTGAAAGTGAGAATCACATCTTTTTGTGTTGGATTTTGGAATGACTTAGTAAGAAGAGAGATACAGGCAGGTATGTAGGTAGGTAGGTAGGTAGATAGATAGATAGATAGATAGATAGATAGATAGGCAAACAGGAATGTGTTTCCTAAACTAAACATATTGGCATTAGAATAAAATACTGGCACTAGAAAAAACGCACGGGGAAACCAGCAGCATGCATGAAATGAGTGTTGGGGACAAGAAAGAAATGGGGAAATGTTCAGTGTTGTCAATGCTTCAGGCAGACATGTTCCTTTGCACCATGTGTGGTGGAAAAAGAAGTAATTGCTTCATCCAGGAGAACCATAAAATTTCTTTTAATTGCTCTGTCTCTAGTTTCTCTGCAGTCCACTTTTGGAAGCCTTTCTTTGTGATGCTTTGGGTATGAAACTCTGTTGCCTGAACTACTGAACATGGGGAACACTGAAAATCAGTGAAATCTTCAGTTTCTTCTAATATAGACCATTAAAGTTAAATTCATACCATTATGATGGAGCAGCCCCACAGGCCATCCTGTGCACTCCTTTGCCTTCAGTCCCTGTCTGGGGAGAGCCAGAACGGGGCAGGAGGCTGGAGTCCCCCTCAGACCCACATCTTTCCTGCTGTGGAGAGCTGAGCTGTTTGACAATCCTATAGCTCCAGAGGAGCTCTGGGGGGTGGCTGTGCACCCTGTTTGAAGGGCTGTATAGGATGATCCTGTGGATAACTGTTTCTAACAGTTTTTATTTTGGAGCTCAGTGAGTAATTGCATACACACAGTCTAAGGCGGGTATTTACAGCAACTCTTGTTCTGCAGTTTGCCATGTGCTGTATTCTTTGCTGTTTGTGCCATCAGAGAGAGTTTCTATATTGTGTTGCCTATCAATGAGTACAAAATAGAAAATTGGCTGTTTCCTGAAAATCTGGTTTGGGAAATGTCAGTCTTGTCTAATGTTTGCTGCAATAAATGGTCCTCTCTGCTATC
This sequence comes from Machaerirhynchus nigripectus, assembly GCA_013397975.1. Taxonomy (NCBI): domain Eukaryota; kingdom Metazoa; phylum Chordata; class Aves; order Passeriformes; family Dicruridae; genus Machaerirhynchus; species Machaerirhynchus nigripectus. The sequence continues at coordinate 173,419 of VZRQ01001794.1, forward strand.
ACCCATCAAAGACCCCAGTGACATCTGCTCAGTGCCTGCCTTGCGTAGGGAAGAGAGAGAGGTGAAAGAAGGACAGAGAGAAAAACAGGGGTGGACTGTCAGTTCAGCTATTGATCTTACAGCTGAGCCTGGCTATCGCTGAGGTGGATGAGTCTTTGTGAATAGTCCTGGATTTTGCTTTTTTTATGAGAGGTAATAAAAAGATAATTTAGGATTACTGTTCATTATACTAATATTTCAAAACTTCTTGGAAATGTTATGTTCATATTTTAATTTCTATGCTTCCAGAACAATTGTATATATATCCTCTTGCTGAACTCCAAATGAACATCCTCAGAGCATTAGCAAGCACACAAAGAAATAAAAATACGAAAGCCATTTCTAAACTGCCAGAAACGTCTTTGTCCAGCTAAGAATAATTGCAGCACAAACCAAAACAGGCAGAGTTTAATCTGTAGCAGCATAATGACAGGAATAAGCAAGTGCACTGATATTTTGGACTAAATGTGTAAGTAATACATTTCAATCAGATCTGGACACCATGGGATCATTTAGATGTGAGTGCAAAGATGTCCCTTCAGACTTTTCCTTACTAATGGCAAAAGCATTCTTGTAATGCAAACAGTGTTATACTGTCTTCTTCCAATAAAATAAAGAACTTACTCAAATTAAAACTAATTAAAGATATATGGGAAAGTATGTCTGCAGCAGAGTATTGAGACCTTTCTAATTTCTTTCAAAATGTGTTTCAAACTTGGTATTTTCCATAATCAAAAGGATAAATTTTGCCGACATTGTGAACATATCCATTTGGGAAGTCAAAACAAGTATGATTTAGATCTGGCTTTTGTCATAGATAAATAGTTCTTTTTGTAGTGAGCCCTGGAGTACTTAAAGCAACCCAGCAAAGTCCAATGAAGTGTCAACTCAACCCAGGAACATTATTATTTATTGTCAGTTAGGACCTTCATCACTTACAGACATCACTGGAAATATTACTGGTGATTGATACTGATGGCAATGATGATTACTCTTGCAATAAGCTTAATTAAAATAATGAAGTACTGTTGCACAGAACTTGGTTGTTGCCCAGGCAGGATAATGTATAAGCAGCACAAGGAAGTCATCAGCTCAGAGTGCTTCATATTTCAAGTGTGACATTGCTAGGGAAGCAAAAAGGCATTGTGTGCCATTTCTCCACTATTCCTGCTCCATCTCCTACATGTATGCATATACAAATAATTGCTGGAATAGATACTGCAGAGACTGCCTTTCAGATATTAATCCTGACTCTCTTCCTTAATGAAGTGTAGATTGGTCATAGTGGTGGTATTGCTCTTTTTATAAGATGCTGCAAGTCTCTGAGAAATTCTTTTTTCCATTATTCTTCAGGGAACTCCTCTCTGACCATTTGGTTGTGGCAGTTTAATTGATCTTCACCTGCCACAGTGCGTAGCCCTTGCAGTCAAAGGTTATAAGGGACCTGGAGGGAGGAGAGCAATTTCTGGCCTCTCTTGTTCTAGGTAGTAAATGCCAGCAAAAACCCCCAAGCACTAAGGTGTAACATCATCTCATTATTCTGTTCTATTCTATTAGCTGTGTATTTAAGAGCCCAGAATAGAGACGTAAACTCTGAACCATCCAGGCTAGCTGAGCTGATCTCAGACCCAAGTCTCCCACAGTACAGGAAACAGCTATAAAGATCACGGGCAGCTCCAATTTCAGAGCAGGAAGATCTGCATTTCTAAAGGATTTGCATTTATACGTCCCCCCATCTTAAAGGCCTTTGGATTAAGGTTAATTAAGCTGTTATGCTGTATAAACATTTAGGGGCAAGTTGATTAGAAGGGGTTTTATCTATTATTTGTATTTCTCTTTGTTGTGGTCTAAAAATTCAAAGTCAAGCATGGATCATTTAAAAATCATAAAGAGTAGCACATCTGTAATATTAGATAAGACATGGATGCTCATTTAGGAGCACATTTCACAAGAGCTTAGGAAAAAGCCTTTTCTGGGCAGGCAAAATGCAACTGTGCAATCAAATTAGGAGTCAAGTCTAGAGTTACCACCACATTGTGTCACTGAGATGCAGTAATTTTGGATATTCTATCTCTTGTCCTTCCCTATTTCCAGGTCAAAGATTGATAATGTTTAATGTTATTTTGCCTGGAAGCTTGTACCTTGTCCCTTTGCCTGTCCATAGCTTATGAAACATGCCAAGTATTTGTTTTTCTTCCCTGCCACTTTCCACTTACTTTAATTCGCTGAGCACTTCCCTTCACACTCACACCAATATTTTGAATATAACCTTTCTCTTGAATGAGAAAATACTGTAAAGCTAAGCAGTATCTTGTATAAATTACATACCCCGCAAGTGAAGAGACAGGTGATGTCCAGATGAAGCAGAAAGGGCACAACTTAGGCACTCGTGTTACTCATACAGACCTGCAGACTCCTCCAGCAAAGTTGAGGGTGCACCCTCACCATTCCAGTTTCTCCAGCCACCACAGTTCCAGTACTACCAGTGTTCTCTTGATTTATGCCAATAAATTATTTTGCCCGAATAAATTATTTTTTCTCATTAGTTAAGCCTGTATCCTGTCTCTGTTAAGAGGAAGGGAACCACTAAAGAGATATGCAATCAGCTCAGTAGTGGTGGTTGTAAAACTGGTTTCACATAAGATGATATCAGGGTTTGAATTTTCTTGTGCATACCAAGAAGGTATATTTGCCTTTTCAATGAGATGTTTTGCCTGTTAAACATCCCATAAAATGCCAGTTGCGGAGTGGGAAACCATCTGAATCCTCTCTTACAGTCATTACAGGCAATCACAGAGACTGAGGTCTAATATTTCTTAAAGAAGGAAGAAATAGTTTGACTAACATCCTATTTTCGATAGAGGCCAACATTTTCAGAAGGTGCATTTGACCCAATTTTGCAGCATAATAAAAAGCCTGTGGCTTTACGTTTTCATATACCACCAAGAAACTGAGAAAAGGTTGCCCCTTACAGGAAAATGCAGTCAGCAATATTTTCTAAAGGATTATACCATGAGTGGACCAGCAGAGAGAGACCAGAAGAGAAAGAGGATGATGTGGGTGTGGGTGTGGGTGTGGGTGTGGGTGTGGGTGTGGGTGTGGGTGAGGGTGTGCTCTGAGAGAAGAGAATTACTCAGAGGACAGAAAGAGTTTGAGATAAGCAGGAATGAGAAGTCTATTTGGCAACACTAAAGAAAATCACTTGAATCAACCAAAACTTGAAAGGTTTGAGCTGATACGGGGAACGAGTGTAGAAAAAACCCAAATCAAAACAAGGCAACTCAGTGCTCAAGACTAGAAATCTGTGGACCACAAAAAACCAAAACAGAAATGGGTGCTCAATTTTAAGTAAATGTGCTTAAGTGCGCTATTAAAAAAGAAGAAAACAGGCAACATTTAAATGTATTTCTACATGGGAAAGAGGTGCATGTTATAAAAACTAAGACTTCAAAGAATTTCCACAGAGAAAGTAGTCCTTCCTTCAAAAAGCTCAAGCACAGAAAAACTGTAAATTTTCCTTTCAAATGCCAAATGTGTCTATGCAGACATGATATTCATAACCTAAATTCCTTCCTTTCAGTGTTGATTCACCAGTTTTGCTTGGAACATAGTAAAGCAAGGAATCTCAAAATGTGCCATCATTCCTCAGAGCGAGATCCTGGTGTAAGGTCAAATGCGTGGACCAATTAGGGAGCTAAGAAGAAAAATGAAAGTACTTCAACCCAGAAGGCATCTTTGCAATGTTCTTTTTAATTGTTTTTTGAAGTGCAAGTTTTCAGTTCTGCTGAAGGTTTTTTTAGTGTGAAAAAGAAGACCCTTTAGTAGAAAACTTTGATGACAACAATCACTTTTTCCTAGGTTTGTCACATTTTTGAAACAACAATTAAAACACCAAATTTTCTGTCCTAATATATTTTTTTTACATCCAGATGCAGACCACTGACATTTCATGCACACAGGTCAATAAGAACAATATCTCACTGTTAAAAATGAACTGTTACGTCTCAAAACATAATTATAAATGAATGAATGTTTGAGAACTATCTAATAATATCTGGTAGCGATCTCATTATAGCTGTTCTGCAGTCACCTACTAGCACCATTTGAAATAGGAAAAAGGAAAAAAAAAAGAAGAGAACAGGGACTAATCCAGGGACTATTATAATGGCATGGTATAAATCTTGCCAGAATTCTTTTGTTTTTCTTTCACAAAGATGACATAACAGATATTGGAGAGTTTGGAAATGGCTGAGAAAAGTTAGGAGCATGTAAATGCTTTTTATTTTGAGAGGATTTGCATTAAGAAGATGAATTTAACAGCTTATAACAAGATACAGCATCATGTCTAGTGTAAAGATAGAACATGCACTTTTGGTTACCTTCTATCCTAATTGAAAAATAGAATGCAGTTGATGTAATTAAAGGGAAACTTAACTTTTTATTTCAATTTTTTTTAACAGTGCCTAGCCGGTGTGACACAGACCCTTCTTTTAGCCAGGTAGTTAATGGGACTGAAAAAGGACAGACCGTTTAGCTAGAAGGGCTGGCATCATCCTAAACTAAATTAAAAAAATTTTTTTCTTCCTAGCATGCAAATAAACCCTCATGCCTCAGGACAAAAGCCAGCCACTAGACGACAGAGGGCTAACGAGCAGCTTCCCTAACAGAGCAGTTATTCCAGAAGGCCCCAGCTCAGCAGTTCTTCGCTGCCTAGGAAGGCATGTTGAGTGGAAGTGTTCAAAGGGGTAGAAAACAATTAGGTGTGTAACTCCCATCCAAAGCTGGGGGAGGAGGAGAGGCGAATGCCAGACTTCCACCAGGCTGTTGAAAATCTTCCCATGCCTGAAGTTAAGCATGTGCTTAAATGCCTTGGACTTTCACGGCTGAGACAGGACCCTGGATTAGAGGACTCATGGAGTGGATCAAGCATGGGGAGACCTATGCTGCTGTACTATAAAGCTGAAGTCTCCTTTCCTGTTGTTAATCTCTTTCCTGTCTGTTAGCCTCAAGGCACAGTGAAGAGTTAATTGATTTTCATCCAGGAAAAGAGGACTTCACTGAAAAGTGCAGTCATGGAATTTTTTATTTTATTTTAAGCACCAGGCACACCTGCCAGGCCCCCAATTATTCCTCAGGAGGAGAAAGTCTACTGTTTTTCCTGTGAGGAAACCCTCTGATCCAAGCACTCGTTGGAGGTTTTTACCTCATCTATGGACTGTGTTAATCTGTATTCGCTTTTAAAACCTGGCTGCTGGTGGAGGTTTTGGGGTTGCCTGTCCTTTTGTAGAGGTGTTTAGTGGTTAAGGCATTCAACCAGGGAAAGATAGAGCCAGGGCTAGTTTCCTCCTCAGCTGGGGGTGCTAAAAGTCCAAGGAAATGTTCACTGCAGCTCTGCTGGCTGCCCATCAATGAGGGAAATTGGGATTTTGGGCCCCTTGGGCTGGGCATTCTTCCTGGGGACTAGCCCAGAAAAGGAGAGATTCCTGCACACAGCTCCTTTTTAAAAAAACATTTTGTGGGGGACCTGACCCAGCTGCTGAGTGTTGGGGCTCTGGAATTGCTCAGTGGAGTTGGTGCAAACATCACATTGGGCCAGAGCTACCCTCAGAGATGCACTGCATTTCTGAGGAGATTGGGAATTTGATGATTAGGAAGCACCATGAGGAACCAGGAGCTGAACGGGTGTGTTTCCACCATTTCGTGCAGCAGCATTAAGTGTAAGGTTGAGTTCCCCCACAGGCTGTTGGACCTGCACTGGGATGTTGCCTCATAGCAAAATCTGGACCATTTTGGGTAAAACTGAACTGCAAGATCTTCTTTGGGAGAGCACAGAGGGCTCCAGTAACTCACAGCAACCTACCTGTGCTGGTCTGAAAACTCCTCAAGTTGCCCCCCAGCCCTGACACCGACAGTGTGGACATTGGGTCTTCAGCAGCAAAAATTTCTCTCTACCGATACTCTCCTTCCGTATCTCTTTACATGTAGATGGAGTTTTAAATGTTCCAAATAAGTATAATTCTTATTAAGGTAGCTTGGTATTTTTAATGGTTTTTTTTCAGTCATGTTGAGCCACTACTGCAGTACTCTGACAGAATAGTTTTTATAGTATTACATGGGGAAATGGTGCTTGTGTTGCTGAGGCTTGAAATAACAATAACAACAACAACAACAACAACAACAAGAAAAAAAAAAGGCAAGAAAGCAAAAAGTGAAAAATAATTGTGCTAAATTCAGAGTTGCACAGGAGGCTATAATGGCTTTACATTTTTTAAAATACCAGAACAGGTTCTGTTGTGTGTCTTGTACCCACTAATGGATTTTAACTTTATTACTATTCAGTTTTATTGGAACTAATCACAAGGCTGTAGGAATGAAAGGACTCCCACATTACTGAAACAGTTAATTTTTTTAAAGCCAGGCTACTGAAGAGCAAGTTAAAAGGGAGGAGCAGATCAAATCCATGTGTGGGTCATTTAAGAGCTCAGTCTCATTTTTGAAATATAGGTTATCAAGGATAACATGAATTCAGCATTTCTATGTAATGTTTATTTCATTGATCCTTTAGGCCAGCAGTACTTGGCTGTAGAGAGATACGTAAAAATGAGTTTTAAAACTTTACCCTCTTTTAATATTTTATAACCTGTCAAAAGAATCAGTTAGAGGCTCTGCCTTCTCTCAAGTTCTGATATCATGGCAGCAGATCTTCAGCAGAAATGTGTTTTTTCATACAACTAAATGGTAGTTGCCATGAAAGCACATGGTGAGTCATGACTCTGAAGAAATTCCTGGGTGAACAGTAGCAAAGGTGAAACGAATGGCTAACACCTGCCAAAACCTGCATGGAGAGTGCTGATGTCATCAGCAGTGCCATCACTTCACAGGCAAAGCCTCCGCTCAGGTCTTGACAGGTAAGGGCAGGAGGCTACGACCTTCAAATAGTCTATTTTAAGATGCATTTTCTGTGTGGCCTTTATAAGTCTCACTGAAGCCTGGGCAGGACCCAGCCTTTTACTCATCAGGTCCTTATTTATGTTTATTTATAAGCTTTTCCATGGACGTCATCTTGTTACTGTGTGAGTGCATTATGTATATTAATGGCCTTGTCCTCAAGCTTTGCTAGGAGTGATGAAAGAGCAATCCCTTGCTCTGACAACAGGGAACAGGGATGCAAGGAGGGGTGAGGCGATCGGCCAAGGTCACACACAGTGTCTCTTGTCCTCCAGTCTCAGCTTTAACTACTGCTCTCATTTTTGGTTAAGTTGTAGCTGTTTACTTTGGTGGGACCTGAAGTTTTCACAACTCTCCTCAGGGTTAAGTCGAAAATGTTTCTGGCATATCAGTAATGTGATAGACAGACAGGTACACTTCCACAAACTTCAGGACTGAAGCTTCATGAGCTGTTTCACAGATTGCCCCAGACTGCTTGGAACTTTCTGTGAGCAATATCGAGAAAATGTCATCCATTAGACAAAAAGCCAGAGGATGAATCTCTGGCTTTGCACCATAGGCTGAGCACTGTAGGCTCAGCATGGCAGTATTGGCAATGTATTTAATTTCTTTGCAGGGTACTGTAAAGCAGACATCCTGATGCTACAGGCTTCCTCACAAAGTTTTGAACAAAACACTTAGATCAAAAAAGGTTGTTCAGATTTGTATATCCTTCATGAAGCAACTGACTTTTCAAACTGTGGTTACCCCAAGAATTCAATGATGAAACCAACCTCCAAAGCCCTCGGAATACCCAGTCAGCAACACAAAGATGCTTAAAAAGATGTTAAATGTAATATTTTCCTGTTTGTCAAGGCCACTGTTTTGGACAAAACTGGACATGGAAGTACTTAACCCACGTGACACTAAAATTCTAGCCATCTACATTATGTTGACACTTAATTATCAGTCAAGAAAGATCAGAAAACACAAAGCAAATCACAGGTAAGTTGAAAAGAAAAGCATATTGCTCTCATCTCTTATAAGACTACTATGCTGTAGAATCAGAACTGAGGGTCCATGCTAACTGGCAACTGATTTAAAGTTTCAGGACACACAGCAGCTGAAATTGAAAGTAAAGTGAATGAGGGTGATGTGTTTAGCCTCAGGAAGCAAGGAATTAAACTGTCTGCTGGTAGGAGGTGAGAGGGGAAAAAAACTGGAAATGGAGCAGTCCCTTGTTTCGTAACAGCAACCCACAGGAAGGTGGTGGGGGAAGGAAAGAGGGGGATGAAACCACAGCAAGATTTCCCTTCAGTGTACCTAGCAGGAGATTAACAGAGAATATGCTTAATTATTGCTTCCTGCCCACCTGCCTTGTTCTTTCAAGAACCAGAGCTCACTCAGACAACATTCACTCCCTTGGCAAATGCACTCCTAATGGAATTGGTTACAAATTAACAAAGTCAGTTGCTTCTTTTACCTAGAAGGATTTGCAATTAATTCTGTCTACCTTTTTTTTCAGACCTGCTGGTGAACTCTCAGTTTCCAAGGATCAAAATCTGGATGTCATGCTGGAATAAATCAGCGTAACTTCTGTTCAAGGCAGTGATGTTGCCTCTATTTACACCAGTCAGTCATCCATCAGTTCTGGATGATCAAATTCACTGTCCTATTTACTGCCTTCGGTAATTCTCTGTTATCCTAGCCAGTGCTAGATTTATTTTGTTAATAATTCATGGGTTGCCTTCAACTTATGACTCTCTGTGCTACACAAATGATATGGAGTAATTAAAATACCTTTAAAGCACCTTGAGTGCTGTTGGCAGGAACAACAGCAAGTATTTAAAAGAATATTTAATATCGTGCACTGCCGGCATGCATGCTGGGAAACAAGCTCACGTCCCAGACCCTATCCTGGGCCAATCACAGGAGAATGGCTTAATTGGTTAATCATATAAATTACAGTCACTTAATCATTTTAATCACCATCAGCCAATTAGCTCGGAGTTATGGGCTCTGAGGTAACAGTTATGCAAATGTTTGCTCCACCGCAAGCTATTAACAGCCATATTTTCTATATCAAGCTGACAGTGACTGATGTGAAAAGGGAAGTGAAGAAAGTGAGCATTTGTTTAGTACAAACTTCTCCTTCTGATTAGAATGAAGCACATTATTGGAGCGGACTGAAAATGCAGCAGTTGTCTTTTTTCATCCTAGAAAAAACCTTCCATTGGTTATGCTGGAATGGGCATGCTGAGGTGCTCTCTGAGGGGTTTTTGCAGAACACTACCATGATTGCCCCAGTGCTGCAGCATCACTGTCCCTTCTAATGAACCGCTTCAATAGCGGGATCAGCATAAATCTTACTGGAATTCTGACGCAGTGAGTGAGCGCTAGTTGGTTATTGTTTATCAACAGTGGATAGTTTTCCAGAACAGAGGCGTTGCTGCGTAACACGTCCTCTGTGTCTGCCAAAATCATCCCAGTTTTATGCCCATAAAAGTAGTGGTACCATGATGGCTTAAGTGGAGGTAGTTGCTACTCACAGGATCAGAATTTATGCCCAGCTCTTTCCTAAAGGTGAAAAAGTGCAGATAAGATTTTTCAGTATTTTATGGCTCATTTGCATTCTTTGGGTAAAATGGGGCTGCCTGACAAAAACCCAGACACAGGAAATGCAGAGTAGCAGAAGTATCTCTGATATAGTGCATTGGAGCTGGAATATACAAGACTTCTGTGTGATCAGATGTCCATTGGTATGTTTCAGGTTCTGTTCAGGAAATATATTACTCTGACCCATTGCCAACTTGATAGTCATGCAGAAGTTCTAGACCTCCATTCCTATAGTAAAACTGATACGGTGGGGGGAAGTTGGAGAGGAGTGAGATATTTGTTAGCATTACTAGTTTATTTTTATATTTATCAGCCAAAAGTACACTTAGAAGTCTAGCAGATAAAGAGCTGACATGATTCTCTGCAGCATTCAGAAGCTTGTCACTGAAAGAGTGACATGTACCTCAGAGAAACACTTAGGAGTTGCAAAGACTCTAACACACATAGAAAATGCACTTGCTGTATTTGGTGTGAGAAGCCACAAGTCGTCCATTTTCAAAATGTCTCACTACCATCAAGAAGCTGACCTATAAGATATGGAGGAAGGCTTCCATGAAACTCTACAATATTTTGATCTTTTGTGTTTGATTTTTGTGTGTGTCTGTTGTTGTTTTAAGGTGTTTGGTGTTGCAAAATTCTATATTTGAAGCACTTAGGAGGTGTAGCTACATAGACACACATATCACTGCCACCAGGGTCATGTATTATGGCTTAAATTAAACATTCCTGCTAAGGACATTAGAAGAAAGAATAACAACAGTTTTATGCTATGGTTATTTGAAGTCAGTTAACCTGTTGTACTCTATAATATTCAATTAACAAATTATTACAACATCTATTAAAAATTTATTAGTCCTTTATCGGTTGCTCAAAAATAGAACTGTAATGTAAAGCATGATCATTTTGGCTGTTTAGATTAACAGTCACTTTGGGGAGATGGTTTATGAGTTATGAGTACTATATTTCAAGACAGAGGGTCTGATCTTGTCAGCTAGAACAAAAAACCAAAACCCACACTATATTCAGAATCACAGAATATTCTGGGTTGGAAGGGACCCACAAGAATCATCAAGTCCAGCTCTTAAATGAATGGCCCGTACAGGGATCAAACCTGCGTGAACCCATGACCTTGGCTCTATTAGCACCGTGTTCTAATCAACTGAGCTAATTTCATAATCAAACCAACAGAGAAACAACCAGGGGCTGAAAAGACTGTTCTCAAAGTGTTTCCACTTTGATGCAGAGGAGGGGGAAATATGTTCCTGGGTTTCAGCCCAGGCTCAGTGACGCTATGAGTAAATGAGCTGTGTAGGTACTCTAAGAATCCAATTAACCAAGTGCTACAAATAGGTTGCTACTACTGAAATGCAAAAATACCTGGCAAAGCTGGGGGGAAACTGCTGCTACAGCTGCAGATGGGTGTGTACGTAAGAAGTGACTCTGATGCCAACCAGTAAAGTCTATAGTAAAGGCAGCCAAGCTGAATAGCAACCACCCAGAGGGCAATCCCCTTCGTAACCGGTCTGTGAGCTAGGAAAATATTTGTATACGAATTTTATGGAGGAAATTGAAATTGAGATTAAAGCCTTAATCTTATAAAAAGACGAGACCAACCAGGGTTCTACAGTACCTACAGAGACAGGATCTGTCTGTGGCACACCACGTAAGCACAGCACTGTGCCAGCATGGACAGAATGGCCCCAAACACCTTGGTGATAAACCCAGATCTAAGGATCAAACCTCAGGAAGAAGACCAGGCTAGGAATGACATATCCTCTCCCATAAAGGATTGAAATGCCTCATTTCACAGTTCCAATGCCCCAGTACTATTTCATCTTTCAATGACCTTGTTTGAGAGAAATCCTGAAAAATACTGAAGTAATACTTTTAAATTTCTGCCTTTAAGCAATATCTTACCTTTCTGTAGCACCAAGGAAGCTCCTGTTGAGTAGCAGTATCTTTCAGCTGTGTTGACAGGATCCCCTGGCCTTTGCCATGCCCTCAGCAGAGATACTTATGCCTGGTAAGCACTGCTTGCTCTGTCAAGGTCATTCCATAGCTTCAGAGACATGCTCTGCCTGAAATAAATTAATAACAGAGCACACCTATCAATATTTATTACAATTACTCAGGCAGAATGTAAAACATAGGCTTTATCCATCAGCAGAGTGCAGTCAGACCATTGCTATGACCCCAAGACAAAGCCCCCAAAACCTTCAACCCTTGTAAATGGTGTCATGTCCTGTCAGAAGCAAGTGTTGGAGCTGCTCATCTGGCTCTGCAAGGAAGATGGAGCCAGGTAAAGAGTTCAAACAGGAGATCTTCCTGCAGAGAAGAGAGAGCGTTCCTAGGGCCCTAGGGCTTTAGTGGCTCTGTTCCACTAAAACATTTCCCAGTACCAAAGAGGAAGTATGTTTGTCTAGGATATTAATTTACCCTATTAGGCTGAAATCTTCCAAAATCTTTCGATGACCCACATGCCAGAAGATATCTTTATGATGGTGGTTGCACAAAACCATTGACTTCTCTAGCCTGATGCCATTCAGCTTTCAAAAATAAACACAGCTGTGATTTTGTACGTGTCCATGCACTCTTTAAAAGCCTTTAGGAGAAGAAAAACATTATTTTCTTGCTAGTTTGCTTAATGATCACCAATTGTCATGTTTTCCATCTGCCACTGGAAAAAAAAAAGGTTTTATGGATGTTTAAAAACTACTTTAATGACAGGTTTTCTTCATTCCTTTACTAGTGCTATGGTTTTCCTATTCCTATATTCACTTCAACCAAACAGTCACAAAGAACGCCAGATCAGGCTTCTTGAAAATTAGCCTCAATTAAGCCAGGTGGCCTTTGATTGTTAACAATTGATTAGAAAGCGAAAGACAGATTTACAGCAAATTAGTCAATACCTGAACTTTTTTCTTCTTTTTTGGTAAAAGAGATCTCCTTTCTGCCTGTTGTTATTTTTGATATTCCATTAAGGTGCCTGTATTTATGTCACCATGCCTCAATCGAGAGCCTTTTTTATTCTATTGACAAATCTGTCACGTGAGGAAGAACGTAATACTGCTGCTGGTTTTACTGATTAATGATAAGTTTGACTATATTAAATACGATAATGATCTTAATGTATTGTCATTTAGGTACACGATGGTGCTTGGTGTTTGCTTGCAGGGCGGTCACAACTGTACCACACCATTTTTTCTCATTAGTGTGTTGAGGGTGAAGAGGTACATTGGTGCATAACCCCAGAGCAGGAACAATCTCCATTCAGGAGAAGTGCTGTGCAAATATCTTTCTCTCTGAGGTTTCTAACTTTACAAAGAACACGTTGAATCTTTGACCCACCTTAAGCAACAGCATGCCTAAAGTGTGGCATGCATCCCAAACTCGATCAATATTTGTTTCAGGCATTTTAGTCCGGACAGGCAAGTTATCTGAGGTTGTGAATATCAGCAAACACAGGTAGATGGCTGGGGTTAAATTCAAGAAAGAGTGGCAGCCCCACTGAAAGTTTAGGCACTTCAGGGAACAGCATCTGAACAGGGGGTTTCTGGATATCACTTTTGGCCTGAATCCCTGTTTGAGTTGAAGTTTGGGTGTTGGTACATCCACTAGCTGTACTACCAGTTACAGCTCAGCAGCAAGGTAGCTCTGGAAAATATCCCAACCACTTCTGGTTTTAGAGGCCTTAAATATTTTTGGAAATCTGGCTCCATAATCAGCTGCATACAGAAGGATCCTAGAGCCCATCACCAAAGTGCAGGCAGCCAACACGAACAAGATTTTCTGTTGTTCTTCCTCCCCATCTCCTTGTCTCTGACATCCTCACCAGGCTGCTGAATGGTATCCAAGCCTGAGAGATGGGAGCATTAAAGAAGGTTGGTCCTTGCATGGCCTGCAGTTTGAAATCAGATACCAAAATCAGAAAGGAAAACAGTCAAACCCTATTCTTTAGTGAGAGTCAAGTACAAAAAGCCATGACCCTCCTTCAAGCACCAGTATAACCAGGTGAACCGTGTTTTGGGCTTGCCAAAGCATGAAGTGCACGCAGTAGCTATTCCCCTTTTCTACAGGACATGTTTTCCCAACTGACAATGCAAAGTCAATGTATGACTGCAGACTTCTCAAAGGCACAGGGAACTGCAAACTCCCCTTTGACTGGCAGTGACTGCAGGTATGGATGTGAAAGATGTTTAAGGACCTTAGGGAAATTAAGACAAAATCACAGCTGTACTACTTAAGAAATGTAGGAATAGAAAGGACATGGTTAAATTAATTGGGGTGTTCTGTTGTTCAGATCTGGGAACATGGAATACAAGCCAGGTCTGGGCAGTGAATGTTAAAGCAGCAGTAAAATGGGCAACATTAAAAGTATAAAAGGACTATTATAAACTCCTGGTTTAGCCTTCTTAATAAAAACTGAAAGATTGCATTGCTTCCAGTAAGGGCTACTGAAAGTGTGACTGTGTTAGTACAGGTGGGGCCAGGGAGAGGGAAAGAAGGAGAAAACAGAGCATCAGGAGAAAGTGTGCTTTTATTGTCTGATTTTGGTTTTTATTAGCAAAGTTTGTAATGCAAAAAGGGTAGCTGGATTGCTCTACTTCACGTAGTGAAGAAAAGCCTGAGGAGTCTTCAGAGAGAAAGAAGGAACTCATCTCTTTCAGCGTGCTCCATTTTTCATCTTTGCATTCAGAGATCTCAGGCCCCAGACACATCTAAGGCAGAAGTTAAACTAAGGAGAAGACAGAAGAGTTTACTTTCTTCTTTTTGATCTGGCCATAAGGAAAAGGTCATCTGATGTCTCTTAAAGATTTTTGACTGTGTACTGATGGAAGCCAAATTACCTTGGACTGGTTATGGGCTAAAGAAAGCAAATTCTTAGTCCACAAGAAATATGTCTGATCCTCTGAAAAGTTCCCCATCTATGCCTCTGTTGACTGCACAAGGGCTTTCATCAGCTATTCTTCGTCACGGAAGTCCCTTAGCTACAAGCCGAACTAAGGTGCTGTGAACCTGGGGACACTGAGTGACCAAATGGGAACTTTTGGGATACTGTCAGTGGCTCTTGCAGTGCCACTTTCACCAGAGACTTTCACCTGTTTTCCATGTGTGCTGGATTTCTAGCAACATGTCACCAGCCAGAAATTCAAAGCGCTGAGGGCCTGACCCTACCCTGGACAGTGGCTAGAGACTTTATTATTAGCTTATGACTAAGAGAACTCTGTTCTATTTGGTTTTTTTCTCATACACCATATGTTGAATGCACTGATGAATTGTCCCCTGAAGAGCTCTGCCTTCTTCCCATTGCTCTTTCTCCTTTGACTCTTTAGGATAGCTTCTAAAATAATCATGAACTAGAATTAAAATAGCTAAAAATTAAACAGATGTTGACCCTGATCTTTCAACTGTTCCTTTCAATTTTAGTTACTCTTGTTAAGATTTTTTTAATGAGGGACACAGACTATTTTTATTATCTTAACTAATTCCAGTAATTTTCTAATTTGTGTCATGCAACTGCTACTACTGATTAAGTTAGAGCAGCTTTTTATTCTTAGAAAAAAGATCTATTTGTGACTGGCCAAGGCATTTGATTTATTCTGGTCATCTCTGAGAGAAATCAAGGTAAAACAGACAAATCATTGAAAGACCATTTCCCACAGTTTTGAGTTAGCAATGGGTTTAGATTGACCTAAGTCTTCAATAATGCAGGTGTGAATGAGGATCACTGAGTATAATTAATTTTTCCTTCCTCAGTGAACAGTACGACATATTTGTCTGTATGAATATCTGTATTTACAGGATAGGGCTTCATGAATAATTTGGCAGATTAGATTCAGAGAAATGGTTTGATTTGGTAAAGTGAAGAACAAGGTAGGAGGTATATTGAGCACCTGCCCTCCCTCATAGAGTGTTCAGCATCTTGCAGGATTAATCCCTTACTAAGGGTTGTTGTGATTCACATTTATAATGACCAGCTCACCCTAATAAGAAACAAGCTACATTTCAAACTTTGATCCAAACGTAAATTGGCTGCTGGTCAATTGAACAGAAATTAGATCATCACTCACTAAGCCAAAGGCATCAACAGTATGTTGATGTATTTCTCAATAGCAATTTCTCAAAATCATTCTGCAGCTGTAATCAGAGAAGGCAACAGAGGTTTGTTTCTCTGCTGCCTTTTAGCTCTGTCCCTTTTGGGTCCAAGAGGAGTCAGCTGTGGTCATGCTTTCATGCATGGAAGCTCTGGAGAGTCAATGAAAAGAATCAGGCAACAATTTGCGAAGTCTGGTTCCTGATGCTGCAATCCTTAACTTGAGCAGGGCGTCACGCTTCCTGTGCTGGGAGTAAAAGTCTGTTTTAGAGAGCTAGACAAAAACACATTATCAACTGAAAGACAGGCATGGACAAGAGTAGGAATTTCTGGAGAGTTAGAGCCCCAGAGATTATGAAAGAGTGGTAAGATGTTATAGGACAAAATGCCCTGATCTATCCTTGAAATTCAACAGAAGAAATTACAGACAGAGGTGGAGAATCAACATCAAGTGAGATACTAGTGCAAAAAGTACAGTTAATTGTATGTCAGGAACACATTGTAAAAGGCAGGAAGAGCAGCTGTTTGATCCTGTGTTCATGAGTAATACATGTCTTACAGGTCTGTGATTGTTTACTGTGCATCATGTTCTCAGTATTTTCATTTTTATTTTATTCCAGATAATTATAAATGGCTAATATTCCCACAAGTACAAAGCTACAATGATATACTTTCATCTCCTTCTGAGGACTTATGTCATTTTAAGAACAAGAAAAAGTCCTCTAACTACATCGTTTACTCCAAACCAAAAATATACCCACAACTGTAACGGACTACAAGAGTGTCTCCCATTCCAAAGGGTGTCTGAAGATTCCTGTCAAAGATCAAAGGACTGTGCAAAGGGTTGTGTGCGTGTGGGAATCTGTGTGCAGTTTATGCACTCTGCTGGATAAGAAATGCTGTGATCATGGCTGCAAAAAAAAAAAAAAAATAGAGTCCCTTTTGACTGTGCTAACCTGTTTTGTACCACCATTATCATAATTTTACCTTTATTTTGATCTGAAATATCAAGGATTATAGGAAGAAAAATACTGGAGGGTGGTAAAATGGACAATTTTCCATAAAAGGCATTAATTTCCAGTGGTCTAGCAAAGGCTGGCACTTGAGAATGGGAAGATAACTTTCAGAGCTGTAAATGATAACTGAAAACTCCAACCTGAGTTTCACTGTTCCTCTGCCAACAAATAACTATGAAAACTGGTAAATATTTCTAGTAATAATCTTCAATAATGATGATGGTTTAGTATTATAATTGGTTAGTTGATTAACTCACCTACTAGAGATCCAAGGGTCCAACTCTGCTGATGACTCATAGAAGTGTCAGTGTGATGCCATGTGATACAGTTTGTTTTTCCATATGCTTTCCTGAAATCCCTAGGAAATTACTCTCACAAATGCATATTAAAAGGTCTTTATTAATATAGCAGAGTTAATCAGAGTATAATCTAGGAAATGCCAGAAGTGCCACAACCAGCCGACTGTTACTCCTCTGAGGTGTTGCAGCCTCCACTAATAAAATATCACAACCAAAATTATAATAAAAAAGCAAACAGATTTTTTTTGGGTCAGTCATGCTGTGCTCACTTTGAAAACGACTGCATGGTAAGGTGAGATTTTAAAAGTTCCAAACAGAAGCAATTAAGTTGGTGAAAGAAAATACAGCTATTTGCAAATCTGCCTTCTCCTCCTTCACTCTCCTGCACAAGAGTACTCCTAAGGGACCAGTTAATTTCTGCATGTGTATGTACTGTTCTTTAGGTCACAGTACAGCAGACTGAGACACAGAAGTTCAAGCCAAAATTGTTTTGCAATTAAGAAAGTGTTGCAAGGTGAAGTTGTGAGGGGAAATAATAAAAAGGAGGTCTTTAGTATCATAACTCTTTTTATTTCAGTGGGTCTGAAACATATGTTTTAATCTAAGAGACATACTTGAGATATATAGTTTTGAATTAGGTCAGACTTAAATGTTTAAGAGAATTCATGAAAAAGGGGCAAAGCTATATACGTTGCACATTGTGTAATGTTTTGGTTTAAGGGTCTCTAGTTATCAGTGAATGTCTGATGAAAATTGTTATTAGTGACATATATTAATAATAAAACCTGAGAAAACACCGATGTTTTATTAAGTAGCTCAGATTTTGAGCACTTTACAGGTAATGGAATCCCTGCCTTACAGCAAGGAATTACTCTCCAGCAGGCCAGTGAGATTTCTACACAAATTAAGACTTTTCCACTGTCACAGAGAACACTTTGGATAGAACCAGGGTCTCCTGAGTCTTAGCCCAACCTTCATAGCCCTGAGCAATTGTAGGTATACCCCTTCACACTAACTAAAAATAGGCTAAATACATTTTAAATGGCAAGCTTTTGAGAATTGTATTTTCTCAACAACCAGCCATGGAATACAGAACAAAGCAGAGCCCAAGTGTTAATTGCTCCAACCCCATAATTAAATGCAGACATACTGTACTCTGACTGTGATTCTTGAAAGCATGCCCACTTGGGTTTTTTTCCATGCAATAAAAAGGAGCTCCATCAATATTTTGTTTGAGTAAATGCAGTTAGCAATAGCTGACGTGACAATAGGTTATTGGCATAGTTACGATCAGAAATGCCTTCATACATTAGCCACAAGGTAAAAAAAAAAAGCAGTAGTCAAGCCACTACAAATTATTCTGCTTATTAACATCCGGTATGCTCTAGAAGGAAGTGAATGCGCATGTGTTTATTTTGTGGTTCTGTCGGGGAATGGCCGAATGGGATCAGATTTAGTGCATGCCTCTCTGGATGAGCCCATGCACTTAGTTGGACAGATGCAAGCCTGTCTGGCCCAGAAGTCAAACACTCACATCAGCACAGTACCATGAGCAACCTCGTGTGCGTTGCTTCTTTGCTATTATGTCTTCATCGGTCTGGACCAAAGGCCAACCTCCACATACCCGGACCAAAGTGTTTGCAGCTGGAGCCAGCATCACTCCTGCTCCACTCGTGTCCTGTGATCCCAGCTAGCACCAACAGCTTTCACCCGACTGAGAGCATGAGAGTCCTGTTATCCCTCTCCAAGTCTGACCTTCACTGTTGGCTTTATTTAGGAGCTAAAAGAAAGCTGAATATTTATGATTTAGATGTGCCAAGATCGAGACTTTACTTTCCAATTAATTTCAAGTGGTTGGTTTAATAAACAAGAAATCCCTTCCAAAAATGGAATCAATGCGTTATATGCCTTCAGGGCTTGGGCCCCCTAGGCTACCTTCTGCTTATATTTTATTTGCATCCTGCACATTTGCTTTGTAAGTGAGTGTCTAGGTCTGCAAGGACAACCAAAGCTGAGATTTTGTATGATTACTTGTGGATGTTTAAGTCAAACATCAAATTTAATAGACTACTGTTAAATATGGGCAATAATTTTCATTTCCTTTAGAGGGTGGGCAGCATTGGGGCATTGCTCTCGTCACCACCTGTATGTTGGTGAGGTCTCCTCCCATGGGTAGGAAGGCAGGGGTGTTGTTGCTCTCACTGGGGGGGGGCCCTCTGAGGAAGCTCTGGTCACATGCTTGCACTTTGGAAGTGCGCTGAACCAAAATACAGATTACCTGAACCAAAATGCTCACAGTCCACCTCCTTTCCCCCCTCAGCACCACCTATCCTTTGGGCATTTACCATCTGTTTCCAGATTCCCATGTAGAGCAGGGGTAAAAGCATTGCTACACTTACATCCTATGCTCAGTGGACTTTATACCACAATGGTTTCTTCTGTGCCCCAGCAGTACTGGCTGGTAATTTGAAAGTTTCTTTATGATCCCTGCAGAGTGAAATAAACTTGTAAGTGAGAAGTAAAGCCTTGTGCCTGAATAGTGCTATAAAGCTGTTTAACTCCAGCAAGTTATACAATCCCAAATAACATCCCCTTGGGGGCTGAGTAAATTCTTGTGGGAGAGGAGGAGGAGGATCAAGATACTGTGAGGGAAATGCTTGGTAGATGCTCTGCTGCCTGTGGCGTCAGGGCTTTTCCCTGTGATGCAGACCATGCATCCATTGTTCCTCCTTCTGCAGGCCTCTTGGTTACACATCCCCCTGGCAAAGCTGTTCTCCGAGATCGCAAAGAGGTCTTCTGACTTCCATTTGAACCTTTAATGTACCTCTCACTCTGATCTGATGGTTTCCTGAGCAGGTGTACCTGGGGTTTTTCCCCCCTTGGTACCCAAATATAATACAGCTAGTGAATTAATCAATGAACTTTTTCCTCCCGCATCAGCACTTTACCTTACTGTCACATTTGCATTCTGTTTTACATATTTCCTTAGAAAAAAGACACTAAACATGAGGAACCTGTGCATGCTTTAGGGAGTCTCTGATACAATCCAAACATCTTCCTGGAAAAAAACATAAATTGTTCCTTTCTAAATTTGTCCTGAAGCTGTTAAATATGATGCCATCATTGAAAGGCAGATGTGGGCTCTAGAGGCCACATAAAGAGGCAATAGCTTCACTTTGAACAGGTAAACCATCCCTGTAGACTGCCTTAGAAATTCTTATTAATACCAGTAAATAATACTATTAGTTCTATAGCCAAACTGTTTTAGGCCCATGGGAATGCAGGGAGAGAGCTGACTTCACCAGTGAGAACTGCAGCCATTATTTTGGCAGCATTGAACCTAGATTTATGGTATTCCATTAAGAAGGAATGCATTAACTCTACAACTGTCTCCACTGCATTGATGTCAAAGGAAGTGCTCTGCCTGGCTTTGCTGACTTGATTGATGGAAAATAGTATATCAGTCTGGTTGCTCTCTCTCTGATGAGAAAGGCAAGTATCCTGGACCCCTGAAGCTATAGCAGAACTCAATATTTTTTTTTCTACTCTTGGCGAATTTTCCTGCATTCTTTGGCCCTGGCCATGGAAAAGGAAAAATAAGACAGTTGACTTTTTTACATTGCCCAGCGAGGAAGCAACCCAACAGGCAGAGCAATGCAGTTGAACCCGTCTCGCCTTCCAGTCCGGTTCAATCTCAAGCTTCAGCTTTGCACAAATGTTATCAAGAGTGGGCCAGACTTGAACAACAAACTCAAGCAACTCAGCGTACTTGGAGATCTCTGCAGATTGAAACTCAGACAGAATCTGGATTGCAGGACAAAGATTTCTTACCATGGATCCACTCTCCCAGCAGACCGAAAAAATACTGGCTTAATCTCTGGTGAATACTCAAAATAGCACCTATTCCTGTAGCACGTTAAAAAGCCACTTATTTTTTGCAAAGCAGAGAAATTCTTCTTTTGCTCTTGAAGAGACAGAGAATTGAGACACACAGGAAATGTCTAGTGAGTAAAATAACTAGGGACCATGTTCTGGCCCTGAGGCCAGGCAGCACAGCACAGCCTAGCTCTACATACCACACTCTCTTCTTTCCCTTCCCCGCTCCCCAAACTCCGGGTGTTTGAGTTGAAATTGCCTGACGGGAACGGACCCTGGCACATACTCTCCCCTGAAGCGTGTCTGTGTGTTGTTTGGAAGAAGGGCAATCAGCACAGTAATCCCTGTGCTAGGGAGCATGCAGGAATTACAGAGCACGGACAACTGTTGGCCTTCTGCTGCTGCCCTGCTCTGCCAGCCAGGGTAGGCACAGCAAAAGGAGCTGTGTGTCCTTTTATGGCCCCTTAAAGGACTTGGCAGAACACCAGCATTCAAGTCCATGAATGTGATCCTTGAAATTCTCACCTAAACCTGTCGGCATTTCAACTTCTAGCAGCAAGCTGAACCAGGTGGGTAACATTCTGCATCCGTGAATGTCCCCAGTCGCTTTGGTTGTGGCGACCCAAGATGTTCACCTTTCTGCTCTGAAAGCCTTCAACAAGATCATGGAGGGCACCACTGTCAGTCAAGTCAAAAAAGTAATGTAAGGAGAAGGCGGGATCCATGATCAGCTTGATTACATTTGCAAATGAGATCCCCAAGTGTACGTGCATACACGTGCACGCACACACACTCGGGGTGTGCACATATGCATGCACACTCCAAGAGACAGTGCCTGGTAAAACGTCTCGGGACCGTCTGCAGCAAACAGGTTCTGCAAAAAGCAATGCCAAGTGATATTCCCACAGTCACACTGTGGGGGGGACTTCCCATGTCTCCCCATGTGTTCCCCTAAGTAGAAGGCCCAGTGGTTATGGTGCAGATCAAGGACTCGAAAAGTCTGAATTCCTCGAACACCAAAAGGACAGGACCACAGCTAGATTATATTTCATACATAAGAGAGAGAGGAAACAGTAAAACATATTTTTCAGAGTTTTGTTTTCACTTTGGATCAAGAAGTAAATTCATATTATGGAAGATAACATTTCATCAGCTTCTTGCCCATACACATAGATGGTTTTGATCCTATGGATGAAAAAAAAAAAGTAGGATGCTTTCTGTTAGATTTATTTCTGTGTTATTATTAGAAATCCTCCCTGTGGGCTTAAAACTAATGTTCTCTTTACAGAAATAATCTCTATTATTCATAATATTTTTGGCCTGAAATTAGTCCTTCCACAAAGCCTTCCCATCTCAGCTGGGAAAGATTAGTCTCTGTACTGTCTTCCCTCACTGCCCTCTTCTGTTACTCATCTGCTCATACTTTACCTCATCCAAAAGCAAGAGGCTTACACTGAATTCATTAATCAGCGTTTCTGGAGTTAAGATGTGGGGAAGTCTCACCCCTGCACATCCTCTTATCATTGCTGTGCTTATCATCATCTTAAATTGGTTTGTCAGCTAGCCACTCACCTCAGCTGATGTTTCTTGCTATACCAGCATTACAGTCCCCATAGGAAATAATAAATTATGGCATGTTGCGAGGTTCATATACTATTGAGCCAAAAAAATCACTCAGAATTTTGTTGCTGACATTTCCCTCACAGCATCTTATAAAAATGGGTGTTTCTAATTCAAGTTTTTACATTTTACTTCCAATCGTTTTCATTCAAGTCTCATACTTTTATTAAACGTGAGCTATGGAGCTAACTCAGTTCACTGAGTTATTTCAGAAATTACTAACACAGATTATTCCAGAAACCATAGTATCTTGATTCTTTATCTTCCAAAATGTATTTACAAATTAGTTTTCTCTAAATAGCTCCCATGTAAGAAGTGATACTGCAGCTCTTTGGTGGTGTTGCTCGAGGGCTACTTAAATTCACTGCACAGGAAGTTCAATGTGAGCCATACAGAAAAGGTTATAAACATAATTGTGTACACAACTGTTTGAAAACAGGTCTTTTTCACAACAGGGAGCAGATTTTTCTCTATATTTGCTTGATCATCATCTTGCCCTTTCTAATACACTTAGTCATCACTGTTTTAGAGTACCAGGCAATGTGATTCAGCAATCTTCAGGCAAAACATAGCACAGATGTGTTTGGCCAGTCTGCTGGCTAATTGATAATATATCAGCTGCCAGTCTGCAGGGGCACTGGCTGCAGATGTCTCTCCTTGAGAGTTGTGATGACCATTATGGGTGTATTAAGCTTTAAACCGTGTATTTTTTTAAAGAACTCTGATAAGCTGATGGACATTTAAACATTCTGAAATAAATGTGCTAAACATATTCCTATCAGATTTTAATACCGAAATCTGCAGTTGCCAGGGCCTTCTTTTTTGTATATTCATAGAAGGTATAGGTGGAAAGAAGCAGCATAAGCTTTATTTCATAATAAATGTTTTTAACTGTTTGCATAAACCCTGGTAGGAAACCAGAAAACCCTGTGCAGCAACCTAAAGCACACACACTCATTTCTGTTTGATTTCAGACTTTCAAATAACCATTGGCAGGACTAGCAGAACACAACGAGCATCTGTGTCTCTGCTTTGGTTTCTATTGCCATGACAATTATCTGTGTGAAACTGGTTCATTACAGTAATATGTGCTCTACCATAACAGACCTAGTCAGTTTGGTACAATGACTCTTCAGAGGATTTAGCTTTTTATTACACTGAATCAAAATGAAAGAAGCAATCTGACTGTATGGCTGACTCTTGAGCTGAAACATGTTTTATCCATTCATTTTTCAACATGCTTTCAAAAGTGTATTGCATAAAGTTTGTTTTAGCTATCAAAAAACCCTATCAAGATGTGTTACTCATTTTAAACAAATGTTCCTATTGTAGTGTCAGATTTACATGTTTTTCTGGCTCTGACTCAGATTCTTCATGGGGATCAAAGCGATAAAGTTCATTACATCAGAAAACTCACTTAGATCAACTTACAGTACTTCAATGAAAGTGAGTTTCCTTTGCTGGAACAACTTAAAGTGTATGCATATATTTTGATGTTCCTGGTTGCAGTCTTGTGATTTTCTCAGCCCAAATACTCTGCTTGTCTCCAGAGACACAGAAAAAGTCATGCAAATATTCCAAAGTTATGCCCATTATATACAAGAGGCAATGTTGAAAGTTGCAGCTTTAATAGAAATTGAAGTTATTTAACACTCTACCGAAAGCTTCAATGCATCTTTGAGGAAGTTTTTTTTTACTGTCTTCACTGGGTTCATGATCTTGGCAGCAGGCAGACACAGATTAGGCTGCACATTTAATGAGCTATGTAATTTTGGATCTGACATATTTTCCTACAGAATATTGCCCTACTGTTCAAACAGTACCATTCTTTTACATCTCCTCACCTACTCATAAAAATGAAAGTAAAATGGGATAAAGAATGTTTTAAACCATTTTTAATGGAAAAATGCAGATCCATCCATCGGAACATTTTGAGAAGATGTCATTTACATAAATTTTACAAAGGTTTGAGGGATCCAGAATGGAGTGGTTGAGGGAACAGGGTAAATTGTGAACACACAGGATGAAATTCCCAACTAACCACATTTCCTGGGTTTGCCTCAGCTGGTAAAATGCTGGATCTTCTGAGCTGGAATTTTTTCTTTCCTTCAAAAGTGGTTGAACTTGAGGCCTCATTGCATTGCAAGACAAAAGCAAATGACAAACACTGGAATTTCTTCCCAGAAGAGAATTATTGTTTTCCAGGCACCCACACCTATCTAAGTGAGTAAAACTGATGGCCCCATCATCTTTTATTTGCACAAACTTTCTGATGTTATGCCACATCATTTTGTTGGATAGCATTTCTTCCTGAGCTGATACCCTTAGCTCATGATTACTAGTCAGCTGTGTTTTCAAATTGTTAAATATTTCTGCCAGTAGTTGCTTATCACAAATCTATGTATCACAAACTGTGATACGGCTGTCTGAGTAATCCCCAAATTAGCTTTTGCCACCATTTTAATCTCTGGAGGGGAATTTTCTTTGACATGCCTACCTGGACAGAGCCCCTTTTACAACTGCCAGTGAGAAAGTACTTCCATTCTGTCCCCAGACAGATCCTACAGTAAATGGAAGAGATGAGGCAAAGAGAAGACTTGAGGAATGCAGACTGGCTCATGCCATGATTACAGGGAGTATTGATCAACTGCTATATTGCCCAGACAAGTGCCACCAGCCTGTGTGACAGAAATGTGCTGACCTATGCAGAGATAAGTAAAGTACTCAGCAAAATGGATTATCCCAGAGCTACAAAGTGATGGGTTGAAGGCATGTGTTTCCCTGCTAACTGTGAGTAATGGTAAATGATGCGTGGATAGTTTAGGTCTAAGCCTAAGTGCTGCCTAAGTACCTACACAGTTTTGCTTACCAAGTGAGTCTTAAAAATCACCAGTGAAGACTTGCAGAGTTATGCTAAATATGGATCAGTAAAGCTACAGGGTATATATCACTTTCCTCTCTCTCTCCCCTTCCAAACCTATTTCTATGTCTGGTATTAAAACCAAGCCCCAGAGAGACTACCAGACATGAACCCCTGCTGTCCAGGGCTTACCACTAAGTCATATTAGAAAACTTAAATCCAACTCCTCCGCTCCCTCGTCTTTCACAAGCTGGGGAGAAGAAACCTATTTCAAAATGAAGGAAAATACGAGGTTCCTGAAAATTCCTGAGGTTCTCCTTCAAAATTAAGGAGAACCTCAGGAAAACAGGTGATTTTATGAAATTTTTTATACTGTTGAGATGAAATCTCACTGGAGATCCTTAAGGAATTTCATTGCACCACGCCAGAATCTGAATCCTAGACAAGGTCCAGCCTTTAACTTGAAGCCCAAACCTTGACTTAAAGGTGATCTTGACCCACATCTGGTCAACAGCTTCTGAATTTATGTATTAAGGAAGCCTTGAGCTATATTTTTTTCCTTTTATTGCTGATGTGCTCCTGATTATAAAGTTAAGAAGAGAGTGTTTTCATTTTATGACTATTATAGTACCTTACATTTATATGATATTTTTTTATCCCCCAAATTCTCAAGTGCTTAGGAAACTAGACAAAAGGATCTCAATCCACTTCTGAAAAACAACTCCTAATGCACTACCATACAACAGCTGAGTAGAGGATGTTCACCAGAAGTCTTTAATGACAACAAAAATAAACAAACAAACAAACAAGACCTTGGTTTTAAGTTTCACCCAAAACACAGCAGCTCCACCAGTGTCCTAAACTCCAGACTGAGCTGGCAGTTCAATTCTAACTCCAAAGAGAGACTGCCATCTACTAAATCACAGCTGCCACTTGCAGCAGCACCAACACATTCCTCAGAGCCCTTCTTCTCAAGCCCTTGTCAGCCACAAATACGCTCCAACCCGTAAGATGCAATATACCTGTGCTGGAAAGTGTATGAAGGGATGGTAAAGGGGAGGAGAATATCAGAGAAAAGATACTTGCCAGCAATGTACACTTTATTCTTGCCAACATACAATCCATCTGTCATCTCTACTTTCAGTCATCATCCTGTTTATAAAACACACATAAAGGGACTTGCTTAAAACATAATACCACTGAGGCATAGAAGTCAAGCTATTAACACATAAAGCTCAATCAATAAATTACATTAATGCATGTATTGATCACACAATCTATTTTAAAAATAAGCATAACAGCCGCTCTGGTAATATAAAACACGAAAAAACATACATTTCAAATGATACCTGAGTTATCCCTCTCCCCACAAATCCTAGGCTCGTCCAATAACATTGGCAATTCACAGAGGCTATCTATTTTTTAATGGAGTGCATCAGCAAAAATAAATTCCTGAATCGACCAGAATATTTTTATTACAAATTATCTAAAAAACCTCTTTGCACTGTGCTAAAACTCAGGCTTAGGACCTTTTTCAGTTAGCTTTTAAAAATATGCAGAGATGAAAAACATTAATTCAAATATTTGTATGGTACATATGCATGGAAGTCAAATAATGTAGGAGCAGAAAGTGAAAAAAAAATTTTTAGAAGGGCAGACAAAACCAAAATATGTTTCAAAGGACAAGTCTTGCACCTGCCAAAGCTGGAGGCTTTAACAAGGCTAACTATCAACTTGGGAAGCCTCATTTTCTGTATGTCCAAATAGATACACCTCTAGTTTTCACAAGAAGCTTTGAATTTGGCACTTCACATTGCAAATGTTATTCGAATATTTTTTCTGAGAAGTGAAATTTAAGGAAAGACAGAATAAATTCTTTTTGTGGATTGTATCTATGATGGAAAAGCAGCAGACAAAACGGACTATTTGTTGCAAGTTTGAGACTCAGCCATTTTCCTTTTCCAAGTAGAAGGCCATATGAACAATACAGGAATTTGGTCCATTTGCATGAACCTGGAAAGCCACGAACACTGTACCAGGCTAAGGCAGCTGCAGAGCAGGAATCCCAAGTGATGAGCAGCAGTAATGCTGGAATGCAAGAGCTAATGAATTGAGTCAATTGAGTCTCATTTAATTCCCTTCAACTTGTCATACACTTCTCCTGTAAAGTAATTTCTTAAGAGCTTAGCTTGATCCAGAAAAATTAAAAATTCAGCACTAAAACAGGAGAAGGATTATCAAGTCAGCTTTTTCCTTAGTAAACTATGCAAAACCTTCCTGTACTGTTAAGGTACACAACCCAATTACTAAAATATGTAAAATTGAAATAATAAACCTGTAGTTTGATTAGACTGGGATATAAAAGCTGGGGTAGTAAAATCAACATTTGAATCAATCAAGTTTATGAAAATTAAACTAGCAGAGCCTGCATATATTACTTAAGCATGCAAGCGTTACTAAAGCATTCAAGATTTATTAGGGAAAATAGTGGAAGTTTTCTTTTCATCTAGAATGGTATCATACACAGGCATGACCTCTGTCACCTCTTCAGTGCTAAATAAGTGAGCTTATCACGGTGAGTGGTAAATGACCTTTCATTAATTTTCATTGTTTACTATTTCCCATTTTAAAGCCCCCAAACTTTCAGGACATTATTTCTGGTGCTGCATTGTATTAAAATAATCATAATTTTACCCGTGCAAACAATGACAAGCATTTTTTTCACTCACTTGGAAAGTGCAAAAGAAGGCCCACCCTGGCCAGACTGCCTAATTTGGGCTGAACACAGAAATGTTGTTTCTGAGCTATGAATGCCTTTTTCTATGACAGAATGTTTCTGTAAGTGAAGTTATTCAGGTTGCTGCCCTGAAGCTCTCTCAGTTTTCAGACTTCAGCCTCTATTGGTTGCAATAGAAAAAGGAAACGCAAAATAAAATTTCGGGTCAGTCTTTGTATTTCATTTGCAAAAATGCAAATGAAAAACATTCATTTTGAATTCGAATGCACCAAAACAGATGGAATCTGGATAATTTCCCCCCATGTGTTCATATTTCTATCACAAGATTGTTTCGTATACACAAAAGCGAAGGGTCATATATTATGCAAATGGCAATACGAAGAAATGCAGCATCAAGTCTGAGAACCCATCATGTGTAACAACACCTTGAGGGCCACTGTCAATTGCTAAAAGAAAAAAAGGTGGATGCTGCCTAGGGATGCATATCTGCTCTGTTTATGGCCCTTCTGCTTCCTTTATTATCCCAAATTGACACATTTTCCTTGATCTCTTTCTGTTGCTCCAGAGATCTATTCAAAGGTTATTTTCCCAATGAGGAAGCAAAGCTTTAGGCCTTTTTTAAGCAAAGCTTTAGGCCTTTTAGACTTGTTATCCTGAGTTTAGCAACTGTAAGGTTAATTCATCCCTCTACGTGGAGGGGAAATACCTGCTCATCTGCTGACCACCTTAGCATTTTTTTTCAACCCTTCCCTGTGGCCCTTGGCAACAGATTTGAGCCTCTTGTCTTCATATCAGACAAGGCAGGCTATCTCCTTTTAACCCTGACAAGCGAAGTCCAATTGCCTGAGGGTTTAAAACAGTTAAAAGGGACATGAGATTTTTATTATTTTTTTTCCTTCTTAGTAGCTGCTATTAGCCTTACCCTCATGTTTCAGTGAGTTTTCTCCCAGCAGGGAAACTGCCTGCTGCAGGGTGCTTTGTTGCTTTCATAAATCTCTAATTAGGTCCCTATCTGATTTAACAAGAAGTCAATCCCGTCCCCAGTCATCTTGAAAGCTTTACAAATCTTTGCTTTTTGAAGATCCCAGTGAGGAAACAGCCTTCTACCTATCCCACAACTAATCTTTTTTACTTGCTTTGAAGGTGTTCCCTATTACCTCCTCTCTAAATAAAATAGGAGCAATTAGATGGGAAAACAATGTAACACACATTTGCGTGCTCAAAGGACGTCTGTTGGGTTGTTAGGAACGGTTCCTGACTGAGGACAAGGCCTTTTACTGGCGGCAACAACAGGGTTCATTACAATTCCACAATGCTTTGGCAGTCAGTATCAGTATATTATTTGAATTTCAGAACCTTTGGGTTTTTTCTCGGGATTTTTTGTTTGTTTGTCTTCAAAGGGTTAATTTATTTTAATGTTATCCAGCAACCACAATACTAGAACTGACGAAAGAGGGCCACCAGTGGAATTTGTTAACATTTTCTCCACACAGATGTTGGTTACTTCTTGCGTAGCAGGTACAGTGGAAAAATGAATGAAGCAGCCTTTTAAATGTTGGAAACAGTCTGGAAATCGAGACCAGTAGAGTACAAGCATTGATTGTGCGCCTGAGTTACACCCCTGGGCTTTTAAAAGGAAATGTAACATTTCCAGAGTCTGAAGACATTATTGCTGTACATGTAACACAACTGGGATTAAGAACAAGCAGTTTCCCTGATAGCAAACATTGAAATAGTCATACTCATGTTACACTCCTCCAAAACTTACATGAGCACTTCTTTTGTGGCTTTTGACCCCAAGAGAAGCCCACCTTAACCCAGCGTTGCCTCTGAGGCCCACCTTTCTCTGCAGCTTTCAGGTCAAATGCCAGGGACTTGACTAGGTAATTGCATCTATCATGAAGGCATGCAAAGCAGGTTGTGAGAGGTGCTGAGCGCCCTCCACTCACTGACCAGGCCAGCAGAGAACTGGAAAAATGTGTACAAAACAGTGAGAGAGTAGGAGAGGAGACTGGAGTAATTTCTTGGCTTGCTTTTCTTGTCATACTCTTCTGTCCACATCCATCACTTATTCCTGTGTAGGACAGGAGGCAGAGCTACCTGGTGCACCCGACCTGGTAGTTTTCAATTCTTGCACTCTGCAAAGAGAACTATTTCATAGAAATTGTTTCTCTTTAATTATATGAGCAGACATTAACAGAGGAAACAAATCACAGCATTTATTTCCACGAGGTGCAAGCTTCAAACTTTTACAGATTTCTTCTCCAAGCAATTCTATAAACACTCCTGAGTCTGACTAGGGAGGAAGGAAGAACTGGAGACACAGCTGAGAACATAATTAATGTCACTAAGAACTTCAGTTCTTGATATAATTAAGAAGATAGACCCAGAAATAATTTCTATTGCTACGACATAGCAATAAGTGCCAAAATCCATCAGAAATGCACTTGTATCCCACATTTAGCTATCACTGGGTGTTAGTACCACAAATCTTTAGTACAAAAGCTGAAAAAGCCACCCCAAATCCTAAAGGACAAATATATTGAACAGTAATTACTGCATCTTAACAAGGCCAGAGCCTCTGCTTAATACTGAATGCAAAGAAGAAGACAAAGATCCAAAGGTGCTGTCATGCAGCCTGCGGTGATCCTGACTGTGAAACCGAGTTGCTGAGTGACTGAGCCAGCATTCCCAAGGATAAATTTCTCACTTTTTCTTGTGAACTGTGCGATGATAAATTACTGTTGCTCTCAGCAAACAGCACTTTTATTTCCCTCACTTGAATTTTTCAGGCTTCAATGTCAACAGCTGGAGGGGTCCTGGAGGTTGCATCTCTATGGCACTACAGGACTGCCAGTCTTAAACGTGTTATAACAGGTCTGTTCTTCACCTCATCTTTTGAAAGCCAGCAGACTCACACTTCCTCAGCAATGCTCTTCAGGACCTTTTTCCACACACCAAGATGTGGCAGCAGGATGCCACTGGCATGGTTTCTCCAGGCAGGGTCAGGGAGAGAGGTGCCCTTGGTCAGTGTAGCAGCAGTGGCAGAAGCTCCAGAACAGGTGATGTTCCAGCAGTAAAATTACACATCTGCTGGTGTAACCTGTCCGCAACTGCTCAAAGCACATCTTTGCCTATCATGGTGCATGCATGTGAGGAGGGTTTTCCAGGTTGTTGTTCTTACTGTGTCACTAACATATGCCCTTGTGCATTTGGCCAAAACACTCCTGGAACTCTATCCAGGATCACATCCAACTTTCTAATGTGCGCATATCTCTAAATATCAAAGCTAGCCACCTTATCCTAAAAGTAACACTGGGACATCACCAGTGCTAAGGAGGAGCACTAGGATATTGATGTGCAAATGAGCAGACTCTCTGAAATCTCAGGTTAACTCTAATTTAAGAGCTACTTGGCAGAGAAATTATCAGACACAGCAAGTCACTTCTTTGGAGCTTGGTTTTGCATGTCAATACACAGCATGCTCCCTCCTTAAAGGTAGGTGGTAACTGAAGGGGGAATATAAGGTAGCCAGGGGCTCTTTGAGGAGGGTCTTTATGAGAATAGAGACTTAACTTTTGGGGGCTATAGCCGTCTGAAAAATACCTACACACTGAACATGCAAACTAACTGTGGAATAAAAATGAGATTGTCACCTGGCACTGTTTTGGAAGTGGATCAAGTCTATTGCAAGGGGCTTTCCCATGTGCAAGTTCTTTTGATCTAAATCAGGAGGAACAAAGTATAAAAGCAGCTCATCAGCACACTAAAGGCTCAGGAATCCTGTGGAAAAAACTGTAGATAAATTCACACATTACAGCAATACTGATGTCATGTGTGACAGTGACAGAGCTATAAAGCAGGGGGTGGAGGATACACCCATTTGTGATCCTACATAAACCCCCCCATGAATGAAAGAAAACAAGCAATCTATTAAAGTATATTGGATCTATTAAGAAACTTGCATTCCACATTAAGATAAAAAAAGAAAACAGTGATATTTCTGCTGCCTGGCTCTTACCTCCTGTAAGGTACATTGCATTATTTCCAAACGATGACAAACAAAATTGAACATTTCTCCAAAGGTCACATCTATCAAAGTTCTTATTTTCTCATTTGATTCAGTGTATTAGGGTCTTGTTATTTTTAGTTTTTTACCTGTTTGGTGAAGTAAGTCATTCTTCCTCTGGAGAGAAACAAAACGTTATTGAGAGAGCTGAATGAATATTTCCAGTAAATAGCTATCCAGTCAATTCAAATTTTCCTTCTGTTCATTATTTGTTTATGATCAGTTTGCTATTTGTTATCTCAATTTAGGGATACTATTTCAGCCTACACCAATGGAAGATTTAGACTGTCACGCGCAAAATCATCGTACTTCATCAAATTACAGCAAATGAAATTATTGACAGTTAAATTCTAAGTAGATTCTTCTGCCATTAGCAGAAAAGTTTTCAGATAGGATATCACTGCAACATTCAGTGTGGCCTGGCAAAGTTTGCCTTTCACCTTAATTAAGACTTTCACAAGTCATAGGGCCAACAAAAGGAAAAGATGAAATTACAGCACCCAGTAGAGTATCAGGCATAAAGTCTTTTCCTCAGTAATAAGCATTTACTTCACAGTTACAGCTACTGCACATAAGGAAAACTTTCTGCCTTAGACCTCTGTCTCCTTTTACACAGCTGGGTTGGGAACTAGCCCAGTTCTTTCACCTAGAGTCTGTTTTTTTTGCTGGTTTTGGTTATTACAGCATGAATAGAACAAGCTAATTTTATTTCAGAAGGGATCGTTTACTCTGCCATTGAGGCTTTGGAGATCTATACAGTTGTGAAGTGGAACCTTTGTGGGCAGAATGCTACAGTGAAGCCACAGGTTTCTAACCTCATCATGGCATAGAGGAGCACGAAGCCATCTCACTGCAGACCAGCATGCTTGGATGTCTGCGGGAAACACCTTGGTAGAGGATGTGCACAGAACCAGAGCTTGGTCCCTGTTCCTCCCCAGAGAAGCTCTGCCCTTGGGAATTATGCTAATGTGTACTTTTGTACATGACAAAATCTATACTGAAAATAATCCAACAAAGAGTTATGAAGCTGATGAAGAGACCTCAGTGAGGAAAGGCTGAGCAAGACGGTTCAGCCTGGAGTGGGGCTAAGTGAGGATCTTATAAATGTATATATGTACCTGAAGGGAGGGTGCAAAGAGGATGGAGCTTCTTGGCTCTTTTCAGTGGTGCCAAGTGACAGGACCAGAGGCAAGGGCACAAACTGAAATACAGGAGACTCTGTTGAAATCAGGAAACATGTTTTTACTGTAACTGGCACAGGAAGTGGAGTCTCTCTCCTTGCAGATGCTCAAAAGCCATCTGACATGGTCCTGGGCAACTTGATGTGGATGGCTCTTACTGAGTAGAGGGGCTGGACAAGATGACCTGTAGAGGTCCCTTTCAACCTCAGCCATCCTGGAATTCTGTGATTCTTCACACACCTGAAGCCACAGGGATGACAGACAGCTACTGAGCATAGCAGTGGCTGCAACTTTCAACAATGGGTAGTCCTTGTTTACCACTTGATCTATGAAAATATTAAATAGCCCATGTTCCTAATTCTGACCCCCTGACTTCTAGATATTTAATATTTGGCTACCTTTCATCAACAAATTTGTTGATACTAACTTTCAAGTCCAGACAATTTTCCCCATTTTTGAGAGAACCTGTCATACAGTAATATAAATCAGGAGTGAGCTTCATTCTTCATATACATAATTTCTTGCAAAATTATTTGATACAATTTGATCTTTATAAAACACCTGACACTTTTTAAAACTTGAAGAGCCACATTTAAATTTTAATTATGCCCCCCAAAAACTAATATGGGTGGAAAGGTCCTGTCCTACTGAAATACATGGTAGATTTTCCATTGACTTCAGAAACACTCAGAGAGTTTTTTACTTGCTTAAGGTAGAATCCCATCCACATAGCACAGCTGAAGAAGGAAACACAAATGTGTGCATGCATCAAAAGTATCTGTTACATTTTTTCAGAAGAGCACAACAGTTCTCAGGTTTGCCATACAGTGCAGCTGATGAACATGCCTAATGCTATCACGATTTTTTTCCACAGAGGTAAGGAAGTCCACAAGAAGCAAAATTACTTTCAATATCATATGCTTTTTAGTAAATACTTCTGTAATATTCTTTTAGTACAGTACAATTTGTTAGGCTTTATGATATGCAATAAATTAATAAGGTCTACACACTGATTTTTAATACTTTATGTAGAAATATCCCAGCCATCTCAATGTAATTGAGCAACTGTAAATTACTGTTAACAACTACATGGGAGAGAAGGAAGTGGAAAAGTCACCTCCACATTGATGACTGTTTCCTAGTCTTCCTTTGTGACTTCTGGGAAGAAAAGCTTTCAAATAAAATAAATAAATAAAATAAGGTGGAGAAAAATGTGTTGGAAACCCTATATTACTACCAGGGCTACCAAGGACTTTGTAGCTCACCATCAAAGGAATTCCTTACAACTAGCAGGATTTTCAGCCTTTATGTTGTTAAAATACATTTTTCATGAATGCAAATGTATTTTGAAATCTTTTAAAATCCAGGGTCATAAAAACAACCCCCACAGAGAGCAGTTTTAAAATAAAGTTAATATATCTTGTTTCCACAATAATAACCTGGCTAGCTCCATAAGAATACAAAGCTGAGTGTTGCCAGTCTTGTATTAGAAAAACAACTGTCGAGGCCAGAATGCTTCCCAGACTGAGCATTTAAAAAATGCAGAACATGGTCACAGACATGACATTTCACCAAGCAGAAGACACATTTCCATGTGGATCTCACTTTGGATGACATAAAGGGAATCCCTGCAGAAGCCCATAAATGTGCTTGGGTATAAAATCAATGTCAGTAAAATAGGATCAGCTCCATACTGCTGGAAGACTAAGGCTTGCAAACTCACACTGATCTGGTGAAGCACAGATACTTCTCAAATGTTAAAATAATAAACTGAGGTTTACAGCTTCAGTGCAAAATCACATCTGCTGAAAGGATGCACAGGATCTACCTACCCCAGCAGCACAGTAGGAGAAAATCTGGAAAACCACACAGTTGTTTTTGAGGAGCCAATGCTCACATTGTATGTGTTCTACATCTGGAGCTTTTCCCCAGACCAGCTGCAGTCTGGTCTGGTACTCAGAATGCCCATGAGCAAGTCAAAGTGCCTGAGACACACCTGGAGCACCCTCCTGCTCTTTTGCCTCATTTGAAAGAAAACCCACTCACGTACTCTGAGATCTCTCTGCAATGCGCATACAAGGATGGGAAATGGGTATGGACAGAAAATAATGCTGTAAAGCAGGTTCCTGCTCTGGACTACATCACTGCTTTAGGCACAGCCTTAGAGTACTGGTATTGATGCAGCTGCTTTTGAAGGAGAGGTGAGAGGACACTTGATGCTAATTTAGTCGAAAAACCAATTGAGGGAGCGGGAGTAAGATACAAGATGTGAGAACAAGAGTGAACGTGGCGACATAAAATCCAACCTCCTTAATGACTTGAAGAGTGATTTGGGAATCACTCTTCAGTCTGACCGTACAGCTGCATAACACCTCTGTGAGCGTTAAGGGTTGCAAAGCTACAAGAGAAATAAGGTGCAGTTCAAATGGAGCATGAGAGCCATGGGAGACAAGGCACACTACTTAACAAGGAAAAAAAAAGGGAAACTGGCTAGGGTGGTTTCATATGCTGCCTTTAGGGATGAGAATGGCGATCTTTGTGGATGGTATTTTGGGACAAAGACGTGCACATTCAGGTGTGATGGAATAAGTGAGGAGAAGAGCACATGACAGAGTGGCTATGGGAGGAGGCAGGTGAGAGACACATTTTACAGACTGTGATCTGGAGGCAACAATATAAGAGAACTGTCAGAGAGGGAGAACTGAGAACCAGCAGCAAAAGCATTAACAGAAGGGTTGGGTTTATACAGACTAAAACTGCAGTCATTTCTTTGTCCACCTTGGAGGTGACATGAAGCAGTATGAGCAGATGCAGACATCTAAGAAGTGGCTGAAGACAGGAGACAGTTCCAGAAAGTTCAGAAAAATGCAGGTACTGTTGGATTTGTGAGACACCTGATCTGTGAAGCCATGTGGGTCCTTGAGCCCATTGCTGCCCCTGGTTGGACACAGGTGGCTGACAGGAGTTGAAGGGAAGGAGGCAGTAGCTGTACATCTCTGGGGTGAGCATGTCTCACCTTGGATCACAACTTTGTCTCTTCAGGTTCCACTGTTTGCCCGCAGCCATACTCAGCACTCAGAACATCAGAAAAGCAAGGCCTGCTGTGATTTGCAATGAATGTTGAATAGACATGGTCTAAAGTGGCTAGAGACAAAATAATTTTCTGCCAGCTATTTATATCCTTAAGCATAAGGTTTCATTATGCCTTTTGGATAGCTAACTATTTTACCGAGACCTTTAAAATAATTCCAAGAATTTGACACACTGGTTTCCAAGAAGAGAGCAAAGAATTCCAAAAGGTGTTTTACATGCTGTGAAATTGCAGGTTCTTTCCTTTGTTCTAAATTTACTAGTAATTAATTTCCTCTAGCAATCCCATATTTGAATCTTGGCACTATAAAACTGAGGGGCTGAACACAAGCCTTCAAAAGCAGACGGATGATGGGCTAATGCAGAGTGCCCTGTAATAATTCAGATTTTATTTTTTTGAGGAAGTCTTTGGGTAATGTTCTTATCATAGCCTACATGAAAAACTAGCATCTGGCTGATGAAATAAATGATGAAAACCAAACTACAGGGAAGAATTTATAACCATATTTAGCTTGCCTGTGAAAATGATAAGTAGTTTCCTCAGTCCAGCCCTTCACCCTGTGTTTTCAGGCACAAAGGCACTAACCTAAGTTTGCTTTCCAAGCAAAAGGGGACACAAAACGGAAATAATGTAATCAGTGAAAAAACTGATCCGTAACATTTTTCACTGTTACTAGGGCAAGGTAGAACTACACAATTTACCTTCCTGTGTCTAATGCCAGTATTCTGTTTCAAAGCACACACACCTACATTATGTCCTTATTTGTAGACCTGTCACCCCAAAGTTTGTGAGATCATTAATACAGAAAGAATCTAGTCTATAATTTTTAAGACCTTTCCAGCTGCAGCAGGTTTGCACTGAAACTGTTTACAGTTGGTTTCAGGAATACTTTGCATTTTCCTTCCCAGTTTTGATAGATTTGTCTCCCCACGAGAAAAAAAAATGCAGTTTCACTGCTTTCTTGATTCAAAGAAAAGCAAACTGCTGGCCAGGCTGAAATCAATTGAGAAGTAATGCACTTTAAAATGCAAAAGACACTGAAGGTACTTGTAGCTTTGCTATACTCTAGGGTGAATCTCACCATCTGCTGCGTTTGTGGCCGAGACTGACCTTCCTTTGTATCAGACAAAAGTAATTGTGAGGATCAAATGAAGTTTAAACAGGGAAAAATGTGAATGACATATCTGCAGGCTGCACACAATCTCTGCACACAAACCAACAAGCATCCACAAGGCATTTATTTTTAGTCAAAGGTGATGAGAATTTTACAGCCTAGCAAAATCCTCTTGAGTGAACACTTCAGCTCTGGGATCCTTCTCCTGCAGAGACAAATGTCTGCCTCCCAATCCTCTCCCATATACGCTCTTTATCCAGCCACGGCTGAAAGCCACCAATGAGCGGAGAGAAGTGACTGTTCTCCAAATTTCCAACTACGAGCTATTTTTCTAATTCCCACAGCTGTTCACTTAAGAGGCTCAGCAAGCAAACCAAACTGCCAGTCACCACTTGCCTATTAACATCCATGCAGAGGAACAGTGCTATTTCCAAATCGGGATCCTGGCCCTTCTCAGAAAGCAATTTTCTACTGAGTTTTCTAACTAAAAGGAAACCAGTAGCCTTCCTGCAAGTAAATAGCTCGTTAAGGCTGGAAGAAGGGTTTGTGTGCAAAGATTGTCCTATGCAAATCAGAGCTGATGAGCACTTAACTAATCTGTTTACAGACCAGAGCTGCTGGGCAGGCCTCAGCGATTTTCTATCAAAGCAAAGAACCATTCTTTATGGGCATCTGGTTGTCCCTGAATTGGTAGTTTAAGCATATACCCTTGCTTCAAAGAAAGATCAAAGGATTTATTACTTCTAAATGAGTGCATTATTTCCACTTACTACTTTCTTGTTTGCAATGTGTTATTAACAGCACCACGGCAGGGTTACCTTAAGACTTGAGTTTCTCACAGATCCCTGAATGTTATTTTAGATGTTACATGTAGCCTATAATACACAGGCTGTTACACAGATGGAGAAGGAAGTAAAATACTAGCAAACAGATTAGAGCATCCATTTGTAGAAAGCTGATTAAAAAAAATCCAACAAAGCAAACTATCTATATTTTAATACAAAAAAAAAAAAAAAAAAGAGGCTATTTTTTGTTTTTACTGTAAATTTAAACAATGAGTCTGTCTCAAAGTGACAGCCACAGGTCAGTAGACAGAGCCAGTTTTTGGCTCCTCTTCATATGAAAAGAAACCCACAACGCTCCTGCTCTCAGAAAAAAGCCGAGATACCACAGTCATGAAGTAGAACAACGATCAGTTCAATGAACAAATTCCTGCTACCCCATAAATGCCTGCCATCCCCATCCTTTTGGCTTACTGTTTATGGCTTCATTTACTTACTAAGTCTGGAAGAAACAAGGGAGACACATTCATTATGTGCTTTCTGGCACTATTGGGAGTACATGGAGAGAAAGTTAAGACCTAGCATCTTATTTGTAGGCACACTGAAGGCCTACAGTCAGCTCGGGCACAGAACTGGAAAAGAAATTTTTGGGAGGAAGTGCAGAAGTAGATTCCAGGCAGCCAGGGCCAAGGCAGACAAAGCTGCCAAAACTAGAGCCACAAGCAGCCCCAGCGAGAGTTTGGAGAGGCTGGTGTGATGTTTATTGCTCAGTGAGCAGAGCTGGGTGGTGCAATGTGGGACAGGAACTGCATTCTGCAGGCTGTGACTTTAGTGGTAGTATCTACACATGTCTGCAGACTCACTGTCTCCATCTTTATCATGGTGCTGGAGGGAGCAGATTGCAGTCCCCTTATCTATTTTACAAGGAACTACCTTCCCCTGACAGACCCAGTAGGTCACACAGCACAAGATGCTGCTTACTTCTCCTCTTTTATAAAACACAGACTCTGCTTGCATCCACATAAATTAACACAGTTATCTACCCAGGGACAAGCAGAGGAAAGAAGTCATAGCAACAGGAGGTGGGGACAGGATCCAATGGCTTTCCAGTGAGAGTAATGTGTTTGCATCAGGTCCTGTGGTCTACCAATCTCCATTTGCTTAGTGGTGTTTTTATCCCCATCTCCTGACAAGGACCAGAAACTGGCTTTTCTTGAGCATGAACAGCAAATGTAGATTTAACACAGTCAAATACAGAAAAAAAAAATCCAACCAACTGACATACTGCTGGCTCTTGATGCCTTGCAATGTATAGGTTCAAATAAAGCAGAGCTTGTATGAAAACCTTGTAAGTAGAAATGGCGAGGAATCCAAGCACATCTTAAATCCCAGTGCTGAAGCTTCAGCTTCTATCACCAGTGAGTGAATGATGTCAGTCTTCTTTGTGGACTGCAGCCTTACTGCTGCCTGACACAAGTACACAACACCAAGGGGACCTCAAGGCATTGCACGAGCAGAGGAATGAGCAACAGGGCACAGACTGCCAGAAGGATGCTGTAAAACAGGTAACAGCTACCACACCCAATGCATTAGCCTACTAAATACTGGTCAATGAAAGCTTCCAGGCTCTACAGCCATGGAATAACATGACTGAAAAGCAAAAAGGGCCCACTGTTGCTAGCCACAAACTAGACAGTTTGGGTACTGGAAACAGCACTGCTGGCCCAGTATTTACCCAGGAAAGCCTCTGGGATTAGGGAGCTGCAGATACCCAAACCAGCTAGCTTACAGCTGGCTCAGGTATGTCTGCAACCATTGGTTACAGCCCAGTTGACGCTGTTAAATCAGATGGAAGGAGACGCAGAGCAAAGAAAGCAGCTCAGAGAATTTAAGAACTGTTCTTTAAGTTACTTCCCTACTGCTACTGGTGCCCTATGTTGCCTGCATAAATTTTTGTCATGCTCTCAAACTGGAGACAGACAGCAGCAACACTTGACTCTAGCCACACAAAGCTTACACCTGCCCACATTTGAAGGCTACAACTTTTGTTTACGTGCCTGGTTTCTCCTTTAAATTTCAACAAGACAAAAATACAACTAATTTATTTTCTAAAAATGCTGTAAGGACTGAAATGTAATGTAGCAATATTTGCCTTTCTTTCCAGAGTAGCTGCATTTTAGGTACAGGCAAACATCTTTTTATTAGTTGGATTTCAGTCAGTTTTGGCCAGTGTTCCAAGTATTTTTGAAATCAATGAACTTCATAAAACATATGTTAGCACATTTATTATCTCCATATACAGCATATACTCTAACAAACCAAACTCTGTCATCACTAACAGAGACTCAGTAAAACTAGATGAAGAAACAGACTGAGTTATTTCTTACTTCAAATGAAAATCCAGACCTCATCTTAGGGTCAAGGTCAAAAGGAAGAGCTAGGTGTAAATGCAGAAAGAGCCAGACGGCTTTTAATTATACAATAGTTGTTACGAGACATTTAGTACTTTAGAAAGGTTTATCCACCTGTTCCAATTTACCCAAGTGCTCACAATCCATGATAAATGCCAAAGCCAAAAAAAATCACTGCCATATGGATGCCTAGTTCCATGTCATACATCTATTGAACGTACCAGCCATAAAAATATTAATTTTCTGTCCACCCAAGAAAACTTACAAAGTTTTCTTTTTTGCTAACCAATAATAGCAAACCATTGCTATTATTCTTACTGGAAAAAATTTAATGTCTAACTGTGTCAGCAGGCTGGACAGGTTATGACAAAGCATATATAGAAAGCAACAAAACTTAAAAATACCAGCAGCCTTTAAAGACCACACACTCATTATGGTGTTGCACAGAATGACAAAGACATTCTTACTACTGAAAGCTCGAGCTTTTCAAAAGCACCATTTATTCTAACTTGTAGATGTTGAACAAAACTTCTCCCACTCCTGAAGTGTGCAGAGTTCTAAGAACTTGATAGTTAAGTCAATGATGTCTGCAAGTCCCCCAAACTTTTAGAGGATCTTAGTAAACCTAAAATCTAAAATAGTGCAGAGAACTCCAACTCCACGTTACATCACTGCACCAATGAAACACAACAGAAGTTTCCAGACCGCTTCAAAGTTTCCACAGCCTACTAGCCAGTCTTACAAAGACAGACAATATTCTCAACTTGTCTTGAGGAAAGCAGAATTCCATCTATCTTTATATGAAGGAGAAGATTATGATGATGTAAAAACAAATCAAAAGCAACAGTTATATCTACTGATGAAGTTAGTACCCTCAGACTTGTGCCTGGATAGATTTGATCTTACAAAAGAAGCTGGCAGACTAAAAGTATAGAAAGACATCTACTGCATAAATACAGTAACATTATATGATGGCAGCCCTGCTCTGCCTGCTTCAGGGGTGGCCCCAGTGTTTCAGTTCTGTAAGCCATTTGATAAAATCTCCTTGTGGCAAAGAGATGTAAGATTTAAACAGCTGAAAAGACAGGTAGCTGTGTGCTCATGCAGGCAGGGACAGCAGCTATTTTGTACTCCTCAGTATCTCTCTCTTTCCTCCCGTGTGGGACAAGGTGGAGATGGAGACTGGCAATACAAACTTCAGCAGCTTGTGCTGGCTCCTTCCTCTCACAGCCACCGCCCCAACTTCTCATAATCCTAATGCCATTAATGTGGAACAGTCCCAGCCAGAGAGATGTGCCTGAGCTTCTCCACAGATGCATTACTGCAGTGTCATCACGTGGGCCTTCAACGCACCCTGTGAAATTCTGGCAGTATTGTACTTAATGGCCAAATTCCCATTGATTAAAGCAGAGCCAGACTATCACATATAATACTTTTACTTGGTCAGAACACCTCCTCCTCCTCCTGAGGCTTGTAAGAGCCATAAATAAGGTTAAAGCAATATAGTACTCAGCAGTTTTAATAGAAGGCCTCCTCTGTTAAACAACCACGAAAAATAGTTGCTTAAGATGGGTTATACTGAATCATAAATGAGAGAAGGCTGCTGAGGACTTTTTTAAAAAAATCACTACTTTTATTGGTTGTCAATGTTTTCCTATTAGTCAGTAATGCATTTGATAGAGGTGAGTTTCCAAAGTAAGCATGATGGGAGGGCTAGTTTGAGATTCAAACTAATTTAAAAAGAAGTCACCTCAAGTTTCCCTTTGGGACATTTACAAAATATGCCATTAATTTGTTGCACCCAATTTGTGTGTATGTACTGGATGGTAATTAGTGTAGAAATTCAACCAATTTTACGATCTTTCTGTTCCACTCAACAAATTAGTTTTCAACATCTGTCTCTGGCAGTGACAATCGTTTTA
This sequence comes from Machaerirhynchus nigripectus, assembly GCA_013397975.1. NCBI lineage: Eukaryota > Metazoa > Chordata > Aves > Passeriformes > Dicruridae > Machaerirhynchus > Machaerirhynchus nigripectus. The sequence goes on from VZRQ01001794.1 coordinate 216,073, forward strand.
GTATTTGCCTAATTTCCACAGAGCAGAAGTATACCTCAAGCAAAAGATACATTATAAACATATGCACATGCAGAATAGCTATAGCTAGCACGTACTGTCATCACTATATGTATACAGTCATACAATATTCCCCTGCAGAATTAGTAAAAAAAAAAACGTGTTCTAATATAAACCATATTACTGGCTTCAGGTATTGGACATCGTTGAAGTTTTCAAGGCACCTTTTATAACAATATTTATTTTAAGAGTCGTTTCGGACTTTGCCAAACTAACTGCTTGTTCTAAAACTTTATGTGCTGGCTGTCTGCCCTGAAGCTGGGGCTTTGTTTATTTGGTTGGTTTTTTGGTTTGTTTTTGTTTGTTGTTGTTGTTTTCTTTTGTTTGTTGGTTTTTAATTTCAGCCACAGTTCTCCTCCAAGAAGGAGACCACAGAACACTTTATTGGTTTGCCAAAATGACATTCTGGCAGCCTTTCCTCCAACTTGAGCACCCTGTGCTTTGGAGTGAGAATTTAAAATTTGATGAGAGGTTGTGATGGAGGAGAAATGAACCCCAGGAAGCCTAAGCTACAAGCCTTTGAGAGGAACATAAAAATAACAATGAGGTTTCCACTTATTTAATAGAAGTTTTATGATTTCAGATGCTAAAAACTTCAAAAACTGTGTCTCACTGAGCATACTGTCTTCCCTCATGACTCCCAACAATTATATGTGCATATAATGTCTTCAGAAAAGAAATGATCACGCTTCCTGCAAGCCCAGGCCTACAGGTAAACCCAGGGTTACCAGCAAACACTTTCATAGCAAATGCTGCTACAGGCTGGGGTGGACAGCAGAAGGAAGCGTCTCTCAGCAGAAGGAAGCGTCTCTCAGCAGTCCTGCGATGCCAGACGGATCTCCAAGCCAAATACAGAGGACACAAACTTAATCAGGACACTCCTACAATTCCTTACCTCATGCATTATAAAACCTCCAAATGGAAAACGATCCCAATGGCAAAACCAGCCTTCACTACTTCACCCCAAATTCATAACAAGACTAGATCCACCCTTTGTATTATGTGGGGCAGGAGTCCCGTAGGAAACAAATGCTGTAGCATGCGATCTTTTTACCAAAGGTCAAACCACACATCTGCAGCTATGGTGCCATGTTGCACCTGAGTGGCTGTTTTTGCCACAGGTAGTTTTGTGTCTAACTTTTGAATGAATGCAATCCTGTAGACACAACACTGTTACCAAAACAGAGAAACTATTTCTTTTAAAGTACAGCTGCTCTCAGCAGTCCCATACACATGTATGACAATAATGAATCCCAAATCCCTGAATCACCTGGAATATCAAAGTTTTCAAAGAAGCCTGAAAGGAGATCAACTAGTACTGTTTAATAACTTTTGCACTATGTTACTAATTTGTTGGAATATAGTGTCCAAGTTCTCTGATTATTCACAGAATTGAGCTAATTCAAGCACACAATTTTGATAACCTAATGTGCATATATAAAAGGATCCATCACACAACCAAAACAGGAATGGAGATGCATAATTGATCATTAAGCCTAGAGTTTGAATGTGAGTAGTTCTAGCAAAATCAGCATGAGTATTTATATAGCCAAATATGCACCTGCACTTTGGCAAGAGCAATGAGATGTGAACAGTTAAGGTAATACATGTGCAAATATATTGCTGTCTGCATTTCACAAGAGCTTTAGAAAGGTTTGGGTTTGCAAGATGACTTGATAATCTGTAGAAAACCCAGCAAATTAAAAAGTAAGACCACTTAGTACAAGTTTTGGTTAATACCATGTGTACAAGACTGCACCAAACCAAAAAGCAAATAATCATACAGCAAGTATTTACCGGTATAGATTTTATTTCTTTTCAAAATAATGGGGTTTGTTTAGATTTAAAATACTTTAGTAATTACCTAAAACAAATGTACACTTCGTTAGAACTTTTGGTAAGTGCTGATCTTGAGTTCCAAAAATGCGTGACAGAATACAAGAAAATATAAAATTGGGTTAGCAAAATACAATAACGGAGCTTTACAAGAGGGACACACATTCTATATTGTTTGAACTAAGTCTATCAGGTAAACATGCTGTAACAGCTTTCCACTTAGAACGCGTGCCTATAAACTTAATCTGCAACCTGAATACCAGGAAAAATTCACTTCTGATCAACTCAACACTAGTAGGTCAAAAAAAAAAAAAAAATCCAACTCAAGATGTGTTTCTTCATTGAACATATATTCCCTTTTTCCATAAGGTATTAATTTTAAATTTTAATAGATCACTATATATGATAAAATTGCAATAAAACATTCTCTTATTATTCATGATTCAACTATGTTTGTAGACATAACGTAAGTTATTTTATATGCAAACAGTTAGGTGTTTCATAAAAAAAATATTTATTTATTGCATCTAGTGAAAAAAACTTTGATGGTTCTTAAAAAAAAAAAGGACTTGCTGTTGGCTAATTGCCAAACAATCTCTTCCCTGCGGCTTGCTTTTTTAAGAATTATAAAGAAACTCTGGAGTTTGTTGTGATCTAGCCAGCCAAAGATGATTAGTCTGTATGGGAGCAGGATGCACAGCACTTGATTAAACCCACAAACTTCTCAAATGACCTATAAGGATAAAAAACCGTGGTTTGTTATTGTGTCCATTTCCAAAGGACAGCTCACAAGCTTTCCTCCTCACGTAAAAACTGGAACACAGATGAGAAGTCTTTCAGGGCATAGCCTTTGGCACACATCATCCTGTAGATCTGATGTGCCTGGGAGCCCAAAGGAACTGGTGTCTTCGTGTTGGTGGCAGAAATCTGGGCCAAGCCAAGATCCTGTGGGGGGCGAGAAGAGGGAGTAAGAGGGCAGAGAGGAAGAATGGAAAGAAAGAAAAAGAGAGGAAGTCAGGGGAGAAACAACAAGGATATAAACAGCCAGGTACATATAGGCTATTTGGCTTCCACTGTAACAAGAACTCTACTGCCAACAAGTACAATAGTCCAGCCTTAAAATTTCAGACCTGGAAGAAGTAGGTTTTGTGTAGTTTTTATTTTTTAAAACAGTAATTCAATTTTATTCAACAGAAAAACCTCAAACTTTGCCAGGCAGACACCACCTTAAGAACAGGAGGAAAATTAAGATTCTAGGTCACTATATAACCTGGTAGCAAGACTCAAGGCTCTTTTTCCCCATTGAGTATGTCATCTCTAGTAAGAAAATCTCCCTGGCTATTCACTGAAGCATTTCACATAGATTCTAAGAGTGTAATTCAGTTCTTTTGGCAAGAGGAATTCTTTATTGCTATAAAGAGGTTAAAAATCAAGCAGAAGGAATTTCAAGAAGAAGAAAATGGAAGCCACTTAGCAAACATACATTTACTATAATGTAAATAGTGAATATCAAAATGAGAGGCATGGACTACTTTGTGAATGTAACTGATTTGCTGCCTAACTGGGAGGATGTATCAGAGAATTGCTTAGGGGGCAGTCCTGGGTCTGCCACAACTCAAAATTCTTCTATAGTGACTTCTTCTTTAATGATTTTAATAGAGGCATAGAGAGAACAGTTCCACTGTATTTTTAAATACTATATTTGGGTCAACAAAAGGGAGGGAAGGTTCAAAGAGGACAAATTTGAAACATGTCCTCCAAGAGTCCTTGTTCAACTACAGTGATAATCTGAAATAAACAGGACAGAACACAAAGGTGAGTACCAAGTACTGTGACTAACCATAGCCAGCCAGAAGTAGTCAGCTATCAGTGTCTTGAACTGCAAGCTGAACCAGACATGAAACAACCCAAAGAAGGAAGCACTAACAAGGGCCTGGACATATATAAAAAGATCTCTTGACTAAGTAGGAAAGTAATGCCTGCACTCAAGATTGCCTTTAAGGTCTTGTTAATGAAATCAATGTTTGGGGTTCATATTTCAGGAAAGTTGCAAAAGAACCTCTCAAGTGTTACTAGGAAATGCCTAGATTTCCTGTCCATTCAGAAATATGGTGATTTATAGAATCTGCTGTGTGATTGATTTTTTCCTGTTTTTCAGTGGTTTGGGTTGGAAGGGACCTTAAAGATCATCTAGTTTCAAGGCCCTGACCATGGGCAGGGACATCTTCCACTTGACCAGGTTGCTCCAAGCTCAATCCAAACTAGCCTTGAACACTTCCAGGGATGGGACATCCACAACTTCTCTGGACAACCTCTTCCAGTGCCTCACCAGCCTCACAGTAAAGAATTTCTTCCTAATACCTAATCTAAATCTACCCTTTCTCAGTTTGAAGCTATTACCCCTTATCCTGTCACTACATGTCCTTGCCAAAAGTCCCTCTCCAGGTCTCCAGGCTTTGTATAAGTCTTGGAAAGTGCTATAAGGTCTTCCCACAGTCTTCTTGTCTCCAGGATGAACAACCCCAACTCTCTTAGCCTGTCTTCACAGGAGAGATGACCCAACCCTCTGACAATCTTCATCACCCTCCTCTGCACTCACTCCAGCAGGTCCGTGGCCTTCTTATGTTGGGGGCCCCAGAGCAGGACACAGCACTCCATGTGGGGTCTCACAAGACCAGGGCAGAGGGGGAGAATCATCTTCCTCGACCTGATGGTCACGCTGCTATTGATGCATCCTAGCATATGACTGGATTTGTGGGCTACAAGCACACGTTGCCAGGTCACACTGGGCTTCTGGTCTTCACACATCCCCAAGCCTTTTTCCCCAGTGCTACTCTCAATCCATTCTTTGCCCAGCCTGTATTTGTGCTTGGGATTTCTCCATCCCAAGTGTAGCACCTTGCACTTGGCTTTGTTGAAATTCATAAGGTTTGCAAGGACCCACCTCTCACACCTGTCAAAGTCTTTGAGTATCTCAGCCTTCTCCAAATCCTGGGCAATCAAGTACTAACCTTATATAAGGTCCTGTACCTACAGAAACGTTTCTTGTTGCCCTTGAAGTATCTGGTCAGGTTTAATTTTACCAGGACTTTAGCTTTCCTAACCTGATTCCTGGCTGCTTGGACAATTTGTCTGTATTCGTCCCAGTCTACCTGTCCTTGCTTCCAACCTCTGTAAGCTTCCTTTTTGTGACTGAATTTGTCCAGGAACTCCTTGTTCATCAGCACTGGCCTCCTGATGGTTTTGCCTGACTTCCTCCTCGTTGGGATGCATTGCTCCTGAGCTTGGAGGAAGTGATCCTTGAATATTAACCTGCTCTCTTGTGCCTCTCTTCCCTCGAGGGCCTTATCATAGTACTGTACCAAGCAGATTCTTGAAGAGGCCAAAGTTGGCTCTCCTGAAGTCCAGGGTAGTGAGCTTGCTGTGCACCTTCCTTGCTGCCCTAAGGATCTCCAACTACACTGGTTCATGGTCACTGCAGCCAAGGCTGCTCTTGAGATTCACATTCGTCACCAGCCCCTCCTTGCTGACGTGAAGAAGGTCCAACATAACAGCCTCTCCTTGTTGGCTCCTCTATCATTTGGAGGAGGTTCTCACCAACACATTCCAAGAACTTCCTAGATTGCTTATGCCCTGCTGTGTTGCCCCTCCAGCAGATATCAGCGTGGTTGGAGTCCCCCATGACGACCAAGGCTTGTGGATGTGACATGGATCCTGTTTGTCTATATTTGTCTCATCTGCTCAAGTCTTCAGGTCAGATGGCCTGTAGAAGGTCTCCACTATAATGTCACCTGTCCCTGCCCTCCCTTTAATCCTGACCCATAAGCTCTCAGTCACCTCCTCATCCATCCCCAGGAGAAGCTCCATGCACTCCAGCTGGTCACTGACATAGAGCCTGAGTCCTTTCACTCCAACACCCCAGTCAGAGGAGTCAGCCCACCGGGTCTCTGTGATGCCAGTAAGATCACAGCCCTGCAGGCATGCACACACAGCATTTGCATAGGTCACTTAAACTGGGCCCTCAGGAAGCCGACTTACTGACTGGAATGGCTGTAATTCCTTTGCGCTGCTCTTCAGGTGCTCTCCTGCTGGACTTGCAATCCCTCTCCAGGCTCTGGACAGCTATTGCTGTCACTGCCATCAAACTGGTAGGAGTGGGATGAAAGCAGGTTCCCCCTCCCCCAGTAACTTTAGCTTAAAGCCCTCTTCACCACAGCTCTGCAAACCTGTAAGCGAAGATGCTCTTCCCCTACTCTGACAGATGGTCCCCATCTTTGATACAGAAGAACTGAGAGACTGTAGTACTGCTGAGAGCACCTTTGACTTCTCAGGGATGACTTACAAGACAGGTCTTTACTTTCTGTGTGTCTGCATTTGAATTAGCACAAGGAAATTCAAGATCTTACTCTACTCTCTAAATGTCACTTCGATCTGTAAATCGGCTCTATAAAGGTCATTCTGATACAAATCAGAATTATAGTTACTTTTCCTATTACCCTCGAATGACTTCAAGCTCTAGGAAAATGGGAAAAACATACATATCAGATGTCATAGGATCCAAAATAGTTTTCATCTGCATCAAGGCAGATAATTTCTTCTTGTCTAGCAACTCTGTTGAAAGACTGATGAGTTGACAAATCTAGGAACACTGACTTTAACCTTGCATACAGTAAGATATTTCATGACATACATAAACCCTCTTTGTGAAATCTGTATCTCCCTGTGAAATCTGCAGGGCTGTGATCAAGAAAGCTTAACTCATGTAATGGAATATTAGAATGGCAAAATCATCTAACTCCAAAATAGTGAAAGTACTTGGTATTGGTAGTGGTGACTGTGACCTATTTCTCTCTGAAGGGACATTCACAGAAACAATCCCTGAAAATTCTGAATGGACTGCTAGCACAAATACAATTTCATAAATGTCCTGGATTTTGCCAAAGACAGGGTTAATTTTTCACAGTAGCCATGGCAGGGGGAGCCTTGCACCACGTGGGCATGGCCAAGACCTCAATGTTATTTGATACTATCCTATGTCATTGCTGGGGTGGGGAAAGGGACTCTCTCTCTGGCTTCCTGGGAGAAAGGGTGCTCCTTTCTGGTTGTGGAAAAGTGTGGTGGGTGGGTCTGTCCACCACTGTTTTTCATTGTCCTGGGCTTGGTGAGCATTTTGCATATAAATCACCCTCTCTTTGTACACTTTTGTTATTAGTATTGTTGCTGTTACTGTTTGTGTTCTTATCTCATGGCTGCTTCCCATAAATGGTTCTTATCTCAACCCATGATCTCTGCCTCCTGTGTCTCTGACTGGAGTGGGAGGGGAGTGGCTTGCACGGGTTGTTTTGTGGGAGCACTAAATTGGGGAACAGCGTTCCTAAACCAGGGCAATAAAGTAGTTCTGTTCACTTCAGTAACGAAAGTCTGGCTCCAAGATGGCTGAAACATTCAATAACATTTCAACAGTTAAATGGACAAGGACTCCTGGCTAAAGTGCAGGAAGGTTGTTTTGCTTTTTAAAAACTCCATTCTATAAATTAGAGCTTTGAAGGAAAAAAAAACCCCAAGAAAATGTAAGTAAAGCTTATCTTTAGCTTCAGATTGTGAAGTATTTTGGACCTTTTCACTTGAGGGTGGAGATTCCTCAAGTGAAATAGTACAAAACAGCTCTGAAAGAAATTTCCCTTTGCTGACTTATTTGGAAAAGTAAAAATGAGAGCATAGTTTATGGCTTCTCTCATACTCTTTGGAACTGACAACATCTTCCAGATGTCTCAGTGCACTGAATATTCTAACACTTTTCCTCAGCTTGGAATAGGGAAACAGATTCTCTTTCACAATTTGCTTCCACTTTGGAATTACCTGGTTCCTTACATTTATTTTGCAGTTGACGAAAATGAAACTGCCATTTGGAATAAAGCTCAAAGGCTGTCTTGACATGACTCGAGAGGAGTATTATATAAATCTAGCTCTTCTCAGGATCCAAAGTTGACATTTAATTAGCAACTGTGCTGTCAATGAAAGATGGAACTTCTGGCCTGCCAGTGCCTTGGACACAAACATGGCATGGTAAACTAAACTAGATTTTTTAAAATGCAAAATCTTTAGAGCAGGTTTCACGTTAAGTTGACTAAATTCTATGTTTCAGTATCAAATTTCAAGTCCAAAGAGCTTTTCAGAGGTGTCTGGCAAACTTTTCTGACCCAGACACTTAAAATAAGGATCCTCTGGTTTTGTTTGAGAGATCCATTGCTGACAAAATATTTTAAGAAAGCCTTTGACTTCCACCATCTCTGATGTGTGAGCAGGAACTTGAAGATCAGTAACTGTGTTTAGTGACTGTTACTGAGGCACTCCTAGGTATTTTCACTGTGGAGTATTTTCTCCTCAACATCAGCGTTTTACCTACCTCTTTCTCCTTTGAATACATCCTTTTTTATTTCTTAAGTGGCAAAATTGTGCTCTGCATTTCACTTAAAAAAAGTCCCCATCTCAAACAATTCACTAACTGCATAGTATGTCACACACCAGGATGAAATGGACAGTAGCAAAAGTCTTTCCACAAACTAAAAAGCAGTGTCTTAGAAGGGGTCACCACTGCACCAAAGAAAAGCCTGAACACGATCAGCTGTCTGGCCTCCTTATTCAAGAAATCTTCTATCTATATAGAATAACAGCATAGTTCAAGAGGCATGAGAGAAATTTAATGTCTTTCTTTTGTACTGAGGATTCTAGCCTAAAGAAGGCAGTCTTCAGGACTGTCAAGAGAGGCAAGTCAGAAGAGGTGAACAGCAATTACAAATCTCTCTGAGGAACTTTCTTGGTTATCATTGATGCTTTACAACCAAAAGCTGGCAGTTTCAACAGGCACAAGCCAGGCTGCTATTCCTCCAATTAAAGAAAGATCTTTCAGGGCAGTTTCCAGGGGAGATGAAGGTCCCTCTTAGAAGCAAACCAAAGGAAAAAAACCAACCCTTTAGAAAGAAACTTAAAAGGGAGGGAAGAAAATGTGTGCCCCTATCGCATTTATACTATGAGGTTATTCTGGACAAGATTAAGAGCTATCAATCATGAGGATAGAGATTGCAGCATGAAACACGGCCCAACAAGCAGAACAGATTCTGGAAAAAGCACACAAGATGGAAACAAGCTTTGAGGTAGGGTCAAGATCAGGTTGCTTATCTCTAATCAATAGCCCTGACAAACTCCAACCAATAACCTAACACTTTCTATAAATCCATAATTTAAGCAACACTTTATTGTCCCCAATGTTCAATGACATGAACACAATGTAAAAACTGCTACTTTTCAATATTTTAACACATCCCTCAAAGAAATTAAAGTTCCTGGTCATTGGTCCATAAACGTAAAATGTAGCAGCCGTTGAGGGGTTTTGAGCCATGCAGCATTCACAAAACATTTTGGTGCTACCACATGCAAAACACCCTGGACCCACTCTGAAGAGAATCTGGCTAATTTCACTGAGTGTGCAAATGCACCAATTGTCCTAAATCATCTGCAAAATTAAATGAACAGTATTAGTAAGCAGGTATTATATACAGGAGCTCCAGCACTGTGGAGATTTGCATGGTAACATCTGAGTATGTTCACCAGCTTTGAGAATGCTGTTTTAGTTTTAAATGCTACATTTCCACTGTACATGGAAAAGCTGAAAATGGATAGAATGCCTAACCAGTTGGGAGCAGTCAATAAACTGGTATGCATAAAACCTATCCTGTATGAACTGAGATGCCTCTCTCAGGACAGTATCTCCATGAAATGGATATTCAGTGTGAAATGATTTCCTGCACTTAGATGAGACATCTCTTCCAGAGCTGGTTTTATAATTTACCTTAGGCAATCATTGTGCTCAGTGCAGAAGTAGTTCAAGAGTCAGAGTTCTGTTTCTCCTTCCTCCAACTGTGTGTCCTATCAGTGGGATGCAGAGCCCTGACCTCCTTGCCTACTTTCCTTTGGCCTCTAAGAGCTTTGCTCTCCTGACCACAGAGTGACTCAGGACAGTACTTTTCCTGGAAAAGCCAAGAGCATGGCAGTAAGTGAATTCTCCTGGGATGGGATTACAGTAGGTTTTCAACTTCCTAATGCTGAGAAGGACCTAAACCCCAGATCTCCCACTTTGTGGACAAGCAATTTAGATTTCTAGGTAATTACTCATGAGAAGCCCTTCTTCTGTCACCAGCTAAGACAATTCAGGAGAGCTCACAGAATGGTGCAGGAACCTGCAGGAGATCAGCCTGTGGTGGTGTGGGTTGCTTTCTGCATTCTAGATGGCCTTAGGCAGAAGGACAAGCACACAAGCAATTGGCTTAGCAAGGAAGGGGTTGCTAGAGAGCATGTCCAGTAGCACAGTTAAATGTATCTGGAAGAGAGTGGGCGCATAATCTGAGATGCTTATGCCACTATCAGCAGCTACTGAAGTCACCTGGATTTTCCTGAATTCTCTCTTGAACTTAGGCTCCTAAATTCTAGACCAGTCATGCACGAGGCACCTGAATGGTTCGCCGAATGCTCACTATACACACAAGTCCATTGGGACTCCTTTATCAAAGCAGAACTCAAAAAGACCATGCATATAATCTCACTGAGTGGCTCAGCAGTAATAGTGGCTAGAAAGAAGCTGGATACTAAGTAAAAGCCCTCTGAATAACTCATTAATTCAGAGCTACAGGAAGAGCTCAGTTCCCCTCTATTCATGCCTATATATTACCTGGAATCAAAAATTTTCACTGAGAAGACCATTTGCTAAGCCCAGAGAGAATCAACTGCACATACTTGACATGCAAGTGTTATGTACCTTAGCCATGAGTGTTGTTCCAAAGCCACCTTGATAATTGTTTGCTGACGGTACTCCTTCCATCACTCCAGGAACAGGGTTGTATGTATCGCTTGACCAACAGCGACCTGAGCTCATATTTAGGATTTTGGCCAGCAGCTTTGGGTCAAGGCCTAATCTGTCAAAGGTCAAAGAAGAGAAGTGTTAATGTCAAAATGCACAAGACATGGGTGACTTGTTTTATATCTTAGGACACTACCATCATTCCTCTCCCTTTATTATAAGTCATGAAAAATGACAGAGTATTGATATTGGGGGCAGGGATGCTGTATCGTAAATTAAAGAGCATCAATCCACCATTTAAGCAGTAGGTTTTCAGGGCTTTTTTCCTTTTGCACTAAGCAAATCCTCTTCACCTAGCAATTTTGAAAGTGCAAGCAAAATAAAGGTCCTCTGAGAACAATAGTTACCTTGTATTTCAATAAATAAAAGGCATTCTCTGTTCTGTTACCTACTAGGTCACATACTTGTTCTTCATATCAAAATCATATTCTCTGAACAAAGCAAACAATTCACAAGCAAGTGTGGCAACGTGAAAGTCGTTGTGTGATGCATTTATATGTGAACACTAGTGCATTTCTGAAGTAAACAAGATAACACTATTGATTCTGCTCTAATAATGTGAATAAAAATGCTGCTCTTCTCAAAAAAACCACTACTGTCGTATACATCTGTGAATTCTTGTCTTTGCTATTATTAAATCTTCATTATATGCTCCTGCTTATGAGGCAAGTCTGCATTTCACTGTGACATATGTTATCTATTTGCAAACATATATTATAGTTCTGGGTCAGCTGCTGATAAGGTTACTGATCCCGATAAAACAAAACTTGTCCAAGTAGAAACGTCATTTGTTCTACCATGGAGATGATGGCATAAACTGCTGCTCAGTGCAGACCCTGAAAATTCTTCAATATTATAAGAAATTAACCCTCTTACCAACTCACATTTATGCTGATAATAAGTTGTAAGTGTAATTTTACATCAATTGCATTAATACCAAGGACAACCAGCAGCAGTTTATCTGGCACTGTACAGATACTCAGCTACACTCAGGATAAAAGAGAAAGCAAGGGAACTACCTCCAGTAACAATTCAAGATGAGAAAAAGACATTTTAAAAGGGATATATCACAACCTTCTACAAAGTTCATTTAAATTGATTTCAATGCTCCTGATGTTAGTTCTCACATCACAGACTTTTACAGATTTCCACAGCCTAACACTGCTTCCAGGCACTGTAGCACTCAAGGTTTTAATTTGTAGATGAGAAAAGCTCATTACCAATGCAGCAGTTGCTAAAATGCATGTCTACCTACCCTAGTAGGCATTTTGGATTTGAAAAACTACGTTTAAGACAGTAGGCCCTACAGCATGGCTGCTAGTCCTATAGTGGCACTGTGTCCTGCAAGTCTGCCTTCCTAATGCAAAGCAAGATCATTTTCTGTATCTCTGCAAGTCTGCCTTCCTAATGCAAAGCAAGATCATTTTCTGTATCTCAGATAGCTTTCTAGCAGTACAGCTGTGCACTCTTACTTACGATTTGCTGCAGCAGCCCCTGGAATTCAGTGGAAAGTCTCCGCTGTCCTAAATGGGACCAAGATTTATGCTCCTCCCCATTTTTTTTCCAACCCTCTGATTCAATGGAATGCTTGTAATGACCATGTATTTAAAAATATAAACTGTATTTTTCAGCACCATATTTGAATTGTATTTTTATTGTGCATAGTGCGTTAAAGTGTTCACCATAAAAGTCTTCATCAAGAGCCACTCCGAATAATGGCTTTACTTGTAATCAAAAAACACCGGCATTGGGAGCATTCAAAGCCTGAGCTTTCAAATACAGAGGTTGGGTTTTTTCCCCCCCAAAAAAAATCTCTTTGACTTGTCTGTTTCCTTATTGTTACATCCAGATCAGTATTTGTATCAATGTAGAGCCTGCTTGTGCCATATCCAGCTGCATGGAGAGGCCTGCAATTACAGCTGTGAGTATACTGCAAGACAGAGAGCTAATTATTTCAAAACACATATAACCCTCCCAAAGAATGCTCTTCTTACAGTGTTCTAACTACATCTCTGTGAAAGTGTACTTTAAAAGATACGCATGTATTATACAGCTATGTAAAACAGTGTCTTGCACAAGATCTGACATATTTTTGTTCCCGGAAAAGAAAAAGGAGGATAGTGTCAGTTTGTATCCCTGCTTCTTCAAAATTCATTGGTCTTAAACACCATGCAGCTTCTCTTCAGGAGAACTGAACCTATTTTTTTTCTCCTTTGCAGCAAGTATATCATTAATAAGAGCAAGTTAGAAGTGCTTTGCATTTCATCTCTCTGAAGATTCATCCACTGGTGCATATATAACTGACAGTTAAAATTAGACATATATTAAAATCAGTTACTGAAGAAGTCCTCTGTCTTCCACTGTGCCCAAAGCTTGTAATGGTCTGAAACCAGCCAGAATATACAGTAATTGTCATTCAGCAAGAGTCTATCCTAGAAAGTCATGCTTCAGTGGAGAAGACTGAGTTTCCATTTGAAATCAACAAATTAATCCAAGACAGGTATCTGAAAGGGCAAGTTTAATAGGAAGCAGCTACTGGGCTCTCAACCATGATAAAATGTTATTGCTGTTTCCCTGTAAATTGGCTGGGAACATACGATACTCTCTGCATAAGAGCTCCATGGCTGTTCAGGAGATATACTGCTCAAGCTATCAAAATGATGACAGTCTGCCAGTCCCCATAACAACTTGCCATTGGACGTGGCAAGAGCTTGTGCATGTGCGTGTGAATTTACAATTACCAAAATGTTCTTCTTCTCCTTTATAAGCAGAAAAGAAGCCCATGTATTAACTGTACTTATAATAGAACAATAACAATTGCTCCCTCAAATCAATGCTTCTTCAATAACATCCCTAACGAAGTGAACAGCAGAAACTAAGCAATAGATACATATACCAGAAAAAAAAAAAAAAAAAAGGTTAAAATGGAATCCCTTCATGCCACTGCTCAAAACTCAAGTTTTGCTGAGCTCTGACAAAACCTCAGACTGAATTTTTCATACACTCCTCCAAAAGTTCAGTCTGGAACAGACAGAAACATTAAAATAGTGTCTCACAAGAAAGATACATCCTGGTCTCATTTTAAGGTGTAACAACTGAAGTAGCTGAACTCTTGAGAGTTTCCCATCTCAAGGTGCTTTGGGTAAACACTGTATAAAGGTGCCAATATTCAAGCAGAACTTTACAACCCTTCTACCACAGTTAAAACGACTTTCCCATTGGTGTCTTAAACAAGGTAAGTGCTCTCCAGTGTCATTACTAACCTTCATAATACTTAGCTATAGCCCCATGCCAAAGACAGCAGAACCACATTTCCTTGGAGTTGTTTTTCAAGGTACTCTTTCTAAACTTTGCAGTGGGATGTGTCCAGAGCTAATTACTCCTCAGCCTGTCACACATGCTCCTCTCTACACTGTGAACTCTCATTTCTGCTCTTGTCTTACATCCACAGCTCAGGGGTGCTTACAGAAACCAGACCTAGAGACTGAGACTACATTTAAACTCAGCATGAGAAGAAAAAGTTTAACGTCTTTTCACTTTATGGATCTAAAAAAGCAAGCAGGCACAAATCCATACAGTAAAATTGCTTAGAAGGATCTTATTTGCAGCTTTTGGAATAAATTTGGGTGGCGCTGCAGTCTCTCCTCATAGAGATGATTTTCTCTGTTACTGGAACTACAAAAGTGATTTTGCAGCAAGGTTATTGCCATAGAGCCCTTACTGCTCTCCTGGTCCCTTATATCCCAACCACATGAAGCAATCTTGTCCTGTCTTGTGTCACCACATAAGCCCTTCCCTGAGCCTTTGCAGGCAGTTTCTGATGGGACTGCAAACTGTCTGTCAGGCAACAACTTCCATCTGACCTAAACACAAACCAGGTATCAGCAATATTTCATTTCTGAGCTTTATTTTGCTAATATTAGAAATTGTTTCACTGGAACTCAGGGCTCAGTAAAACAAAGTTACTGGCACTGAGATGATCAGCAAAATGGAAAAGAAAAATATTATCTGTGGACACTATCACTTAATGCTTCTATTTTTTATTTTTGTAGTTTATGTGCACTCTGTGTGTCGGTTTGACACAGTAAGTCAGTATTTTGCAATATGCACACTATCTATAAAAGTGTACAGCAAAATGTGCTCAAGATTTTTCTACTGACAAGCTGCACTAACATGCTAGAAAGAAAAGAAAATATAAATGACAATGTGAATTAATTTCCGCAGTGCCTGCCGCACCTTTTAACTTTTACTAGTAACATTCATAAATCATCAGGAAAGTTATGGAAAAGCTGAACATAACAAGCATTTAATTGGTCAGAACTAAGGATGGGAATATTTTAAAAAACTTAGGTATGCAATTTAATCCAAATAACTTCCAGTGAAAATGGGCATATTCATTAGTAAATGAAGATGATGTGAGAGTAAAGGAAGTGAAATATAAATGCACAAATTACATAGCAATATGGCCTATTTTTCTGGGAGTTTATTGTGGAATTTTTGTTCATTAATGTCAATTTTCTTTCGTCCTCACCACATGCTATTTGCTACTTATGTTGAAGTTTGGAAAAATTCTATAATTTTAAATATAAAAGACATAAAACAATAGCAGATGTAATTTAAAAATCTGAAATTAGTAAAACAGTCACTCTACTTCAGAAAATGAAAATTTAGACTGCATGGTTTATGAAAACATTAGAGAAAAAGTGACTTATTAATAGAATTAATATCACACTGTTTTGAAGACTTAAGTTCAGAGTATATATTGGTTTATGGAAGGTGTTGTAATATAATTTTGTAGCTACATCTAGTTCAGACAGCAGTATTTTGAATAATTAATTATTCAAAGTCCCTAGAACTCAATTTAAATGATGTAGTGGATATTCACAATGCGTGACAAAAAGACATTTTATATTCTTTCTAAAAGTTAAGAACACATCTAAGTTTCACAATTCCTATTCTATTTTTTTTTCAGTATACTTCACCATTATTAAGCCGAAGCCAGACTTTCTTCACCAGATAAGCATCAATCTAATAAATCAAGTTCAGTTTCCTACTCTCTTCAGAGTAGGCAGCCACACTATCCTTTGAGCTTTAGACTTGAAAAAAAATACCCTAAATTTATTAATATAGCAAAACTTCTAATATTTAGAATGACAACCGTAAACTTCTACATTAGAAATTTTTACACACTCCAAGTGGAAAGCTCTTATTCTAGTTATAAGAAGAAGTCATCTTCTTAAGATTTGAATCACATCAAATTTAAATCAATGCAAGGGCTCTAAATTACTTCATAAGGCTTTAAATAACCACCTCCGTCTTAAACTTCATGCAGTTTTTGACTAAAGGAGATTCTGCTCTTTCTCTAAGAAAAATCAGCAGGTTTCTTCTACAACAAATACAGTTCCTTCTTGATAACCTTAACTGTAGGGTAGGGAAGTTTATATATTGTTACCTTCACATTGGATTTTTGCTCACAAATGCTGAATATAGATTCAGCCAAAATTTAAACTGGAAAAAGAA
Source organism: Machaerirhynchus nigripectus (assembly GCA_013397975.1). Taxonomy (NCBI): domain Eukaryota; kingdom Metazoa; phylum Chordata; class Aves; order Passeriformes; family Dicruridae; genus Machaerirhynchus; species Machaerirhynchus nigripectus. The sequence goes on from VZRQ01001794.1 coordinate 232,400, forward strand.
AAAATTCTAAACACCTTCAAACTACAGTGACCACAGAGATCGACTTGCTCTTCACAGGGCTTACATGCCCAGAATATCCCTCTTCCAAACCTCTTGATTTTATTTTAATCATTCCTACAAATGTAGATAAAACTATAACAAAAAATTAGTTGCATATGCTTTATTAAGTGAATCATGACTTAAAGCAGAATGCAGTGCAAGCTTTCTGGATTACACTGGATTACAAAAGTTGAAAACAATGCTACTGGTTTTATAATGGCTTGATGCAGACGTGCTTCAGTATATTACAGACTCTCAATTTTAAAATGTAAATGGTACAGGATATTGATAAACCAATTAGCACTGATGCAAAGCAAATTCCTCTTTTATCTCAATTACAACATGACAACTTAATAGGTCAAGATAGTCTAACATCTGAGACAAGGGCAATTCAATAAAACAACTGCATCTTGATATGGTAATTAAGAGGAAATGTGAATCCATTACATTGTCTTGTGTATGTGCGCATATGCAGGTGTTCTTTTTTATTTATTTAAGCATTTGATGCCCTCTTGCTGTTTTTATAGTGCATCAAATCCACATGAACACAGTTGAACCCAGTTGATAAATACCTACAATATCTGTAGTTTTAGCAGGCAAATTTTAAGGATGGAATTGCGCAGGTAAGTAATTCATGAAAAGCCCCTAAAAGATACACAGTTGCAAGATAATCTCTTCAAACATGGGACTTCTCTGTCTATGATTTTGCAAATGGTTTTGATCTGGCCAAAAGAATTTATTAGAAGTTCAAATACCTTGATACTGAACTGGTACTTGCATGCACTCGATTGGAAAATAAAACAAAATGACAAAGACCGCAGCAAAATAAATACATTACAATTGGGAAGTAAAAATAATTTTGCTCAAATGTGATGTCACTTAAAAGTTAGATGTACCACACGCTAGAAAAGAAATGGTAGTCTCAGCATTGGCAAGAGTGTAGTGGAGCATACTGCAGCTTTTTGACAAACTAGGAGTTTCGGCAATTAGGACAAAGTCCTCTCATAAAGTCAAAGAAAGGTAGATGTTCTGTTTTATGCTTCAATCTTAATTTGATATACGTACTGTAGTAGAAGTTTCACTTCACAATATATCTTGGAACAATTTAAGAAAGTAAACGAAGTCAATGAGAGCCATATGGGAGCACAATATTCTGAATAAACTGTACATTAGCTTAGAATACAAACAAAAACTTACCTCTGTATTAGCTCTGGATGTTTATAATGAAAGACAAACATTATCGTACACTGCACTACAGCAGAACACATAAACTCTTAAATTCAGATGCAGAATGTAACAACCTATGCAGCTAATACAAGAGAATATTCCCATGCTGAAAACACTTGCTTTAGTTAAATAATTCCGTTAGCCTGTTAATGGCTTTATAAGACAACTTCTGGCAAAAAGTTTACCTATGTCTTTTAATCATCGTCTCAGCAAATGTCAACCATAATACATAAAAACTGTAAACACAGAAAAAATGCTTCAATCCACCACAAAAATCAAACAAACCTGATTCCAAGATTCATAGCCTCAGCAGTTCCAATCATACTGATGGCCAAGAGCATGTTGTTGCAGATCTTTGCAGCCTGAAAACACATGAAACCATCAGTTAGTTTATGCATTTTCATAGAACTAACACATAGAAATCAACTAGGCCCAGGCCAGTATGATCAAGTATGTTCTGGCAGCTCTCTTCTACAGTCAACAGAGATCTGTGACAGTACACAGTTAATGAAAGCTGCTCTGTGGCTCCTTCAGAGATTAAGAAGTACTTCTTTTCTTAGTACAGTAGCTCAGTTAGTATGCATGGCATGTAGAACTGGTTCTTTGTCCTTCAGAACATCAAGTAAATCTAAATTCAGATGAAATAAAATTAAAATATCTGTGCCCTAAGAAGTATAATCTCAAGAAGCCAATGTGGAGAAACATCAGTCAGATTTTGGTGCTAAGTGACACAACATACTGGACAAAAGTGCCATGAAGTTATTTTATAAACACAAGGTTAGAGACAAGCAAACTAGTATGAAGACACATTATCGTGCACTTAGTTCTGGAGTAAAAGAGTAGGCATCAATAAATAAAAAGCCAGAAAAAGGAAAGACTGAGATAACTATTTGGCCTTCAGAAAGCATTACCTGTCCGGTTCCAACCTCTCCACAGTAAACCACATTAGAACCCATGCATGTCAGCAACTCTTTGGCAGCATTAAATTCTTGTTCCACTCCACCAACCATGAAAGTAAGGTTCCCAGCTCGAGCAGCTCCAACACCTGAATCAATATAACATTGGATTTAATAACACTATTAAAAATACTTCAAAACTTAGGCAGTTTCTCTTACCAGTAAGGGTCTGATGGTGCGAAATTAATATTTCACTTACGATGAAGCTCTCAAATTCTGTGTAAAAGTAAGCCTACACTCCCAGTACTCAAAGAATCAGTAATGTAAATTCTCAAACATCTGATGGAGATAAAACCATCTTATCTTCTAGGTACACTAGCAGATAAGTTGTAAGACTTGCATAAAACAGGCAATGTAGCTTTTTATAGTTTATACAAAGAAACAATCAAATTTTCCTGCAATTTTGCACACCAAAAAATTCAGTGTATCTGAATTACTAAATAAAATTTCTCTTTTGTCAAACTACCCTTCACATATAATCATTAAAAAACCACTGCTCAAAGTTAACTGTTTTAGCAGCCTTTCCAAACCTAGGCTACTTTTAATCAATGCTTCCTGATTTTCACACGATTGAACAGCTAAAAGACACAGGCATATAAAACCAAGTCTTCTGAATTTCTGCACTTTATTATGTTTCTAATCTGAAGCAAAATTCTCCTTAATCTGAGAAGCTTTAAGTTAGTTTCCCATACATAAACTTAATGCATATACAACGATGCAATTACTATGTAAAGACAACGTAAAAATTATTCATACACATACACACAAACACACTATTCCCGGTTTTATTCCTGTAGTCTGTCCTGTCTTTACCACAGTTCAGTAAGCACACACCATAGTTCTTTGATTATACAGTTCCTAACCACAACACTGGCAAATTTTTCATGTGATATTTATTACCTCCCCTCCATGAAATATTCTATTCCTTAAAAGAAGCCTAATTCTAATATGAATTACTCTTATGTCCCTAACTTCTTCATCCCCAGTATTTGATGGGTATAGCTGCAAGGAAAATTTGGCATAAACTGATGAACAAATCAGCTTCCTCACTAATTTTCACTCTGGCAAGAAGCATAACCACTATAAATTTTCTGTGCTATGCATCAAACATTGGCTGGTTAGGGTGTACAGCTGCAGATCACAACAGACTTTCGAATTAAACATGCTCAATTAGGTACAGTGCTCTGAACTGCTTTACCACAGCTAAGTAAGTGGTCAGCTTTAGACTTTGTTTACAACATCAAGGACGGTTACACTGCAGCTTCTCACACTGAAGAATTTGATGAATATTTTTTTGCTTTTCAGTAAAAATTTCAATTGATGCTCTTTCTGTGTGCAACTGCTCTGTGGCTATGTCTATAAATGCCCCTTTCTGTATCTCCCAAGTGCTTAGTTTTCCCATCCTGCCTTTCAACATATACCATCTTTTGAAGTCACTGAAGAATTTCAGACAAATTTGACAGATCAAAGTCTCAAAAAGAGTAAATACCTACCAGTTACACAAAACCAGGCAACAGTAAAGATGCTCCCAGTGATGACCCGCTCAGTTCTATATTAGAACCTAGAATCACAGGATTTCTGGGTTTTATCTTGACCTCTCAAGATCATTCAACCCCCCTGCTCAAGGAGGGCCAGCTGAGGCATGTTGCCCAGGACCATGTCCAGTCAGCTTTCAAGTATCTCCAAAGATGGAGACTCCACAGCCTTTCTAGGCAACTTCTTCCACTGTTTGCCTACCCTCACAGTAAAGAAAGTGTTCTCTTGTGCTTCAGATGGAATTTTGTGTGTTTTGATTTGTGCCTCCTGTCCTGTCACTGGGCACTACTGAGAAGGGTGTAGCTCCCTCTACTTCATTCTCTTCCATCAGGTTTTTATACACATTGATAAGATCCCCCCCTGAGCCTTCCCTTCATGCTAAACAGTCTCAGTCTCTCCTCATATGAAAGATGCTCCAGACCGTTTGTCATCTTCATGGCCCTTAGCTGGACTCACTCCAGTAAATCTGTGTCTTTCTTTTGCTGTTAAGTCCAGAACTGGAGCATCCAGAAGAACTCAGACCCCCAGCTTTAACAAAACAGTCTATATACAGAACACCGCTGAGGTACTGAAATACAGTGGTGAAGGTATTCCTGCCCAGGTTGAGAGACACCCAATTTGCAGCCAATCCTTGATCTCACTTGAGTAACTCCTCTCCAGGCACCTCACAGGAACTGGGCTAAGAGCAAAGCCCAAACTAGCTAGCACAAACAGGTCATTGTTGTCTTTTTGGCTACCAGTTCACTGTGTACATGACCACAAAGATTGCTACATTAATAAACACAATGATTTTCATTCCATTCCTCTAGCTATTTTTATTCAAACCACATAATGGCCTTTACCACTAATCCTGTGATCTGACCTGCAGCAAATTAAGTAGACAATTTAAGTCAAAGCTTACAAACAAAATCCAGTACTATCCATCATAGGTCAATAGCCTTGTATCTAGATTACAGACTGCTAAATAGCTTCAGAGATTCATTTATTAGAGCAAAATTAATGCTGACAATAGTTTTCAGCTGGTTAATCTTCTGACAGCTGCACTCTCTCACTTGTTCAAACACATTTCAAGAGGCAAAAATAAATTATTTAATTAGAAAAAAAGAGAGCAATTTGTTGTATAATGCAGAAGGCTTGGAAAATTCTTGTTTTAAAAACAAAAACCTGTTTACTTCATGGTAGATTTTATCATCTAGCGTCCTTGCCAACTATCTGCTATTTTACCAGAATCAAACGAGCAACGCAGCAAATTTATAAGACTGGCAATTTTAAAAAAAATTGGCACGGAGTCTAGGAGTACAAGAACTGTAACTTCAGCTAAAAATAGAAATTTAAAAAAAAATCAGTATACAAGAAGGCACAGCCTTATTTCACAATCACAGATTTCATACCAGCAACACAAGCCAGCAAAGTATTATCAGCTTCTAACACTAAAGAGAGCAATGTAAATGCAGAGCAGCTAATGCAATTGAAATAAGCTAACTATTATTTTTCATGTTTTTATTTTTTTAAACAAATCTTACCACCTAAGATAATGCTTTATGTACCGCTGCTGTGAGGGTCAAAGTCGTTTAGAATCTATCTGTTCTTTCTACAATACAAAAAGTCTCTTCACAGCCTTGGGGAATGGTTTTCAGAGAAACTGCATCTAAGATTAGCATGTGTTAAGATTTCCTCCTATGCTGCAAAGCAAGCCTGCTGGAGCTCATGGCTGCATTATACTTGGCTTGGTGTAGAATGATAACCCACACCTATGTGCAGAATCCTGCAAAGCTGTCACACCAGCAGATCCCACAGAGCAGATTAGCTCCAAGTCTGTTGGTCACAACAGCACCAGAGTTTGTCCCAGAGATATAAACTGACAGGAACAGGATTGCAGAAAAATATAAAGAGATCTAGCTAGCTGAGGGGATATGCAAGGAAATGACTCTGGGAAAAAATATGGTGAGCAGTTACAGAGTAGCACTGCAGTATGGCATATCCACCTGGAGATGGGTTTCCCACTTGCATACTAGCAGGTTTTGGATGAAGTTCTGCAAAACTAAGTTTTTTATCGAAAGAGGTACATAAAGAGCTGCACTTCAAAGCATTCTGTCACATCTGGCTGTGTTACTTGTGGGGCAAGTTCAATCCAGGTGCTTCTCATTTGATTGCCAATGGATCGCTCAGTGAACCTAATACACAGCAGTTCTTAAGTTCAACATTTTACACAAAAATAGGAATGGAGACTTAGGAGCTCTCACATGACAACAGCAAGTGGTTGCAGCTACCCTGGAACAGTCTGAAGATGACTTCAAGTTTTAGCATCCAGGCCAAGCATTTGATAGACACATAGCCCTTCCATATTTACTTTCCTGTGCTTATTTAAACAGTATTTAATGTTGCTGCAAAAAGTCTTGAAATTTGCTAGTGATGTTTCCAGTTCCAAAAAAAGCCCAGAAAGGTCTTAGCTCTATAGCTACATCATTAAAACTGCTTAGTTTCTATCAGTTTCCTTATTATTAAGAACACAATTGGCTAGAGATGTTAACATAAGAGATGTTAATGTAAAGGTGTTATATGAAAGTATCTGCTTTTGGTTTCAGCTTTATTACGTTTCTGTAAGAGCAGAGGGCAGATGAGTTAAAAAGAAGTGATATTGCAAGGCTACGCATTACAGCACCATCACAGTGGCAATGCTGAAAACAGTAACACTGATGGAAAGACAATGCACCCAAGCATACCCCTGTGCCAACATATTTAAACCACTGTTGCGCTGCACCTGCAGATAAAAAAATTCATTGCTGACGAAGTTGAGACTCAAACAACACAAATTTAGCTGTTTCAGAGTTTCCGAAGGACAAGTAGGAGATGAAGGCTGTAATGTCAAGAAGCTCCAGCAAAAAATCATGTATTTTGTTATTTTTCTACTCAACATTTAGTTGCAATTTTAACAACTGATTTTGTGATCTAAACTAGATTAAAAAAACCCAACAAACTAACAAGAAGAACACTGCATTAATTCCCCGTCCTGTTTTACAATGTTGCACCCTCAAGCACAAGAGTTGAGGCTTTGCCTGTTACACTTCGGGAAGTGCAAGGGAACACTGGTCTTTTATTCTGAATTAAAAAAAAATGCAGTTTAAGTGACTGTAGCTGTCTCAAACAAGCAGGTTCTTGTCATGTTTGCCCTCTTTCAGATAGGCTGAGCTTGAGAGGCTGTATCTGTGTACCTTGTGTGAGTGTGTATTTTTAAGGACTAAGCAGATTTTTTTAAGTACCTGCCAGCTCACACCAAATACTTTGTCTTTGCAACTCACGAAAAGTTAAACCAAGATACACAAGGAAAGATTACTGGAAAGGTTACTATTGTTTTGCTACATATATAAATCTAAAACTAATTAAAAGGCATGTATAGGCAAAATCAGCTATATATTCCTACTGGAAATAAAAGGATATTTAAAGCCATACTATAAATTTAAGACAACCATGAAGAGACTAGTTATTTTATAAAATATAAATAGGGTATCAATTTTTTCTACTTGGTTCTTAGACAATGTCTGCCATCATCAATCTATTTCCAGGAAACAAGTAAATGGAACAGACTCAGGAAAAAACCCCACAGCACACACCACCACTCCAAGGGTTTGTGTTTCTCCCTGTTATAAAAATCAGCATCAAAGCTAGACCTATGAAGCTATTCTACTGCCGTATAACTAAAACACAGTAAATCACTTAATTTGCTCAAAAGAACTTAAATGTTTTAACCAGTCTGCCATCAGCAGAGATAAAGAAGAGGGCCGATGGGACCGGGCTGCAATGTGAGCCGTCTTTAAAATGCAATTGTTCTAATCATTTTCTACAGATGCAGCCTCACAAGGGGCTGCTGTCACAGGGACCATTTACGACTTGTTATGGTGTCTCTATTGTTTACCAGCGACATTCGCTAAAAAGGCGACAGCTGGGACAGAAAGCTGCTCCTCAACGAACAATATAATCCCGTGAAAGTAATCAACAAATTTAAGGGTGTTAATTAACTTTACACTTTATCATGTTCAATTAGTTGTCCTTTCTCGAAAAGATTGCCGTGCACAATCGGTTTAGAGCGTGCCATGTTTGATTTGTAAGTGATCACTGTTTCTGTTTCAAAGTCCATGTCAGATGTTCTCTTGGGTTTTGGTGACACAGATGAATGGCTCTGCACATGTTAGGAGGTGATCTGGTTTAACATAAACCAGCATAACATAACCCCTTGTTAACGTATCGCTGGCCTTTCCGAGCAGGCACAGAAACCCCCGTGCCCGCGGACGCACACATCCGTGCGCAAAACCCCTGCGGCAGCACAACAGTCAACGAGCCCAAGTTTCGTTTTTGCTGAAACGCAAAGACACAAATAAATGGGCAATTTTTCATCATTATATCTCAAAGCTAGACTTGTCTTTTAGGGGCACGCTTGGGATCATTTCTTCCCAGCAAGATCCCTAGTTCTGCCACATTATGCACTAATGCACAAGTGCCTTCGTACATTTTACATAATGCACGCTGCCTTTTCTAATGGCAGCTGAGCAAACGCCGGGTAGATGCACTAAGTTCTTCTGTATATCAAATTCTGTGGTTTGTACTGCATTTATAATGCCAGGGACTCTAGAAGAAAGTTGAATTAATCTATTATTAAAATTTGCCATTTTCCCTTTAAGGTACCATTCCTACTTGCTAATGGGACAAGGCAAAGCCATGATGAAGCGACAACGTACTTGGAAGTGCCCCTTAATGAAAGTCATTGCTGTTTCTCTCTTCTGACAAATAGAGCTTTGCATCACCGTACCTCATAAACTAGTGATTTTTGAGCAAAAATGGAAATGGAGGTTCAGGTCAGTGATTTTAAGATTTATACAACAAGCACTCAAATATTAATCCAGACAAAAGCACGCTTAAGGAAGTAGAAACATCCACTTTATGGGAAAATCGAATTATACTATTTGTGATATTATGGCTGTACAGAGAAAAAACCTAGTGGATTTTTATTCTGCAGCAACAGGCAAATTAAATACACATGATCATCATTATTTAAGCAGTTACATTGTACATAAAAACAAACTGCAAAAAACCCACCCACAAAACAAAACAAAATAAAAATGCAAAAAAAGCCCAATGGAAAAGTTGTTAACTCTGAAAGCTAATAATGGACTAGGTTAAATATTTAAGAGGAAATTATAGACTACATCAGAAATAGCTGAAATCACAAAACAAAGCAGTATAAAACATTAGTTTTCTGCTAGGAAGAAGATCTGCAGGGAAAAGGGAAGCGGTCGATAGATCCTTAAATTGGACGCAATAGCTGTTCTTCTATCCCAAGTTGGCAGCTGCTACATTTGCAGACCTAGTTCATTATTTACCCATAATGACCATCAAGCTCCAGTCAAAGTCAGATCACAACAACTGTCAGCAGCTCTTTTAATTAGCCTTGTTTGAATTCAGATAAATATCACAATGGCCCAGCTTCTGCTGAAAAAGCAACAAGAAGATTGCAAAGAATAAACTGCTCTGACTTCCCAACAAACAGTATTGTGAAAAAGTCCAGAGAACCAAAGTTTTTTTTTTGTTTGGTTGGTTGGTTTTTTTAATTAAGGAAGGGATGGTGATGTGCACGTTATTATTTTTCCCTCACGTGATAGTCATATTACTATCTACAATTCTGTTTATAAGCAAATTTGTGCATCTCAAATGCCAACTCAAAACGCTACTTCACAATCTGAAAGGTAAACTTGAAGAGATGGTTTATAGGTATTAATTAAATTTCTAACCTCTGTGAAATCATACATTTTGAAAAACTGGATCAGAATTAAGGAATGCACATATTAACAGGATTATCCTCTCTCCTAATTTATCTCCTTCTGTTTGTTTATCCTCAGGGAACATAATCTTCTGTTGCATCAAGCCACTCTCATTCTCCCTGTGTCAGCAGCAGAATAATAATTCCCTCCTCCTCCTCCTCCACCCCCTCTCCCACAAGCACTGGCAAGAATGAAGACGAGTGGATCAGACTGTGTGCATCAGCATTAATGCTCCATGCAGCTATTTTCCTAGCAGTAGTAGACACTGAAAGAAAGATGCAAGAGAGGTGAGCAATATGCTACCTGTTCTGGGCAGCCCAGCATGAGAGGGTGTAATTAAACAGATTTTGCCTCTTAGGATAATATGAAGGTAGAAGATGCAGGCAGAGACTGTTTTAAGAGCCTTTCTTTAGGACTTCACTTGCTGTCACAGTTGGGTCCCAATTTGCTAGGTGCTGTCCAAAGACAAAGCCAGTATCAAACTCTCCAGTCCCACACCCCAATCTGAGAAGCGCTGCTGGATATGCAAGGATCCTTGGGAGCCTCAAGGAAAACATTTAGGGATTTACATGAATCATAAGGATACATGCATATAAACAATAGGTTATATTACATGTGTTATATTAGAAGAGGATATCCCTTTTGGGAACAGAAAAAACTACATAAACATAATCAGAAAAGGAAGGTAGAAAGTAGCAGAGGAGGAAGGATAAACAACTGATTAAACAAAATAGGCAAAATGATCATGAGAAGCTTCACATTTTCAACTGAAGGCCTGAGTAGAACTGTATGGGGATTTGTACTTGAACTTGGCCATGGATGGTGGAATAAAAATCTTCAATTTGATTTAGATGTATTATAGAGCGATGCCAAAACACAGAAAAGAATATGCCCTCTCAATAAATCATGCAAAAACTGACTAGAAGCTGTTGTTGAGGTAGTTTAATATGAGGGGGATGCACGAGGAAAATTTTACGAGATGGTATTAAGTAGCAACTGATGCCTCCCAAGGATCGGCCAAAGAAAAGAAATCACAAAAGGCAAATGCACACATAAGGTATTTCAACTTTTTCAACAGAAATACAAGCTGAAAGGCCTGATGAAATTGTTCTGTCTGCAACCTTTTTTTAAAAGCACTACATTTAGTTCTAGTCATTGTAATGTCAAAGAGAAATATCAAAGCACCTGAAAAGTTAACAAGTAAAAAGGTTAACAGCACTGCAATAAGAAAGGAAATACAGTATGATTGATTAACTTACTTGCTTATTTTTAATACCTAAGATACTGTATTAAAAACATTTAAAAACAGTAGTTTATGACAGCCATCTTTTCCATTCTCTACCTTTAATCCATGCTTCACCATAAAATCCCAGACAACAGAAACCCTCTTTAGGTGTTGCTGGAGTACCAGATTTAGCTACTCCTTTACATATCACTAATATTTAGATATATGGTCTAAATCTCATCTGCAGTCCTATACAGAAATATTAAAACTTAAAAAAAACAGTTGCATGTATCGACAGTTGAGGACAGGAAAACTACCTGCACAGAGTTTAGCACAACTTGTTTAAACAAGTATTTAATTTTTTATCTGAACATTAGCAAGAAGGCTGGACAGCCCGTGATGAACCGAAGCAATACATTCCACATATACAAGATCCCAAAGTTTCAAAGCAGATTTCACACAGTCCAAATATAAATAAAGCACATGACACCGAGCTGTCTCATTAACTGTTGCTGGGTTCTGAGCAAGCACAGCATCAAATTCATGTGAAACATCAAAAAGAAAAGAAACTAAGAAAATAGTTCTTCAAAGAAAATAAATCTCGCCCAGCACTACTCCTTGAAATTCTGGTCTTTTACGAGAAGTTCAAAAATAAAACATGAACATGCATGCAGTTCCTCTACTATGTGGACCACTGTTAACCCTCCACACACCTAAATTCAGTAGACACAATTCTTGTCTTGACCGATGAGGCTTCAAGTCCTAGAAATAAAACTTTATCCCAATCACATAGTGCAAAATCAAGAAAAAATTTTGTCTAGCATTAGAAAGAGGGAAGAGCTGCATTTCTAATATTATCACAACCTCGCTTTCTTGAAAAGCTTCTACTCTATGCAGAAGATCAGCAACCAGAAAACAGACGATTGTGTGACTATGGAAGAGAAAAACTCAAAGGGATAGACATTTATAATGTTCTCTTTGAAAAAGACACGCCAAATCCCAGAAAAGCTATTCTTATATTCTTATAGTTAGTTGCTGTAGCTCAAGTTCACAGACAATACCAAAATGAACATCAAGCCTCCAGAAGCTTAATGTTTGCGTGGAATATCCAAAAGCCACAAATAGATCCAGCAATCCACCTTGTCATCACAGCTTTTCATCTCATCCATTCTGACTGAACAACATACATGCAAATGCATGACCAACAAAACCAGATGTATGGCCAGTCTTGTTGAGTTCTTTAAATCACAAGAAGCAGTCAGCTATAAGCCACCATGTTTGCAGATTTTGCTACTTGGACTTGAATGTCTCAGTCTGGAAAGTATAAAATATTTGCACATCCTATCTTAGCTCCACAGCAAAATGCAACTATGCTTACATAGTGCTGTGGAATAGATATGTAAAAGCTGAAACTCTTTTATTATAACAGCAAAACAAGAACCTTCAGGAAAAAATAAACCAGGGATGTTTAATTTTATTGTTTACTGTTTCTCCAGTATTAGTACAACTCTAACAAGATATCAATCCCCTTTTACAAAAACAAAATACTTGAAACACTTAAGTACTTTATGATTTTATCATATTACCTTCCTCTAGACCCTGAAAACCAACAAAACATGGCATGGTTTTTTTTCTGAATAATGAAGGCATTAATCACATTGCGAAAAAAGAAAAATATAGTCACACTGAGATACGCATTTAAACTGTGTTACTCAACAGGTATGGGTTCAAGTATTCCTTTTAATAAAAGGTCTGCTTCTTAAAAACCCAGCTGCAGAAGCAGGTAAATTTCTACTGATGCATTCTTTAATGTTTTCAATGTCATATAAGAAAATAAAGACAATAAACACAGAAAAATACAACAAAAAGCATTTAAATGGGGTGGATAACATAGCATATATGTTCCTAAGCGTTTCTGGTTTATCTTAAGTAGTGTGTAGCAATGCCACATGCCAATCCAAATCAGTAGGGGCATATTTACATTCACATTTCAAAAATATCTAGTATTTAATAGCAAGAATCTAACAAAATTTTAAAATCAAATAGAAATGTATAGCCAGAAAGAAGTGTCAGACAGGTAGTTTTAAAATAAATCAGTCTCCAGTATTTTCTTCTGGGGAGCTTCTCAGCTGAAAGTTTTAATTTTACCTGTTTTGGGTACAGTCTATGAGAGGACAACTGACAGAGGTTTACCAAATGAAATTGGAAAGAAATTAATAAATAATAGGAGTGATGACTGCATTGAATATTTTTGAATGAACTTTTGAACTCCGTCTCTTCAAGTGTCATTGGTGGTATGAGACCAAGAATTTTTTTTGACAATCTGAACCATCATCAGTGCATTGCTTCAGATACGTCTGTCCTTTCTTCAAGCACTTTGGCATTGAATCTTGCCTCTGGATACAGACAAGAGCCCACACAGTCTTATCTTTCAGCTGCTCCTTTAAAATACGTGCTTATTTTGAAGCATGCCTAACTCTGTACCTACAAAGTAACAAATCACTTTCTGCTGCTTAATTTCAGTATAGTCAGCTCTCAAAGCTTTAAGGCATTGAAAGGCAAAGCAGTACAATAATTCAAGATTACGGCAACTGCTAGAAAAACAGCCTAAATTGGAAGGATTCCATTTAAATAATCCCCTTGTTTCAAGGCCTTTCCCAGTTCTATTTCCTGTTCAGAGATCCTCTACACATAATTCTATTGTTACCTCTCTGCAAAACGTCTCTTTCAGAGAACTAGACTTAGCATTGTCCTCTAGCCTAAAATACAATGTACTTTTCAGTGTTCTCAAATGTACTTGATGCCACTTATACAATGAGTTCAAACCCTTGTAATTTAATTTAAAGTCATATTTCTTTATGTATGAACTAATTCTAAGTTTAATATGGAAATATTTGTAAGAAGAGATACTATTTTTATTAATACTTTTATTGTTTCAGGATGAGCCAATATGCAATCATATGGTTTAAATTTACAAATGTTTACATGCTCCAAATGCAGTACTTTCACGAAACAAAACACATTTTCATATTTAACTGTGCTGAATGACAGCTTAAGGAGACCCACTATAGTATTTGTGAACCTCTTTTTTCTGTACAACCTCAAAGTATTCCAACACTGCAACTTAGGCAATTTTGCACAAAACCAATTTAACCTTTTTTCTGTAATGTAAAGGTATTGAAAGTCAGTACTTGGCCTGGCCTTCCATTTAAAAAACAAGAAAAGAGAAAGACTGCGTTTTGCCAATGAACAGAATCAAGAGGGTAACAAAGTTAATTATTTCTCATAATCAGTAATTATGATTAGATAAGAGACTCTTTGGTAATGAACTGCTCTAATGATGGAGGACCTCCATCCTAAGAAATATAATAGTACATTAACATAACTGTGTATGCAAAGTACATAGAACCGCTGCCACAGTTAACTTGTCATTGAATGATTAAATAGGAATTCATAATTAGAAAAAATCCACAGTGTAATTTATTGGCCTTCTCGACAGTTCTGGTTCATTAGAAGTTGATTACCAAATAGTGACCTCTAGCGGCCTACAGCTTTTTCATGTTATCCCGGTTCTCTTGGTAGTTTTAGAAGCTATTTAACCTTAAAAAACAAAAAAAAAAAAAGAGAGAGAGGCAGTTTGATGAATGTAAAATGTTTCCCTTCATGGTACCTTGTTTTAAACTTCTCTTAAAATACATAGTGTGCTAATTTCTTCACAAAATGGTTTCCCAATCTGTAACCATTTATATAAATGTATAAAAATGTACATCTATATGAAAACCCCACAACTCCTCAGTTTTAAAGTTAATTCTGAGGTTAACACAGTTCTCATGGTAATTAATATTTATATACTGATTAAACATAATGTGTTCTAGGAAAAATATTTCATATATTGAAACAAAACACTTTTTCAGTGGCAATTATGAAGACCTTGAGAAGCTTATACTTCAAGCCAGCCTACATATCCCTTAAGGTGAAGTCCCTCTAAGCACTGCCTTTGAACAACAGTCAGTTTTGCACTAAAACGAATTACACTGGCTCAGCTGGAGGAGGCAGAGGACAGGGAAGGAGAAAACTCCACAATTCTCTGCTCCAGGTAGGAGAAAAAAACCCCAACATTTCTTATTATTTGCTGGACACATAGCTTGCAACACTCTTTACTCAAATTTGATTTAAGAAAAATGCAATTTAAGATTAAGTAAGATTTGCATCTACCTGCAAAATCTTTTAAGCATTAGGGCGGAATTTCCCTCATTCGACTGAGTTAATCCACTGTTAGGCTATTTAGACAGTGTTCTATTTCAAAATTTTCCATTATGATAAACTTTTTTGTGAACTAGGACATTATCTAATTTTTTTTAAAGTATGACTGTTTCTAGCAGGAAGTAGCACATCTGAAACTAATATAGAAGCCTCTGAAACACAGCATTAAATAAAAATTCATACTCAACAAATACAAGCAATTTGAATTTCCATTGTTTTCATTTTCCATCTTGCTCTTTTTCCAACATTAACGCTGTAGAAATGATGCGCATGTATTTTTCTTTGCTTTTGTCTAACATGGAACTGGCTAAAAAAATTATCCCCCGTTTTTGGACAGAAGCTAGGAGATAAACCGCATAGTCCTGTTTCATACATAAACAGATTTTTCAGAGAAAACTATTCCAGTCTCCCAAATGGGGAGACGTCCATCATCCTTGTATGCTGGAAACAGCTTTAACAATTGCTGTAAACAGAGAAATGGATAGCTACAGGACAGAGATCTCCACCCTGATTTCCGTGCGTGTGTGTGCAGATGCGTGCATGCACACACACAGGATTCTAGCTGTTTGTGGCGATGATTTAATATAGTGACTGGATAATGAGCTGTGCTCCCTGCAGCAAGTGAATCACCATTTAATGCTATTATCAACAGTTCATGACCCACCGGCATGAAATGTCAACCTGATTAATCTGAACACTACTGACCTCAGAGAGGAAAAGCTACCTTATTGTCAGAATTTAATATATAATAAAACCATACACAGAATATAAATACCTGATCAAGCAAGGCCATTAACAGCAAATCTACTTTATTTTGCTCTACTGTTTTTTTTAAACTTGCTTCGGCATACATTAAAAAAAAAAAAAGAAAGAAATACTTTTGTCTAGTCAAGCAGGAAGCAATCCATTAGGACTTATTATTTTGATATACAGCGAAACATTTCAAAATGGCTGTCCAAATACAAACCCCATGTTGATACAAATAAGAAAAAAAATTAGCATATGCTATTATAGGACTTGCTACTGTCAATTCATATCAGGAAATGATCAGAAATTGTTCTTGTTTTTCTAAGGTCACTGAGGCAATAAAAATACTGATCTGTAAATAGGAAACACCTTGTGTGAGTGATGCTGCATAGGTCACAGAAGAAAGCTACCTTAGCTTTGTAAAATGAATGCACTTCAAGAAGGCTAGAAACTTGTGCCATACATTCATGAATATAAGTGTAATCCCCCCCACCCCCCATTTTTTTACAGTTATAGCGAAGATATTTTTCTTTTGTAATTCAGTACCATGATAGGGCCCTACTCAACAAAATTTTTATAAATTTTTTCAAATCTCTTTGGAGAATAAACCAGCAAAACAAGAAAAAAGGACAAGTTTTACCAGTCACAATGAGGTTAGTACAATCTTGCTATATATTCTCCATATGTCTTAAATTTAACTTGGCTAGGAGCCTTATTAAAAGATGCAAAACTCTTCAGCCAGCTTTTCAGGATTCTCTACATAACAGTATACAAATAACCAAGACTGAAGCTGGTAGGACTACCTGGCATTTATCTGTCAAGTTGTATTAACTGACGCATAGTAACTAGTATGGTTTATTGTTAAAACATAGTACAGTTACTTTTAAAATTAAACCCACAATTGTTTCACCCCTCACTTTTTATTGTTGTCACCTGGTACTGAAAGGGCTAAGGGATTTTCAGGACAAGGGGCTGGACAAAAACTGAGTGAAATCCCCAAAACTGCCCACATATGAATGGAATGACTGTGGGTGGGACAAGAATGAACACTCCAAGTATTGACTTATAACCACTAGCAGCCAAGGAAAGAGGAACATGTCAAACTGACTTGACTAAAACTTGGACAAAACCCTGATGTCTGAATTCCCAGTTGAGAGCTCTGCTGGAAATGTAAAGAAGGAATAAAGGAATTCTGGACACTTAGGCAGGAAAGTAATTCATGCTGCCAGCACAGACACATGTTTAAGCTTTGCTTTTCCATTCAGAAACCAAACTGTTCTTGTATGCCAGTTGACTAGTAAGTATTGGCCTGTTTTGCAAAGGCTGTCCTGTGTAGCTGCAAATACTGCTGGCTGCAGTGTGCCCGAAGGGGTAACATCTGACAGCCATTAAACCTCTTCTGCACCCCTCCTCCAAACTTCGAGGGAAAGAGGGGTTTGCCATACAGTAGCACAGCCATAGTGCTCTCACTCTTAGGAAGTCCAGACATAGTAATAAGAAGAGTTAACACAGAGAGGCTGTATTTAGATCTCCATCAAGCACAAACTATAAACCTGTCTGCTAGGATGTCAAAACTATTTCCTGGAACTAATGGAACCTGGTACCTGGAACTAAAGACCACCTCCGAACTCATGGTGCTCTCTTAGTCCATTGCAGACCGGGGAGCCTTGCAGCTAGATTGCATCTTCTACTCTCACAAAGCTATACAGCCCTCTCCTGCTACACAAAACTGCTTTGCCTCCGTGATTCCTCACTGTACACTCATTCTATGAGCCCTTTTAGAGATCCTGTTTGCCATACACATTTTTGTTCTGTTTGAGTAAACTCCATTTCATCCCTTTTGCCTTCTGGAGAAGAAGAGGAGCAAAGATTGGGAACTTGTTCTCCTTTCTAAAGAGCTCCTTGATACAACCAAAGCCCAGCAACTGTGCAGTCCCTTCAGACTAAGGTAACAACCCTCCACAGTCCTAACTGTGCTGAGTAGGTGCTACAAGTCACATCAAGTTGCAGGTTCTGCACCAAACAGGGTATCAAAGACACAACCTGTATTAAATAACAGTTTACCCAGAATTCCCATGTTGGACAGACAGATTGCCAAACCATCTGACTAATATTTTGAAGGTGGTGGTGGCTTCCTATAACAGTGGCAACATGGAGGACAAAACTGATGAACTTAGAGAAAAAAGGGACCTGCCACTCTTGCCTAAAGGCAGGTATATGACAAACAAACAAACACAACTTTCCAAACCCTGTGTAGTTTAGCCCACTCTATTTACCTTCTATGTCAGTTTGTTTGGCTTCCGCTCTTCCTCATCAGAAGGAGCATATAAGAGAACGAAACAACCAAAATAAGATAGAAAGCTTTTACTTGCAATTCAACCATTGTAAATAAACTCAGTAAAATTTCAGATATCAACTCTAGAGTGGAGGTGCATGTAGTAATCAAGTAAAGATATAACTAGGGTTTACAAGGATGAATGACAGAAACCGCATCCTGTCTGGGAATATTGTTGAAAGGAAGGACCAAAAATGAAGTAGAGAAGCTACATCATTCATACACTGGAAGGACGGAAGCAGCCATCCTTAAGGGCAAGCAATTTTCTCATCTTGAATCACACAGATTTCATATTTTCAAAATTTTTGATTTAGAAAAATCAGATTGCATTAAAAATGCACTGAGTCATACGCACCGAAGAGATGCAATTAATACTGAAGAAAGAAGATGAAGAATAGTCCAAACCCTCCCATTTTCAAGTATTCTCTAGAATATTTTGGCATGCATATAATTGGTTCAACAGATTCAGACTGGTTTTTCCTCCTCACTCACAAAAAAATAACGAGGAAGCAAGGACATGGAATAAAAAATGTAATTTGGCTTGCTTTCTACTGGGTTTATAGCTATCTATAAAATGCCCAAGACCATTCTGAAATGTTAGCAAAAGATAAAACAGTGGCTAGAATAATTTCTTCAAGCATGCTTTTAAAAGCTCTTAAATGAAAAGAAAAAAATAAATGTGCCTTCATAAGGAGATAACATTACAGTTTCAAATTAGTTTTTTAAGTACACAGGAATGTAGATGAAGAAAGAAGAGCACTTCCTTGACATAAACACAGAAAATAAGGTTGTTAGGAGGTTATTCTGCAATCTTTCTGTGCTAACTCTGGTCTTAAAATAGGTAATTAGGAAACATTCTTTTTTTTGTCCCCAAATCTCAGTCAGAGATTTGGGCTTTTATTCATAATGAATGATAGGAAACTGGGAAGGTTAAGTGAACTACAGCAATTTATTTCAGAATACAGACTTAATTCTAATTTATTCTAACGAACACTCACTCTCCAACACCAAAGTTCTCCTAATTTTTGTATTGTGCCTCTTCTCTGAGATTAATGGGGGGGTCATGTACCCAAAGTATATCTCTGGCTCCTTCTGTGTCCATTTTTCATCAACATACTACAGTTCTGTGGGGACTTTAATAAGGAAAAGAGAGAAAAATGATCAGGTCAGTACTTGGTATAAACTTTTCTGGCTACACATTCTGAGTATCAGCAGGAAGTCAACCTGTGCTTTCTGTACTGAGAAACAACATAAAAGCGGCTTTGATGACACCGCATCTCCCTTTTCCTGGAGAGCAGGGGAAAGAAGGAAGAGAGAAGACAGTTGTTTATTTAATTCTATGTAATTTCAGATAAACAACTGCTCCAAATTAGAATTTAATACTCAAAATTACATAAGAAATTAAACCTCTCAACCAGCTACTGAGCAACTGGCATAAAAGTAAAGGCTCCACACCAGAAATTACTAAAATTGGCACAGACTACACACCAACAGCAATCAGATCTGCTAAACGCAGCCTAACATTATGCTCTTATCAGGGAAGGCAATCATACCTGCTACAACATCTGAAATACCAGCTCCTTAATCACTTTTGGCAAAACATGTAAGGTGCACTTTGGCATTGCAACAATTCATTTTGCTGTGTGCAGAGTACAGTTTTTCAGACTACATTCCTTGTCTCTGTGTAGTCCCTACATATGAATATCTAGTACAACTGCTTGCTTTGTGTAAAATACACACACACAAAAAAAAAAGGAAAGGAAGGGGTTCACAATCATCTGCTGAAAACAAAGACACATAATTTACTTTTAAAAAGGCTATTTTCCACCTTGTGTCATGGGTTAGCTAGAACTCAACATAAGAAACAGTAAAATGATCACATAAGCATCTCCAAAGGTTGCCAAATCTCTCTTCTTGAGGTAGCTGTTCAGTGTTTTGATTAAAGATTTACACTACTGTGACAGGACAGAATGGTCTATCAATGGTATTTCTCAGTAATATTATATTTAGATTAAGGAAAAAAAAGTTGAATGACAAGTTGATGTCCTAAGAAGGACATTTCTGGAATGAGGTAAAAGTGCACTCAAAAGATTTCTGCTTATTTAGCGTATGGACTTACAGTGACTATATACACATCAGAATTCAAGTACAATACCCCAAAACAACACATGTAACAAAAACTCAGGGTGGAAAGGGAAGACAGTTCTGTTGAGTATGTTCTCTACATGCCTTTTTTTTTAAATCTGATGGACACAAACCAATGATTTTCTCATTCATCACTGCTGTTTGAACAGAAATGCTTTGAGGTTCCCATTCTACAAGCCAAATCTTGTGAGGTTAATGTTGCAGCATCATAGGACTCAACAAAATTTATAACCTGTTATTTCAGCCTTCTTTGATGAACAGATATAAAAATTAATTAAAAGGTTTAATGGCATTATTCCACTTCTTTCAAAGTAGAACTTTCTGTAAAATACTTATTGCATGCTAAGCATTTATTACGGTCAACAAGAAAAAATACAAGTAAAAATCTCTAAAGCCTATAAAACAATCAAAGTGGTCTTTATTTTGACAATTTCTCTTATTTTCCATTAATGCAGAACTCTTTTCGAAAAAGAACCCTTTCTGGACAGTGTCTGAAGTGGTATCAAAATGCTCTTGATTAAAAAAAACTAAATGTACCTGTCCCTCCAAACTATGAAGCTTTTTTCTTATTTTAGCGATCTGATCTATCTCTCCTTGAGACAAAAGGGAACTTACGCATCTTGCAGCAGAACAAGATGGATGAAACAGATATATTACAAGAGGACATTATACAGTTGATTCCAAACAGTGCCACAGGGGCACCAGCCTGTTAAAACCAGGGTGCAGTAGTCCAGGGGGGAATAATGAATCTGTTTACAGAGAAATGGATCCAGCATTAAAACAGTGTGCTAGAGGAGACTCACAGACTGGACAAATGGGATGCCTCGTGAGGCTGTTTCACACTGCACTCACCAACCGAGTCCTCTGTGCACAAGAAAATTCCTTCTGCTACCAAGTAATCTGAACTGAGCTGGGTACAATATCCCCCTTCATCAAAAGAAGACTTCAGCCTGACTAAAGCCAGGCTGCAGAAGTCCAGGCAGAAAATCCCAGCCCCCTGTAGAGACATGAACCA
This sequence comes from Machaerirhynchus nigripectus, assembly GCA_013397975.1. Taxonomy (NCBI): domain Eukaryota; kingdom Metazoa; phylum Chordata; class Aves; order Passeriformes; family Dicruridae; genus Machaerirhynchus; species Machaerirhynchus nigripectus. The sequence continues at coordinate 253,701 of VZRQ01001794.1, forward strand.
TTAAATTAGATGAGTCTTACAGGGGTCGGAGAACCTTCAAATTATGAAGTGGGTAGGTAAGAGCCTACAGGTTGCCATGACTTGAAAGTGGTGACAGAGTATGACTACAGCAGAATAATTGTTAAAGGCACCCAAGCTTTCAGAAGTCAAAAGTAAGAACTAGATAAAGTTTGTGATAAGGGTCTAAGTGACAGGACTAATTGAGCGAGGAAGACAGAAATCTGGTAGCAGAATTTAAACTGAAAGAGAACAGGTTTAGATTGGATATTAGGAAGACATTCTTTACTGTGAGGGTGGTGAGGCACCGGAACGGGTTACCCTGAAAAGGTACTCCCTTTTCAGGGTAAAGGGTGAACTCCCCATGCTTGGAAATGTTTTAAGGCCAGGTTGGATGGGGCTTTGAGCAACCTGGTCTAGTGAAGGGTGTCCCTGCCCATGCCAGCTGGTTGGAACTAGGTGATCTTTAAGGTCCCTTCCAGCCCGAATGATTCCATAATTCTGTAATTATTCTGTAATTGACTGGTTGGGTTTACAAATGCTGAATGCTACTTGCCAGAAAGAAAGAAAGAAAGTACAGTTAGAATGATGGGTCTAATGTTCAGCTTTGACAGAGAATTTTTCAGAAAAAATGTAAAAGTTAGGACTACTGACTTGGAAGTGGATTAGTTGGAACTAGATGATCTTTAAGGTTTCTCCAGTCTAAACCATTCCATGATTCTATGATTCTGTGACTGGACAGAAGTCTGTGGATGACTAACCACACGAACAACCCAGAAACTGACACTTGAAGAACAGTACTAACCATGCCTATCCTCCAGCCTTCCCCAAATCAATAGACTTGGTGAAACAATAAGATCCTTTAGAAATTAGGATGGCTAGGGGTACCATATCCAGTAAAAAACCCTACTTTTAGTTCCTTCAGTTTGGAGGGGGTCTGCATACATAAAAAAACCTGAATGTCCAAATCAGTAGCTTGTATGTCAGACAGCAGGCATCTACCTGTTTAGTCACTTGTAAACAGGGCAAAGTAACATCACTGAGGACAGAAATAGTAAGTGGATGAGAATATGTAACTCCCATTAGTGGTTTTTTTTACTGTCTTGGGAGTGGAACAACCCGGATTTTAAACTCCTGGTGAACAGGAGCTTTCCCAAGTTTACAAGGGCATACAGAGTTTAAATCCAATAGCTTAATGCTTAGTGGCTGGGGCTCAGGGATGTTAGGACCAAGTGACTTGGACTAAGGCAGCAATAGATGTGATTTTTCACATCACTTCTTGTAGGCTGACAAAGGGTGAGATTTCTAGTATGGATATTCTTTTCCTACCCACACAGAATATTTATGCACACTAACCAGTTAAAATAGTTGTTGCCTCCATTGTTTCTAATGCCTTCCTTTACACTGTTTCCATAAACTGATCTGTTTAACTGAACTGCTAAATCTAGAATACACTAATTTCAGTATCCTTGGAAGGGACACAGGAACAAAAGCTCTAGTATTTTCTCTTGTGAAAGTCATAAGCACATAAAATGTATTTCTGTTACTCACTGGACATGCTTGGTTAGATGCAGAAATATTGGTATTGAAACTAAACATACAGAAACTAACATCAAGTAATAGATTTCCAAACAAAATGCTGGAGAACAGGTTAGTCCTGTCCTTGTTAAAGTATGGAAAAAGCTTTCAGAAGGTTCACTCTCAGCGGTAAAGCAGCAGCTATTTAACAGAAGCAGGTTTCTGAAGCATCTTAACAACTCTCACTGGTGACTTGTTACATCTTACCACTGGTCCCTCCAGGTCCTGTACCCTGACAGGCAGAATGAAAAGATTCTCTAACGGGGCCACTGGCTGTCAGAAGCCACCAGCTGGCCTGCCAGGGCTTTGCAATTGCAGAGGCCAGCTGACAGTCTGGGTGTTGCTGACCATGCTGAGAAACGTGCCACCCAGCTGCTGTGTGGTCACGTCCATCTGGAGATCTCCAGCCAGACAAATCTCTGGGCCTGTCAGATCTCTTCAGCAAGCCTTGTTATGCAAATTCAATTACTCAAGTGTGCCCTATTACTGCTGGCTAACTGCTCCTAGAACCAATCTCACACTGACAGTCAGCTCACATTTTTACCCACCAAAAGTACCTCATTTATTCTTGCTCAACTATTCCCTTGTATCATTAAGGCAGAACAGACAGAGTCCATAGTACTGTAACCTCTCTGCAGTGGGTTACTATTCCTTGCAAAGAGCTTAGAGAGAAATTAATTTAAAAACATACAGCATCTAATCAAACACGAGTTAAAGCCACACTATCTACATAATTTACCACTAGAAATGGGAAGTATAAAACTTTGATATAATGCTAGATCATCTCACTTGTATTTTAAAAGGCAAACAAATAAACACGACACAGAATATTCAAGAAAGCAGTGAACTGCATTTGAGGCCTTTGCTTTAACACAGGGGTACCGGTAACGAAAAGCAAGATTTCTCATTTTAACTAGCATGCTGGTGTTTAGATTTGTTCAACTAGCAGGCCTGCTGTAGCAATAACCACCTGCTTCTCTCACATATTTATTTACTGAATTTAATTTAGATGTAATTCTGAGCTATTAGTAGTTTCCCTTGATGCAGAGATATGGAAGATTTTACTTAGAAAAGTCATTGTGTAAGCACAAAAATGTAAACTAGGAAAGTCTGGTGATGATTTAGAAACTAGGAGTTAAGTATCATATTGTTGATTTGTTCAGCATATAAATCAAACTTTCTGCTCAAAATACCACTGTGAAATTGCATGCCTTCATTCTGAGAAGTTATTCAAAAGCTGACGTAAGAAATATTAGCAGATAAAACACTGTTAGCTAGAAAAAACTGGTGTATTTATATCTAGCATTTAAGACAATATATTTTTATTTCTCAAACTGAAAAAAATTTGGTGAAGAAGAACACTGGAGAGTTTTTCTAAACTCGAAAGAATACAACTTTAGTGAATACAAAGCTACAGCACAGTCCCCCAGCTAGATCAATATTGATTGTGTCTTATAACCAATTCAGGTCTCAGGCCAGATGAAAACAAATCAAGCCACATCTTACTAACCTATTTCTCTTTCCCCTCATAGGACTGAAGTCGCCTTTCTAAGTGGTGATTCATCTTTTCAACCTCTTTCAACAGTGAGTTTCGGTAAAGAGAGAAGGAGTGGGGGGAGATTTACTTCAGAAACTTATCATTTACCCTAAATGGTTTTCTCTTCCAAAATGACTGCAGAGTAAATTTATAAAATACTGTGTTGGAAGGTTGTGGGGAAAAATACTAAGATACAATCATGAGACAATGGCTTGATTAACGCCCAGGAATCTAAGCTTTTGTGAAGGAAGGTATGAGTCAAACTTTGGGACAAACTCGAAAAATGGCACCGCACACCGTGCTGGCAGAACACTTGGCATGAGAGAGGGAGATGGGAAGAGATGTATTTGAGAGAGAGGCACTGTTGTGTTAAATTCTGGAAGAGGAGGAGAGGCAATGCAGACTGAGGTCAGAAACCAGGAAAAGAATTCCAGGAACACATTTACAGCAGACTACAAGAAATGAAGACTTAGGTGAAAGACAATAGCAGGGAGATAAATGATCATGAGATGCCAAGGAGAAATTAAAATATGCAATTAGCTAAAGCCTGAGATAACTGGGTCATGGACCATGATCATGCCAATACTATGGGAAGATTCTGAAACAAGAATCATCTTGTGAAATATCTGCAGTATTTAGAACAGACCTAATTTCTTGGAAAAGAGGAAGAAAAGTCAAATATGATAGTAGGACTGGAGTGTGAAAGAGAAAAGTACTAGTGATGGGGAAGGACACAGTTGACTAAATTGTACAACAGCAAAACTGTTGTAAGATTTTAAATTGGTGGGATGGAGATGGAAAGATGTTTTTGTAAAACAGAGCATGTGATAAAGAAAAGCTACATGCAAGTACATTAGAAAATGGATAGTGAAATTCTTAATAAAAACGTTACAAACAGAAAAAGTAATTTTGAAACAGCCTCATGTTTATTTTTCAATTTTTATAACGGTACACAAATCCAATTAAGCAAGGTAACTTAAGAAGAAACTTAACAGCCTTACTGAAGGATCCTAACAAATGGTGTAAATAACCTCAAAAAAGTCAGAAAGATAATAATTCTAAAAGAATTTTTTGTTGTTGTTGAGTTGGGGAGGGGTAGATAGGAAAAAGAGCAAGAGAAAACTACACTGAAAATGCACACTATTGGCACATCTGGTTATGATTTAGAAGCATGGCTTTTGAAGGAGCTTTAAGAGTCTCACTCCTAATGAAGCCAGAGATATTCTTGTGAAAATCAACTGAGGGATGTGCATGGAACTCACATTCCTGTTCCCAACCTCTCCTTCTTAAGAAGATGGCATAAAAAAGTATTTTCTAAAAAATGGAAAGCTTAGGGAAGTCTGAGAGAATACCAAATCTCAAATGCATTTCATTCTACTTTCTATCTACAAAAAACACAGTATCCCTATTCAAGGCTAAATTAACACTCTTGGAAAGTTCTGTTTCCTTGAAGCAATCCTGCGCTACAATTTCCAAACAAAATATTATGGACAGTTCTGATGACACCACCCTCAAGCTATTGGTATCTGACAGAACGCATCAAGTTTGCTACAAACTGTCTCAAACAATGATGCAATTTTTGTTGTCAGACTCAACAACAACAGACTCAGGCTATTCTTCTCTATTTATGTGACATTAACATTTATTTCTTTATTACAAATCAAGATACAATTATATAAATGGAAGTTAAAGAAGCAATACTGTCCCATGTTCCATTGGCAAAAAAGACATGAACAGCTACTCTAAAGACAGGTATTTCAATAAAATTGAGACAATCTGATGTCAGCTAACTCGGTCACTTGAGACATACTTTCAAGATGATAGGATTTCACCACTTGATATTATCCAGTACTGATCCACCATAACCACACCAACCAGTAATTTCACTTTCTGTATTGTTTAGCTGTAGAATTGCCAGCCAAGCTCCTAACAGTTCTGTTTCTTGATAAGAAAAAGAATATAGTTACTTCCCACCAAGAAAATAATTACAAGTAGACATTGGAGAAATAGTTCTTTTTGTTGATTCTCTTATCCAGATATCTTGATCCCTTCCAGAAGTAAGAAGAGGTGCCCTGTACAGGTATTTCTACAACAAGCTATAAAAGCATGATGGCTTTCCTTCCAAAACGCCAAAGAAATTGGGAAGTCTGTTCATGCAATTCTCACAGAAATTTTTATTCCTATGTTATTCAGGATTCTGCACTGATGTTTTGCATTACCTTTAAAGATGACATGGTTCTCATTAAAACTGATTGACCAACTTATTCTCACCTACACATACACTCAAAAGCTCCAGAGTTAAGAAGAGCCAAGCAGTTCTTTTTTTTCAACCCAAAATGCTGAAATACAGGAGAATAACATGAAAATTATTTATTTTTAACCTCTGTCATTTCATAGGTGCCTGATGCAGCGATGTATGAAAATGCACATGGCCTCCTAAATTTTTGTTTAATCGTGTCTAATGAAGCTGTGGGTGTTCTTGGTACATGTATATACAGACTTAATTCTCTAATTTAATCCTAACTAGCTTCTGAGTTCAATGACAAATCAGTGCATTCATTTAACAGATTAACACTGCACTACATTAGAAGAAATCTAGGTGTTAAGTTTTTAGCTTGTTGCCTTAGAATTTGGTTGAATGTCCCTCTCCCCTCGTACCTTGAGAAAAGCCAAATATGATGCCAGTGTATTTTCCACTACTACCTACTTTCAGAGATTAGTTTTAAAAATGAAACTCTTATTATTTTCATCCTTTTACCATTTTTCAAATTCCATTTTAACAGTCTGAAAGTCTCCCCATTTTAGCTGCATCCTTGTGAAAGCAGTAAAACCAGAATATGTTAACCATAAAGCTGTGTGCCAAATCACTTATTTCTATACTGGATTTACATTTTAGTTCTATTTTTTCAGACCTGCTTCTCATAAACTTGAACATTTATTTGTTTTGTAAGCTGATCCATATTAAACAGAGGCTCTCACTAATTAGCATACAAGAATATCCAGTGAGTGGCTGGAAAAAGAAAGGAAATGTCTTAAGTGCATTCAGCTAACTCAAAATCAGGCAGCAATGAGGAATTAATCAAGTGTTTCTCCTCAGTGAGTACCACTTGATATTTATCAGCACTGAACTGTATTTGACTCCAGGTTGCTTAATCACACGTCTTGATTTGTTGCCTTACATATGTACTTTTGCCATCATATCCCCAAAAAAGCCAATGTATTCTAGTATTTTTTACTCTCGAGTGACCAAAATAATTATTAAGAACGAGTAAAAGACTTAACTTTTTTTTTTTTTGGTCCCAGATGAGTTCCCAGTGTGGAGATGAAATTGTCGGGGTGGGAAGGAGTTCTTAACACCCATAATATTTCTAGATTTACAGTGGCAGGAGGTAGTGAAAGGCGCAGAACAGAAAGGAAGAACAAGATAGCTGTAGTTTTCCTGTTCTGAAAGCAGAAGCAGATCTCAGAGAGATTAAGAGAACTAAATCACTCATTAGATCAGAATTGGTTTACTTAGGGCCACGGCCACTGCCACTGCCACTAATTAAAGAGCATTTTAAAGGGTTAAAAAGAGCAACCTTTATGTCTAGTAAAGTTGCCAGAAAACATTTGGTCTTCTCCTTTTTGTAATAATTCACTTTGGCTACCCAGCCTGTTGCATCAGGTCACTTACTGATGCAAGCCAGGGTTTTTCTGGGCTCACTGGAATATTGTTGAGAGAGAAGAGATCCTTTGCACTAAAGTTGGCTTCTGCATCGTGCTGGGATGCTTTTAAACATCAGCAGTTTGGATTCTGCTGTACCCCTCCCAAATTCCCAGCAACCACCATAATTCTTCCCAGAGACTGTTCTTATAAAGGAATTAAGAGTCAACCAAATGTATACACACATAAAAAGAGCAGAGAACAAGTGGGCCCAGAAGAAGAGCATATATGTGTAGACCTGAAAGCAATTTGTTCAGTATTTAATTTGGTGCAAAAACCTAGCTTATCTGCTTTTATAAAATTGTATCCATTTCTATCAAAACACAGCCAAAGGAAGAAGATAAGAAAGAAGGAACGTGCACTTTCCTTGCCTCAGCTCATTATAAGCAGAGTGCTGAACGTTTTCTGTGAAAACCATCTATTTATCTACGTGAGATTAATAATGGAGACTGTAAGGTCATTCTTCAGCAACTTTCAGTTCTGAAAACTGAAGTGGTCAAGTCAGAAATATAATCAAGGCAGAAACAGAAGGATGTCTGTGACAAGTGTTCACCTTGTAAAGACACTATGACAAGCAATTTATTCCAAACCAGATGGGAGCCGTTATTTCCATATAGCGAGCTTCCATCCAAGTCACACTAAAACCCACAAATACAGTTAATCTACAAGACTTTATCACATGTGATCCAAGCAAAAGAATAAATAATAAACACTTCCCAGCGTTTCACAGAATTTGAAATTCAAATGATGAACTGTAGGCTTAAGACTTTGGGGAAAAAAAAAAATCGCAGACATAGGCAAGGATACAGCCTAACAGAGGTACCTGTAAAATGGTGGCAAAGGACAAAAATTACTTGGACAGTGCACTTAAGAAAACAAAACCAAATTCTACAATGCCTCCCTCCAAGAGACAGACAAAGCTCTAATATGCAAAAGAATCAAAAGTTGCTCCATCCTTTATCAATAGGTGAACATCCCCAGAAAGACTTTTTCCCACATTTTTCTCCACAAAATTTATATTCACCTTTATCTTCATTCCACCAACATAAAAAGAACACTTAAAAAGACTAAAATGTACAAGAACATTTACCACAGATGTGTTTCCGCAAATTTTCTGTGGATACAGACTTTACTACAATGATGGATATTTCATGCACTCTCTACTGATGCAGATCTGCCTGGTAAAATTCTGAACTTGACTTATTTTTGTGCCAAACTTTGATTTGTATAAATTTGACAGAGCAATAGTGCACTATTACCACGGCTTTATTGCTTTGTAAAAGGATGTGTAGGCAAGAAACATAAAAGTACACATATTTTTCACTGCTTTCAGCTGTGCTCTTTGATTTTACACTTATATTTTATAAAGACCAGGTAATAATCATACCGAATTATTTTCCAGTTTTTAACCTCATAACCAGTGTCACTAGATTTCTGCTGTGAGCACGTCTATAACACAATCTGCACTTTGTGTAAGACAAACAAACAAACTAAAAAAGAAATTAACTCACAAATTCTAATTGTACAACGAGAGTAACATGAAGTTCCTGCTCCTTTTTACAGCTAACTCATTGGTTTATGTAGCACAACATACTCTGACATGCAAGTGCAACTTCAGACACAACTGAAAATACAATTAACCAAAAATGCATTTTGTTTTCTTATGATAATTATCTTGAGAAAATTGTAATTCTGATCTAGACAGAAACCATGGAAGCACAGACATACACACACATGGAAGCATTACTGGGAGCCACACATATGATTATTCCCTTCATGAAAAATTACAAATGATAAGTCGCCCAGTTGTGAGGCTGATGCCAATTATAAACACACCTTTTCAATTCCAACCATATTCTCTGGAACAAAAATTCCTGCAAACAGAGTCTCTGAGGTTTCCTATAAAGAAATGTTTAGGCTAACTAAACCTAAAAAATTTGGATTTAGCATTTATTTTTGTTGTTTGAGCAAAAACGACAAGTCACCCTTTCCTCTACAAGGTTGCTTTGGCCAAACAAGCTGTTATCTGAGATCTGTATTTCAACCATTTAAATAGGAAGATATAGGTGAAGTCACTATCAGCCACTTTTTAACTTCTCAGTCCTAACAAGTCGAATCTTTTTTAAGGCAAAGGAAACTTAGTTTCTTCATTGAATCCAGCATCTGCTACTGACTTTTGATGAACTGTAGAAAAAGGGTTATGAGTCACAAAACTGAGGAGTTAGGAGACAAATATGGGGAAAAAACCTGCAATCTGAGGAACAAAAGGTGATGGTAAACTAGAGAGATGGCTGGAAGCAGACTTGCAAATAGGAGTCTGAGAGAAGGAAAATGCAGTTACAATGAGACCCAAGTCACAAACAGGAGACCCAAGGAGACCAAGGGGAGAGGTTTATACAATAGGAAGTGTTTCTTGCATGAGAGAACCGTTTCCCTTGAAACACTTCACTTGAAGAAGGTAAGATGGTGGCCATTTGGCCACCTGGTCAAGGCAAGGAAGAGTGGCCCAACAGAAGGCTATCATTAAAGAGGTCAAGAGACATGTACAATTAAACCATCAAAGTGACAGCAATACCACAGACAAGATAACACAGAAGGGGAAAAAAATAAAAAGCATGGTGGAATGGCAGATCAGAGAATTTATTCTTATGGAATGAGAGACAGGAACATTTTAATAATAGTTTTCAGTCATTCTAGATAAAGAATGCTTCCTTCTGGCCCCTTGAATGGCTTCTTTTCAATTTGCTTTGCCACAGGTTACAAGCAGTTTTTCCTTTCTTGTTGCTTCCATTCCACTAGTGTGGTACAGTCTGCTGCATCAGCTTCCAAGCAAAAGGAAATCCTACAGCAGGCTTCAAAGCAGGAAGCACTGTATTGAATTTCTTGCTGCCTAAAGCACTCCCTTAAAACATTCTGCTGAACACACAGTGGGTCATAGGTTTGGAATAGAACCACACAATGAACCATGTGCCACGCTCCTGCAATTCTGCCCAAGCCCCTCCTACAACAGGCCCCCCATAATGCTGGTCTGATACGGCCCCTTTGACTAGAGCAGCCCTTTTGTCTTACAACTCTGTCATCTTGTCTATCTTGATCAAACCTCTGCTCTAGCTGTATTAGCTGAGGGATCTATTCAGAGTAACAGCTGTTCTGGCCAGCCCCCAAGGCTGCATTGGATATGTAGCAATTGCAGCAAGTACAAGAGGACAATAATCATTAGAACAAACACTCTCCAGCACTCAGAGCAAGGACAGAGATGGAATAGGAAATGAATGTTTTACTAATTACATATTTCCCTTCATTCTTGGGAGCAACATTCCAAATCTGCTTCATACAGAATCCATTTCTCTCATGTTTAAAGACTGAAAGCTAATAGTGCTGCTCATGGTGATAAGGTAGAGACACTGCCACAAAATGAAACTCTCGGAAGTGTTTCCATAAACATCTCCCCAGACACCAGAGAAGGGAGTAGATGGACTTTGGTAAAGTCACCTTAGTTCTTACAATAAAACTATATGAGTTACAAAAAGAAGGGTGCTTGAGCTCTAGGTGTTCTGGGAATACTGCTAAACTCAGATACCAGAACTGGAGGCTATGTCAGGTGGGATGAAGTGAAATATCCCTTAGGATTCACCACCCCAGTGAGTAACAACATTTACCCAGGCAGTATTTCTCCAGCAACATTTTCAAACCCTTAAAGCAAAGTTTTCTTTACTGGCAACTCCAACAGTAATCTCCATATCTATGCATAGCACTTTTATTAACCTGAAGAGGCACAGAGGTTCCTTCCTACAGATCTGCTGGGGAGATTATTTCCCATGACAACAAACTGTACTGATGTCATCAAACCAGATGGACATCAACTCTTTTCATCACTAAGTATGAAAAACCATCTCTGTGATCTGTATTTTAGCTCTGGAACTGGAGAAGACCCATGAGTTTAATCCTTATCTCCTGACACTCTTAGGCCGCTTTAGTGAATAGTGCAGCACTAATCTTTTAAATAAGATGTTAAATATCACTCTTTAAAACTCTCACTTTAACAGTGTTTATGATCTGTAGGTAAGCCAATGAAATAGCATAGGCTGAAGCATCAGAAATATGCAAAGGGAAGCTCAGAACCACATTTTCTTTATATTTATTCTTGACAATCACTCACCTTTCTCAAAGTTAAAAGGAGGTAAACCAGAACCAGTGCTCTAATCAAATACAGCTGTCTGAAAATAGGTGCCACTAGCAACAAGTATGTATCTGGAGAACTTGCACTCCATGGCATGAGTGCCGAGGAGGAGACAAGTAAAGGACACTGTCAGAGCTACAATATTCTTCCAAATTTCTGGAAGCAGAGCATATATACCCATTGTGTGACTAGTCAGACGTCTGCCAGTTTGCTGGGTTTAGGATACCCTGTAATAACACACTGCAGACACAAATCAGGCCAGAATTCCCATGTCACAGAGGACAGGTGATGGCAAAGAAAGAGCAAGGTCCATCAGAGCCACAGACAAAAAATCCCCACCACACAGCACCATGCAGAAACTCCAAACAACACCCAAACACACTTCAAAATTCTGTAGTAGTGTGAGACACTGTCAGCAAACATGCTCATTCCTTTCCCAGTAGTACCCCACTGCATTAGTCCCTCTTGACCTAAGGTGATTTCACCATCTATACAATTTTTTTGTGGAGATATTCCTAGTTGAGGATCTAGCTATCCAAGAGACATTCCTTTCCATTAATAAATACAGCCTCCAACAAATATCATCTACCACTGAGCAAAAGTAGATATATGTATACCAATTATGGAAACTGTATGGCAAGTACTGGATTTAAATCTAGTGAAAAGAAAATTAAAGAAAATAATAGGAAGTCACCCACTAACTACAATGCATTCCAAGCTACAATAGATTGTGTGGTTTTCCTCACATACAAATACAAATAATCCCTTATGAACTAAGTAAGGTTCAAATAAAGACATTTATTGTACTTGCTTTAAAAGCAAAGCAGAAACAATTACATATAGAGGAGTTTCATAAATGAAATTTACAATTTAGGCCTAAGGATTTACAGCTCTTACACTTCATAATTTACAGCTCTTATGCTAATGCTCATAGTCAGAAAATAGCTTAACTATCTGACCTGTAGCAAAATACATTGGTGCTGGCTGGAATGATAACACATCCATGTGTGCTGCACAGTGTTTCTGCTATGCACTTTTCAAAAAAGGTTCTTAAAATCATTTCACTCTAGTTCAGTCAGAAATTACCAGAAACTAATTTCTGAGACCCTAATAGGAAGTGCTTACACATAGCATTTTTCTGAAATAGTATTTGTATCCAACTTTCATTGATCAATCATGTACCAGTTCATGAAAAAAGTTATTTCTTTGTTCATCCATTCCTAGAATACCTTAAGGTCAAATGCTTAATATCAGTAATGTACTTGCATTCCAGCAGACCTGCAGGCCAGTGATTTCATTTTATCTGCCCACTTAATATCTTGTAACAGTGAAAAGCATCTTCAACAGAACTTATTTTGCATTTCCACACGATATTGACAGGATGTCAAGGACACTTCTTTTAAAAATCACTTATAATGAAAAGCACTGGAGAATAACACAATTTGATCTAACTACACTTGTTGCCAGAGAGCAAAAAACAAAAATGCAGCAAACTAAGTTTCTAGGGAGAGATAACAGAGCATATTTCTTAATATCTTCATGTTAAGAGGGTTACTGAAGTATCCCTCAACATATGTAAAAATGTGGTCACAGTGCCATAAATTCAGAATGTGGGAAGTGTTGGTACTAATTACTGGTATAGAACCTTGACATTAGACATTGCAAAAACTGAGCAGCAGCTAGACTAGCTCTTTGACAGCAAAGAGATAATTATTAGGCTTCCGCTACTAAGGAATTCCCAGGACTTATTAATGCTAGCACACAAAAAAGCCCCATCAAAGAAGAATAGAAGCTTTTTTCCTTGTGATAAAATGACCCATCTCTAAGAAAAAGATTACAGATGGTCAGGCAATAAAAGATCCACTTAACAAATGCTTTGTCATGGGTTTGCTATAGATGTTCTGATCATATCATCATTTTTCACTTTCAGAGATGAATTCTAGGAGGTGATTGACTAAATATGTCAACAGTTCACTGTAGGCTGCAGAGTTAGAAAAAGAATTATATTGCCTATTTACTTTTCTCTGGCTTTGGCACTATCTATCCAAATAGACAAGCCACCGTATTTGTGAATCCATGCAGTGAAAAGCAGATGATCAAAGAAATTACAGGATCAGTTATCAATTTGTCCAAATTCTGGATCCCAAACACAACTTGATATGGAAAGCCTGTTTTCAAAACTACTTAGAAAATGAGAATCTTAGGTCCAGCTACATGTATCTTTGGATCATTGGCACTGTTTCATATTTTATGACCTATTCTGAGACTCTCCGAATGGTTATGTTTAAAATTCCAGCAATACATCTAGAGTAGAGTGTTTCTGAAACAAGTCACAGAATTTTTGTATCTGTCACACCTCAAAAATATCAGGACTGACTAAAAAAGTGTATCTACAGAATTGTCATTCTTCTTTTCACTAGAATTCTGAGATAGAACTCTGGCATCTGTATCTGACCTCTGCATGCTGGTTACAAACCCTCTTTGCTGGGAACAGAGTTTGTCACTGAAGCTGGTTAACCAGACAAGGGTGATGGAATCTCCATCCCTGAAGATTTTCAAGACTTGGCATAAGAAAACCACAGCCTACATCATCCAATCTTGGCAACAGTATTTCTTCAAGGGGAGGCTGGACTAGAGGACCTCCAGATGTCCCTATAAACCAGGGATTCTCAGAAAATGAGACACCAGGACAGTATGCTGGTATTTCCTTCCCCGTAAGTGACAGAAACATCCCCTTAAATAGGCCAGATTTCAGGACAGCCCCAGCATGCAAGAAGCAGTCTGGAATGTGCTAATGAAGAGTGCTTTCTAGATTTTCTGGTTTTGTGCAACATTTTCTCAGGTTGTGAGGTTTGCCCATGGCTAAGCCCTGAGGTCATATTCTTATCCAATAGGTCTGTAGTTTTTCTATTAGCCAAAGCAAGTTTAATATTAACAAAGCTATTCCTTTATGGCACAATACACTCGTTCTGAGGAACTCCTCCCAGAAAAACAAGATGCAAAAACATTCTTCATTTGGTGAGAGACATAAACCCTTGGCACTTGGAGTTCATCAGTAGAGAGTTCTCCAAGCCAGCACCCATATGGGGACCCACACAGTCCCCTCTCTCCCCTGTGACTGCCTTCCTGGTTCCAGTTAGTAACCCTGGATCCATCTTACCTACATGGAAGAGACTTCAGGATTTGGGTTTTTTTGGCAGTCCACAGTCCAGCAGTGTCACACTCTTCCCCCAGTACTCATTACAGCATTTTCTACTTAAATATTCTTCTTCAGAGCACACCTCTCTAGAAGAGCTGCATGCTTCAGAGACTACATGAAGAAAACCACAGGAAGCAAAGCAGCATCTTTAGCCCACTGCTCTCACTTCTAGAAAAAATTTCCCCCATAAATGTTGAGCACCCCTTGCTCCTCAAGAAATTTGATGAGAAAGTTTTAGGCTAAGCTAAGCTTTCTAGGACAGTCCTATTTCTCTCCACTTTTTGACTTCCTGCTTCAGAGAATGTTCTTCCTCCAGAACAACCGCTAACACCGTACTTGCCTATTCAGTTTTACTGGGAAGCACATACCTTTCCATCCTCACTTTTTTTCACCATACACATCCATGGCCCCAGACATTAAAACTGGGCTGTCAGAATAACACTACACTGTTCAGTAGCTCAGTGTCATTCAGTATCTACAGCTCTAGCCAAGGTATGGATGGGAAGGAACTAGAAGATAGCAAATGAGAGAAAGTACTGATTACTCCTACTCTTTGGTACTCCTCCCGTAGATTACTCTTATTCTATTGGTCTTCAAAGGATACAGGTTATTTTCATAATACCGGACACACATGTGTCACTCAAAAGAAAAATAAAGTTAACAGACAAACAGAGACACATTCTACAGCGAGGTGAGACAGCCTAGGAAAAACATAAGGAAGATTGTTAAGTATTAAATAATAAAATCTAGTTCTGTGGCAGTGTGATTTCATCTAATGTGTAAGATGCAAATGCTGGCTAATTTTTCCTCAAAACCATCAAAATAACAAGTTTCCTACAGTCTAGCAATACAGATAAAAATCTTTTTTTAATCTAGAAAGAAATTATTTTTTATCTAAAATGTTATAAAACCAGATACTACTAAAAAACATTAAGTGTTTATGCTATATTTAAAACGCCATCACCCTCATTCAACACACTTTGTGGAACTGACAAAGAATGTCATTTTTGCAAAAAAATGGTGACAAGTATTTTTCCACTGTCCTATCATATTAATCTGAGTTTCCTATAATATTACACATTATAAATATAACAGAAGTATTATTAATATATCATTTCAAAGCTGTCTCAGTCTTTTGGGACCTCGTAGTGCTTCAACTTTTAACCATTAAATCATTTTACACAGATACAAAATTTGAGATCACAAAGTTAAGCTACTGACAAACTGAAAATCTATTAATTCGCCTTCCTATAAAATTTTTACAGTAGCAACAAAAATTATTTCACTACATAATCGTTAATGCAATAGAAATAATTCAGCAAGAAGGTAAGGTGTATGCTACTACAATTATTGTCATTTTATGGCTTCAATACATATTTGTGTTGAAGGCTGAATGCAGTAAACACGTCAGAGAATATCTTATTACCCAATAACACACACAGTCAGCTACCTCATTGGCATTATAAAATGGCTATTTTAGGTTCTTGTTGTTGTAAGGAAATTTTATACATTTTGTTGTTCATTTTATTGGGCCATTTCTGATATGTAAGGTAGGGCACTGTAAGATAAGAGAAAAGAACACAGATATAAATGTGCACACACACGCTATTTAGCATGTCCTATCTACTAGCACCTGAAGAGTATATAGTCCATAGGTGAGAACTTTAAACAGTTTATGTACACTATTACTTGCTTTAAACATGACTTCTGAAGTCATTAAAAAGTCAAAGTAGGAACAAGCAATGATGCATTTAAAATTTCAAGACTGAGTGTTTTCAGCTTGCTGGCTGTCACCTTATTTCACAGGTGTTTTATTTTTAAGAAAACAAAACAAAAAAAACCCCAAAGCATTTGTATCAGCCACATTGTTCACAAACCAGCACAGAATAGAAATGCATGCTCTTCCAGGATGTGTATTATTCCTCCATTAGAGGAAATCCCTCACCTGTTACTCTAACAAGTTGGTTTTTTTTTTTTTAGTTTTTTTAACAGAGTAATAATCTGAAACAGACAACAAAACACACACATAAAAGATCTTGTCTGACACCTTCTCTTCTTTCCTTCTTGTCCAATGGTGTGGCCCACAAGAAGACCATGAAAGAATTAGGATTTTATTTTCCTGTTGCTCTTGAATACTCCCATAGCAGTGTTTTCCTCACTGTTCAGCACTGCAACCACATGTTTCACAAACGCTTCAGCCTACACCCCACTTCCCCACTGAAGAGCTTTTATTATTTACTCAGTGGCCTGGCAGGGAGAAGTTCTGCAATCTTGTCACACTTCATCTGGTCAGGCACAGCCCTGAGCAAAGGTACAGGTATAACAACAGGACAAAGATTTTTGAAATGAGCAGCAGGACCGACCTTTGAAAAGTTCCTACACTTCTTGAAGATACTGCTCTTACCTGTTCTCAGTCCTGATTCATTATACCTTGTAATCTCCTTATTTATCTATTTTACATCCAATTTATGAAATGATAATTCTCTAATCCCAGAAAATGCTAAAAATAATGGTCCAAGGCATCTACTTTAAAGCTTGAGGATGTTTTCTGAAGAAGCAGTTTAAATTTCTTCCTCTATATTTACTTCCAAGCAGGTATGAACTGGAGTATAAACCAGAGGTTAGAAGTTTCATGTGTTATCATTAGTGTGGTATCTTTACTTTGCCACTAACTAGTGGTTTTTTGCTTTTGTGGGTTTTTTTTTTGTTTTGTTTTGGGGGGTTGTTTTGTTTTGTTTTTGTTTTTTAATGAAATAAAATTAAAAATTGGATTTTGTCTTTATTTTGGTGTACGTCCAGTACATCTGCTACAAGTCTGAGACTTTTATGGAATACACAGACGTTTTTCCTCCTTAAGAAAAGGTCTTTCTGTACCTTTTGAAACTTCATGTAGGGTTAAAGTAAAATATTACTAGGAACATATGCACACCTACACATGTAGATGTATGTTAAAAACCCCCAATTTTTGACAATAAAGCAGCCAAACATTTTTCAAATTTTCTTAAGACCAGGTTCTACATATTGAAGCATTTCTATTTTAACTGACTGAAGCTAAAGCTGCTCACAAACAGAAGGAGGAAAAAAATAGAAGTGTCCATGAAGGAAACTACAAAGTTTAAAGTAGTAAGAACACAACTACTATAAAATCTAGCCACTCTAAAATGACTGTAGCCGCAAGTGATTACAGTAATTGAACATCATATACTCCCATTATATACTTGTTTTGAATTTGCTGTTTTAAAAATAAGTTTCTCAAACTGTTTCAAAAACAGGTAAAGCAAAACACAACATTGCCATGGTTTTGACACACTACGTATACACACACGCACATTACTCAGGTCAAATGAAAAGTCTAAGGGAATTTCTGTTTTCTGAAGTCATTAAAAGACATTTTATTACTTTGTTCTTATCCTTTCTTCCCCCATTCCCCAATTTTTATCTAGCTACCTCAAGCAGTGATTGAATCTTAATGGATACTAATTATTCTACTTATTTTTCCCTTTGTCCCGACAGTCTTGTTTTTCATTTCTGTGCTGTGAATCCCATAGCAGCTTTCAGCAGAAGTGGTGTCACACTGAACTGAACCATAGACAGGGAATCAAAGCTGTGTTATGGTGAAACAGGTCTAAAAGCAAACTGCTTCAACTTACAGAGATTCTTTCCTCAGCAACCATTATTTTTAATGAGGCCAGTTTACTTTAGGAATCTTGGCACAAAACAGTCATTTACTCTAGTCCTAGAGCAATGACTGCGAACTGGGCAGACACACAGATTACATGCGATGTAAAATCTGCATGTGCATATCATTACACAAAAAACCCATGATGTGCTGGGAAAGAGGCCTGTCAAGCTATCATGTTTGTTAATGAAAATAACGGTTTTATTCCAAACCAGTCTACTGTATCAGATTTGATAGAACAAGTGTTAACTAAACATCATGCTTAAAAGCTTTGATGAGAAAATCTAACACGTTAAACTAAGAAACAGTTCAAGGACAGCAGGAGGCAATTCCAGAACACAGGCGCAATCTATAAAGGCAAACTACCACAGCTTTTTGATGTTAAGTAAGTAGCAATATCAGTATACAACAAAGCTTAGAAGCAGACTGTTGTATCAAGTTTAAAAGTTTAATATCCAGGGTCAAAAGCCTCAATTACCTATTCTACTACTTTTCTTAGTGAAGAAATGAGTGTTAAAGTATGATTTACTGAAAGCATTACCTAAATTACCACATGGGGTTTTGCTTATTCCCTTAGTATCTGAATTTTTAGCATCACAGCTATGCTGCATCTGAGATACTCAGACTATAGCAAAACATGTATGTTCAGATTTCAACGAGGAGGGAGGTCAGGGACACTTTGAAAACATATACATTCCTTAAAATGGGTTATGCCCATTTAATGGCCTAAGTGAAAGGGCACCAGCTCAAGAGGAGTGGCACTTAGTAAAACTGTGGATAAATTACTGCATTAGCACTTTACACTCATACCTTTCAGAAGAAAGCATAAAAGTATATATTAAAAAAATACAAAATTGGAGGGAAAAATCCCCCTTAATCAAATTAGGGATTTATTATGGTTTTGACAATGTTGTTATATCAAATTTGTCAAACAGGCTACATTAGATATGTTAATAGCTATTTAATAAGTTCTTTAATTGCTGAAGTATGACTTTCATCAGTATGTGCTCTCTTCTGTCCATTTATAAGCGTATGGAGGGCAAGAGTAAATGGGTAATTCAAAATTAGTAATGGGAAATGGAGGAAGAATATCTTTTAAGGCAAAAGAAGAAAAAAACCCCAACTTTATAATTGTACTTTTTCATCTCTATCTAGAGTACAGCAAGGTATCTTTGCCCTGGATACAGAAAACCACATGGATTCTTCCGTGTTCTTCTAAGACTGTCCACTCCACAGCTTTTCAGGAATTATTGTGACCTTCGCTGTGGATGAATTTAAGATAATTCATTAAATAAGAAATAATTCTACTGCTATCATGCTACCAAAGCAAAAAATGTTTTGTTGATACCCTAACATTTTTGCAGCTTTTACCACTGCAAAAAAACCAAAACAAAAACTAGAATTAAATCAGTCTGGGTTTTAGGAATATTAGACATCATGATAAGATATTCTAAATTAAGCCCTAATATTTAGGGCATATTAATGGGGTGAAGGGAGGAAATGCCTTCCATACAAATCTTTATAAATTATAAATTGCCAAATTTGAGCAGGCTGGGCTGCTTCCCCACCTGGTGGCTTAGAAAAAATAACAGGATGCAGTTTGAACAGTGCTTAACGGCTTGGAAAATATGCAATATTCTATAAAAATGCCAAATGTGGCAGCAATGTTTAAGTTAATCATTTGCATTTCTCAGTTAACAAGTCTTTTTTTTCATTCTGTTGCTCCCAGTGCACAGTTTTTTAAGTTTTAAAGTTCACATGTCTAGATCCAACTTCAACCGGAATTTTACAATTGATTTCAGTTGTGAGTTGAACTTGCTGATGAGTATATTACACTGTAAAGGGTTGCGCACATACACACAGGGTCTAATTCACACAATAAATGCCTAAAGTTGAATTTTTCCCTACTTGGGGAAAAATCAAATACAGCAGAAGTCTAAAAGAAGGGTTACTGAAATGCTTTGTAAAATTACACTGTATAATTAATTCCATAGTAAGAATGTTTTTATGGTGTGTGTTGGTGACCTTTTATTACCATCAAGTTCACAATGCTGGTGGGCTGCCTTTTAATCCCTCCGCAGACAAAGGCCCTAAATAAACACAGATCCCTTCCTGGGAAAAAGTCCTCTCTGGTTAAATGGTAAGGAAATGAGTAAATCATTAGTAATCTTTAAAGCCAAAGCTATAAACTCAAGTTACCTTAAGTTAAAATGAAAGTGTCCTGCAAGAGTTTCAAAGTTCTGTCACAGATAGAAATCTCCAGCTCTTGACTCCAGACTAGGCGCCAGCTGATAAACAAACAATTTAAGTCAAGAGCTGGAGAATTCCCAGCTTTTTCATTTAATGGCTTTGGCCAAGAGTATTTATTGCCTGCAGTTTTATTCTCACTTAGCTCTAAGAGGAAATTTAAACTCATCATTATCTTAAAGCCCCATATGGGCCACAGTCAGCTCACCTGATAGAGCTCCTTTTACTCTGCCTAAGTTCTACTCCCCACTAGAAGTGATGTAATAGTGTAAACTAATTAAACGTAGTTTTAGGCTGACTTTTTAATAGGCTAAATAAATTTTGTTCAATATGGTTTATATTCCCACTTGGGGCAGTAACAATTCCAAAAAGTTTAACTTTACAGTTTCCAGTCTAAACTACTAGTAGTTTACTCCATAAAGGACAACTGAAACAAACAAACAAACTGTCTTCAGAACAAGGGCAGCCAACTGTTAAAAGCAACTGCATTGAAAATTCTTTGCTATAAATTGATCCACTGGCACCAAAATGTACACAGAATTGTGAAAAAGCAGACTGCGTGACAGTTCCGATATTTCAAACAAAACATTTCAGGAATGCAAGGACATACATATAATCAAAATTTGATGTTTAGTACTTGTTCTGTTTTTGGAATGCAAATAAACAAAGCTATGGAGCTGGAAATTAAATATTAACCAAGCATCCATGGGTAAGTCAAGATGTTGAATGAGGTGAGCAAGTCCAGCACGAAGTATTTCATTCTAACTCAACAGAAAGGTATCATCACCCTGTGCCTCAGACGCCACCTTTCTCATTCTTTTCTAAACATATATACTAGAGGAGGTTAGACTTCTCTAATACATATTCAAAGGCTTATTTCACCTCAGAGATTTTTAAATCCATCATGATTTAAATTTAGCACTTTCCACCTCATCCCAGGCAGCTCCTTCTAATAAAGCATATTTGTCCTGTGCATTAGAAACTTTTCACTTAAATAAACTCCACAAACATCAGAGATGGAGAGAACTGTGCTTAGCAAAAAGTCTGACTACCATTCCTAAAGAGTTAATAGAACTCAGACTTGAAATCAGGATGTTGTATTCCCCTCCCACCCGGCCCCCTCCCCACAAAATACTTTCCTAACCTGACTTGGCTGAAAAAGCCAATTAATTGTTCCAGTGTCTGCCAAAACTCCTTACTCCTTCAAAAATGTGGACAGTGTTTGAGACAGCTGGCTATTCCAAACCCAGGTAACACCCCTAAATGTGGAAAGAATGAGGGAACGTGAATTATGATTAGTATTTTAAATGGATTTCTAATGAAACAGACAGAGGTATCTTAAACCTACTGTATTTCCAGCGTATATAATTTAAAAAGAAGAACACCATGTCTTAGATGTCTCTGCAACTCCACTGAGTACAAGGAAGCAGATTAGTGCAAAGTGCATTAAAACACATGGAACTAGTTCTTCTGTCTTTGTTAGGAACTGATAGTACAGACACTGTGATGTCATGCAAAACACAAGTCAAGCAGACACTAAGTGACAGACAAGGACCCTTCTGAGCCTGAGCCACTGCAATCCCTACAGAAATTAAGTCATTTTAGGTCAAGTTAAGGTCATGGCAAAGCAGAGAAAAGAAAACTTTTTGACAAACCTTATGCCAAGTATCAGGCATAGTATTAAGCAAAGAACTGTAATTAGTCCTTATTTATATTTCTATGTGCATAACAGATCTCAAATATAACACAGTACTAGAGAAAGCAAAAAAAAAGTCCCCCAAACTACATTTGACCATTTCTGCTCATTAAGAAGCTCAGACTAAGAAGTTGCTGCTGACTGAGCTGTACATGGAGTCAATATAAGGAGGATGGAGCAGCAGTTATTTAAATTTGTTGATAGCATTTAAATTATCATCAATTAAACACACCAGATTTATTGCATGTCTTTCCTGTAATTTCAGGGGTTTTTTTTATTATTTAAAACCACAGGTTTTATTTTTTGAAATAATATCCCATTGAAGTTAACAGGAACACTTTTGAAACACTTGTAAGCTTGAAAATCCTTGTATACTGCACATGTACACTAAAACACAGGTAAGTTGTGAGCGAATATTGACAATTTCTAAATACCGGGAAAATTTTCAGAAGTTTTCACAAATATATGAAAATTAAAACACAAAAAAAGAAAACCAGAAGCTGTTTTTTTGGGAGCATGTTTACAACTTTCTCGCCATTTTTTAGTTTGTTTGCTTTTGTTTGTTTTTTAAGGAAAAGAAAAACATTGAAAGCCCATGTGCCACACTTACAAATAGGGCCTTCATGGCTGAACTGTGACTTCTACAGCTTAGTTTTTCCCTCCCAAAGCTTAATTTCCATGCACTTTACTTAAATACATAAAACCTATGGAGTTCTACCATCACAGTAAGTACATATTCATCGCAACAATTTAATTTCTTGGCTTCCATGAGAAGTATCTGATTGGGGAGGCAAAGTAATGATGGTCTGCACAAATTAGCTCCAGAGTTCCAAGGTATCCAAGTGGTATTGCTCTCCAAAAACACATCAGCTTTGGAAGTTCAGATCCAATTGAAGCAACACACAGAGGTGACCAAGCTCAGGTAGTTACCTTAGTAAGAGCTGTCAGTGCAGGGGCATATTCCAGTAACTCTTGACAAAGTTGCAAAGTTTCAGTGGTTTCAATAACCTACACCAGCATTAGGAACAGTCAAAACTCTATGCTAAAGCCATGCATCAATAAAAGAAACACTCCTTTCAAACATCAATCCACACCAGGTACTTAGAAAAGATACCTTTCAGCTAATAAACCTTCTCCAATTCTCCTTTCCCACCAAAATACTGTATATTTTGCCATTGAAAATCCAGAGCAACACCTTGAATTTAGAAAATGTGTCTTATTTCATCACCAGTGTTGATGCTGATAGAGAATCAAGTGATAGAGATTCCAGAATGCTCACTCCCAGCTGTGGCCTCATGAGAAATAGCAATAGACGTACTAGAGTGATGAAGGGAGAAGAAAAATGGACATAATTTCTGCTTCCATTAGGAGGTTAGGAAGTGAGGGACACGATTTAAAGTGAGTCAGCCATTGCTGTGCTTAAGTTAGAGAAACAGAGCAATAATGAAATGTAACAACTTGCAAAGCCTAAATACTTAGTTCTGTTTCAAGGTCATGTTTGCAGATGTGCTTTGAAAATAATCCTAAAATGTTTTAACTCAATATGAGCCCATTTCCAAGAAAGGCAGAAAGGAGTATTAGTCATTGTACTAAGTTATATTTCAACAGGGTTTAAATAGTATATCAACAAGGTTAGCTGCTGGAAATAGCAAACAAATAAAACCTTGAACTTAGGTGAAAACAAATAAAAAAATCCTGTATGTTTAGTTGGGGATGAAGGATATTGCCAAATAAATAAAAGAATTAGCTTAGAGCTGCATGAAAAGTCCAGTCAAGTCATGCCCAGGATGTAAGCTCTACACAGCACTTTGTAGCCTTGGAGTTTGAAAGACAACAGCTCAGTAGTGTAAAACAGAGATTACCCCACAGACACTTAACAGTTGACACCAAGGACACACCTCTTCAACTTGCACTAAATTTCCATTCAATTGGATAGACTTAAGCAGATGTTCAAGTGTTATGTGCTGAATTGGAGCTTTATATATGTGTTCTATTACGGTATTTCTAATGATTTTCTTTGTCTTGAATGTATATAGCTTATAGTTCTTGATCCTTAGAGATAAATGGATACCAAGGAAAATGTTACTAAAATATGTTTTGATAGCGATCAACTAATCACATCTTGTGACATTTGCTGTTTTTGTAGGCTTCTGTTTCCAATTCCAAAGCTGAAAATAGCAGGTTTTAAATGATACTAAACTTTTAGTCTTCAGTGCTTTTAAATGTTCATACCAACAAACCAAAAAAAGACTAATAAAATTTAAAATGAGTTGTCCCTAAAAAATTCAAGATTTGGAATGTTTGACCTATGAATTCATTAACCTCTGGAATTACATGGAGGAAAGCAATATGGAGAAGACTTTGAAATACTTCAATGGGATCTAATGTTTTATGGTGCAAAAAGCTGTTTGTGTCTGCTGCCATAATTAATTTATCTCATGCTTCCCTTTTACCTTTTGCTAATAAAACAGAAGACAAAATATAACAAAGCATTTTCATTACTTGTCTGTCCAATCAGTAATCTGCATGAATTACCTGAAATAAAAGAAGATCCCAAAAGGACGAGTACACAAGAAGCTGCCAAACCACATATCCTCTCCCTACTTTGTTTTCCATTGACTAGCTTTTTCTTGTAATTCAATAGCAAAGGAAAAAACCAAAAAACACTATTGTACTTTGCTGCTTCTTGTGTAATGTGGTGAAAGAATTGACTCAGAAACTTGTTTTCTATTTTCAGCTGTATTATTTGGTCTAATAAAAGCTTCTACCTCTCTGTACACCATTTCCCTTCTTTCAACTCTTAAGTCACTGTGCAAAAGAACACTGGTACTTCGTTACTGTGATTAGTACTGAAATTATAGATACCTATTATTTGTGTGGCAAGAATTTAATTAGCATAATAATAGAGTACTATGGCAAGAATTTCTGACTAAAAAAAGTGTTGAAATCCTCTGGTTCAGCATTCAGGAGCAAGGGAAAATGGCAACTCACACCACTTTTAGACTCTGAGAATTACTGCACCCAAGTAGTAATTTACACAGATCCCACAAGAAATGGCAGAGCCATAGGAAATGCCACTCTTAACCACATAGGGATATATTTGACTGACAACTGCACTGAGCCCGTCTTTTTCCAATTAAGCTCCATCTGCTTCCTCGGTTGGACTGGTTGGCCTAAGGCCTCTCAACAGGACACCCATTGTATGTTACTTCATCCACTTCCCCAAAAACCCTTCTCCGCCAGAAGCCTGGGGATGCTTCCTCAAAACATGTTATTGGGCAGGGACAGGCGAGATGGGTGGGTGGATGAGTGGGAGTGGATGCACTGCATGTGAGCATTGGCAGAAACCTGAAAAAGCATGGGGCTTAGTAACTCCAACACATCCAAGGAAGGTTTAAGTCTCTACAAAATAAAATAAAAAGCACCATTTTTCTTTCATTATACAGTCTGACCAAAAAGCTTCTGAAACCAAAATTAAATAGTGTGTTCCCTTCCACTCCCCAACATACACACTCTAAAATAAATAATGGCCAAACTGATTTAAATGAAATTCTGTAGCAGAATTTGTGCTTGGACAAAAATGGCACATTTGAGCCTGAAGCAAAAGTAAAACCGCCAAGTTATAAACCTCTCAAAGGGAGGTTTATAATGGAAATGCCAACAGACCCTTAACTATAGTGGAGCTGTTAGGTGCCAACATATAAATAATTCTAGTTTTTGTGGTCACTTACGATAAATTAGATACAGTGCAAGTAGAAACAGCAGGGTTCTGATTCAGTAAACAGTAACAGCCAAGAGTGCATGTTTGGATTTTCAGACAAGTATAGCATAGATTTGATGCTGGCTCTGAAATGGAGTCTATAAGGACATTTGGACTTATTTTAAGTAGTAAGCAAGCCATATTCTGAATTCTTGAGGGCTTGTAAAATAAAAACCTCCTTAACAAGCTTTGCTGCCTACTGTTTCAATCTTCTAAGATTCCTTTACCCCAGTAACCAAAAAAATGCTCCATTCAAGATTGGTGTAATTGTCTACTAAAGAAAACAACACACTAAGTAAGTGCACATAGTCACATTTAGTGTTAAGAATTGCTAAGCATATTAATACAGTGGGAAAAAAAGTGCCAGTGACCAAACAGTAACAGATTAACCACCTTCTTCTTTAATACGTGTGCCAGTTGTTGTACTACTAATAGAAATGCTTTTCTATAGTCCAGCTTGTGCTGGAACTGGACTTATGTATTTAGGTGATCAAGTATGTTCATTTTGGTCCTGAGAGGAATTCATTGCGTTGTTTCACAGCAGTTAAGTCCCATGCATTAACACAATTTGTTGAGGCAGTGAGGGATGCTATTAGGGCTCTCTGCAGGAACTTCCATCTTGGACAGGGTGGGAGCCCTCCGAGGCAGCCAAGATTCAGGCTGAGGCTGTTAAGAGGATGCTCCATCTCAGGAAACTCTCCTGCTTGCCAAATTCACATCAGTTTCTCATTTAGTGCTTCCGCTACAAAACCCTACCACTGCCCCAACATCACCCCTAACTCCCCACTAATATAAATCCTAAGATGAGTATCTGCAGAAAGAGGAAAGTTAGACACACTCCTAGGTTAAACGTATAGGGCTCTACCAAGACAAGGTTTCACATACTGATAACCTACTAAAATTCCTTTCTCCAGCTGTCCTTCAACTTTTAAAAGAGGAAGGAAATCGCTGTTCTTCCTGCACATGCAACATAAAATGCCTTATTCAAGACAAAGAGCATCTAGCTGCTACCAAATACTGCTTTCTGACTACTTGCAATTGTAGCAATTCTGGGTAGTAGTTTAATCAGAAAATGTTGGAGCTCAGAAATTAACCAAGTTGGAACAGCTAACTATATACAGTCATATGTCTCTACAGATTACCTCTATGTTAAGTTTCATAATGAAATCCACAATTTTAAGCAAACCCAAGAAATCTGACACAAATGAAACAAGTAGTATGCTCCTCAGTATGACTTAAAGCTATAAGTCAACGTGACTTTCTCTGTACTCCCTTTGGCAAATACACTAAGAGCCACAAACCACACATTCCCACCATACATTCTCAGAAAGCAATGGAAACAGGGATTAAAAACAAAATGACAGCCAAAATGCACATTTCTGACTGTGTATGGTTAAACTATATGGTTACTGAGTAACTAGAATCTTACACAGTTTGCAGCAACTCATTAAATAAAGCAAATGGATAATAATTACATGTCAGATTAGTATTCCTGTCGATTTGCTAAGCTTCACATTAAAAAGAAACCCTAACCCCATTAGTTTACCAGCGGTCACACAACATACGGGGATACTATCAAATCATTACGTGGATTTACTTAAAATATGTAAGAGTTTAATAAAGTGTTACATAGTGTTTCACACTGCTCCCCCCATTTTACCACAAATAATTTAACATTCTTCCACAACACAGAATAAGTAAAACACAACTGCTTACAGAACCAGGAATAGAAACTGAAGGAATGGCATCAGGGTTACATTTCCACGCATTACTCTGTTCCTGTCAAGCCATCTCTTAATTTTTCTTATGAACAGGTATGGATTAAAGCTGTATAAGGTTTAGGAAATTCCACACACTGTGTCCCAGGAAAACTACAGGAATTAAAATGAGAACCAGATTTTAAGGGTTAAAATTATAGGTCAAATACAGTGCAGTAAATAATTTTTTTTCCCACTTCAGGTCCTATGTTGTGCTTGGCACGAAGTGAACTGTAGTTAAAACCTGTTTCTTCAGCTCTGGAACTGCGAGACTCTCCTCTGTCCCCCGCTTTTCAGCAGACTGAAGTGGTGAGCCAACAGGACTAAATACTGTTGGACAAACTGAAAGGTGAACATTTACATAGTTTGTATGCTGGCAGCTGGATTCTAAATGCTTATTAATGGTAAAAGGCAATACTCTTTCCCTTAGTGTTTTATTTCATGATACGAACCATGGTTTTTTAAATGTGGTTGAAGGAAGAAGAATTAGGAAATCTTGGTATTTCTATGTGCTCCCTGTGGATTAACCAGGAGCTGTTCTGCTAAGGACAAAAGCTCAAGCTACTGAATTGTCTCACAATGGGCAGTACTACACTAAACACTGCAAATATGGAATAATTTTCAGGTATTTGCTTGAAGTGCAGAGGGACTACTTCTGCTAGAACATTCTCCCCCTTTTTATTCGCACAACTTAAGATGCTTTTCAAAACATAAAAATGTCCTGCACTACAAGACAACATTCTGCAATGATTCAGTGACTTAGAATGGCTCCGGATCATAGGATAACGTTGTCATAAATAAATCCAATACTTGGCCAACTCATCACTACGACTTTAAAAATGAAACACAAGGAACCCAGAATACTAGCATCATCCAGATGGGGGTCAATAGAAGATCAGCTTTCATTCCTACTCATCTTGGATTCAGCTATTTAGGGGATCAACAAGCAATTTACTTTCAAAGGCCTGCACTAGGTTAGCTGTCCCTGCCTGCAAAATTTACCGCATGTGGGTTTGTTTCTTTTCTTTTTTGCTCCTTTAGTTTAAGTGTTTATAGGGCCTTCAAAGGAGTGTTCTTCAACACAGAGCAGTTTGCACAAATGTGTCCTAAGACTTTAGATGTGTCCTAAGGTTCAGACACTTAGGATGTTAATGTTTCCACATGTCTAGTAAGATCTGCAGATCACCCTTGATGAATAAGTGACAAAATAAAACATGTAATTCTATGTTGGGCCACATCTTCAGTGGCCCAGTCCATTTAAATAAGTGTTGTGACTGAACTCCAGCTGGCAAAGAAGTACCATGCAGCCACTCGCTCACTCACCCCTCACCCTTCCCCAGTAGGATGGAGAGAAGAAACATAAAAAACTGTAAAATCCATGCGTTGACATAAGAACAGTTTAATAACTGAAATAAAATAGAATAATTATAACAATAATTTCAATAATATCAATATCACTATCAATAATAATACTAATAATAACAATAATAATAATAGTAATAAAAATGGCGATAAAAAGGGAGGCAAGAAAAAGAGTGAAATAAAACCCAAGAAAGAGAAGTGATGCACAGTACAGTTGCTCCACTGACTAATGCCCAGCCCATTCTTGAGCAGCAATGAGCCCCTCCCAGGCAATTTCCCCAGTTTACACACTGAGTATGACGTTCTATGTAATGGAATATAACCCTTTGGCCAGTTCAGGTCAGCTCTCCTGGCAGTGCTCCTTCCTGGCTTGTTGTGCACCTCCTTATTGACAGAGCATGGGAAACTGAAAGTCCTTGACTGGAAGTAAGCACTACTTAGCAACAGCTAAACATCAGTGTGTTATCAACATTATCCTCACTCTAAATTAAAAAAAAAAAATGGAACTGTACCAGCTACTAGGACCAAAATCTCTATCCCAGATGAAACCAGTTAGTCAGGTTTCTCTGATTTTTATTTTTTTCCAAAAAACAAGAACTCCACACACAGACTGAAAAAATCAGCTAAAGGCAACACTGAATTACAAGTACAACTGCTCTGTATTAAGATTCAGAGAAAACTGCATTTTCTCCAGTGGCACCTCCAATGCTCGCAGCTGGTGGGACTGTCCCCACACTGACGGCTGCTGTGCAGACACAGGGCGCTGCCAGCCTGCTCTGTGCAGTGCCTTCCTGCTCTGGTGTGCCTGGTGCCGGGCTCAGTACTGGCATGTGCACCATCCACATTCAGCATCGTACAGAATTAGGACTCATATGGAGTCAGGGGATTTTTAAGGTCTGGTGCTCATCATCCCCACTGTCCCAAGAGCACAGGAGACATGCTAGGTTTTTTTGACCACATGAAAAATATACACCTTGAACACGGCACTCCATTGAAAGAACAAAAAGAGAGAAAAAGAAGCTCATGAATGTTTAAAACAAATTTTGTAGAAAGCTTCAAAGTCATCGTTTCATTCCAGAAACATTCCCAAACACCACCTGTAACTCCTTAACTTTCAACATTCTCTAGGAGAAGTAATCAAAAATTTAAAAATGAAATTAACTTTTATTCCGTAGGACTTATGACAGGCTGACATTTGTAGATCTTTCTTACTCTGGGTATCTCAGAATATTTGACAGGAAGGGCCAGATACTAGCATTAAAGTAACCACAAGCAAACAGAGCAGTTATTAGGAATGTGGTAACAGCTCACATGCAGCCGTGAATATTAGAACCATTTTTACTGAGAGAAGGAATGTTGGCTCTAACTCTGCAGTTATTCCTTACTCTTTTTCAAAGAGTGCCACAGGGATTTCTAACTTCCATCTGGACAGTTTTCCTTTAACTGTTTTTGAACACCATGTGTGAGAACACAACAGGATTGTAGACATTAGAGATGGAAAAGACCGATTAGATCATGTAGCCATCCCTCCTGCCAGTTGTAGATTTTTCCCTACAGAATAGTTCCTAGCACTTTGCCCAGTACCGTTTAAAGCATGTTGAGATACTTGGCTTCAACCATCTCCTTTGGAAATTATTCCACAGTGTATGAAGAATGTCGTTAGGACATTTTTCCTGGTAGACACGGCACGCATTTTTCTTTCCTTAATGGTTTCCAGCCTATTATTCCTGGTTATATCCCATTGAGCCAGCCTGAATAACTCATCTTTACACCTTCGAATAAATGGAGACAGATATGTTTCTCTGCACATTGGTCACTACTTGGCCAGACTACACACAATTTTATTGCCAAAATATACAATATGCTTTAATAAAATAATTTATTCCACCCTTTTAGTCATTGTAGGATAATTGCCTCCACCCCAGTGAACATTTTTAGATGATACTCTCAACAAATCTGTTCATTCTTCCTTACCTTCTGCTACCTTTTATTTTATTTTATAGAGAATGCAAAAGGCATAATAGACTTACAGAAGAAAAATAGCCTTGCAAAGTCAGCACATAAGTAAATATACTACCTAACTCTTCTGAAACAGCAGCTGCTGCCAACTAGTGATATTTGCACAGGGTTTATACTTCCTCCCCTCCCCGTGTCAAAATACACATTTTACCAATGTGTAGATTTTCAAGATCTTCAGTCCTTTCCATCCTCTCTCCGACAAAAGAGGTCTATTAAACTTTATTTTGACACACAAGTATTGTTATCTAATTTAAAACATAAGTTATTAGAAATCAGAGGCTTTTTAAGCATCTCAGATTTCAAAATACTTCTTCATTTCAGCTTCCTTAAGTCAATTCACCCAATTCTTCCCTAGTTTGTCATCAGTTACTTCCTGCATTATTTTCCCTCATCTAAATTTCAGAATAATTCAGTAATATTTTTCACACTACCTTTAGTATTAAGGTTGTACATTTTAATTTCTACTACCATCCCTAGACCACAGACTTTGCAAAAAATGAGTATGATCAAGTGCATTCAGCAAAAAACGTAAACAGAGAATTAAGAAACATGTCGGGAAAGAAAAAATTACACAAAGTATGTAGTGACTGAGGAGGACCAAAGGAAGTGAGGTAAAACTGTTATGCTCAGTACCAGGAACACAGAGAACATTGTGGCCATTCTGAACACACACATTTAGGCTTTAAAAATAAAGCATTAAAACATTAATCCAGAAACAATAATGGAATACTGCTATGCCGTTAGAGGTTTTTCCTTACCAACAAGAACACCTGCCATTGAGGGGGACAGGTCAGAATTACTAGCCCTAAATTCATGAACCTGCTTCATCTTTATAGTGTTTCAAGGATCCTAACAGATCCAATCACTGCATTACCAGACCAGAAAGCCAAAACCACACCAAACCTCTGTACCACTGAATTCAGGAGAGTCCTTATTTTATTCTTTGTGTTTGTTAAAAAATACACGATATCTCAACTTAGAGACACTGAATTAACCCACCAACTCTTCCACTCCCATAAAATCATAAAATTGCTCTAAAGGTGCACAAAGCTAAAGAAACAAATCAGACACAACTTAATGAGGCCAGTTCATGTAGCTCTACAAAGGCTCCCCAACAAAGACAGGTCTATTAAATCAGTTTAATTACGGCAAAGATATTGATTATGCATCTTTGTTACAACAGAATTTACAAGTTAAGAGATGCAATGTTTGAACTACTCATTCCTAATTCCTATTATTTAGTTCAGTCTGAAAGTGTCTTTCAAATCATCTTGGCAAACATTAGTGTGCATAAAGTCTTAACTCCTCTGCTTCCCTTGGAAAAGACACAGCACAAAGTGCCTTCAACGTTCAAGTAAGAGAAACATAATTAGGAAGGTGCCCTTTCTAAAACAAACAAAACCAAAAAAGCTGGAATCATGAAATATATTGCAAAATTCAAATAAAATAAAATAAAATAAAATAAAATAAAACAAAATAAAATATCTCCAGAGTGTTTCTAATATTTTTTTTCCTTTTTAGCACTACTAAATTGGCTCCATATTAAGCAGAGATCCGGCCATGCAGGGAATAAGTCTGCAATACACCCCTCAAGGACTCACATTATACTTCACATTATCAGTGACCTGAAGTCTTAACTTGTCAGTGTTACTACTAATACTCTTTCCATCACTTAATGATTAGCTGAAGTTTATGGAAGCAGTACTATAAAAGGAAACAGTTTGAAATGACAGCTGGAATAGAAACTACAACCTCTTATAGCCACCTCCAACACAGTTTCTAAAAACAAAATCTTTTATTCTACTCTTTATTACCATTTTAGCACGACTACTGTTCTCTATATGACAGCTGTTATTAACAACTAGCAGTCTGACTTTTTAACTGACTACTCTTTTGTCTAAAGGATACAATGAAGGGGAAAATATTCTAATGTTTCATTATCAGATCTTAAATAACCAGACTTACAAAAGAGTTGAAAACACTTTTTCATACCTCCAAAACCAGAAAAACAAATCAAGCTGTCACATCTTTTCCTGAAGTTCCAGTAGAATGCTGTACAATGTATTTAGAGCTGATACGGAGCTGATACACTTTCAATAGTCAGTGGAAGGGGAAAAAAGTTGAAAAGGTTGTATCTGAACACTAACAAGGCTTACAATGAAGAAAGAGTCACATCAGAAATAAAAAAAAATCAGCCAATGCCCTTTAGGAAATGAATATTTGTATACTGAGTTAAAGAGAGAGAACTATTATAGTAGTGTCAGTGAAGCCACCAGTGAAGTTTACTCTGGATTACAACGTGAGAAGCTGTATCATACTTCTACTGAAATCAGTGGGAGGACAAATTTGACACAATTCTTGAAGGCTAAATTTAGATCCTGTACTTAGCTAGTAGTATCTTGTGCCAACAGAAGTCAGTGTTAAATATGCTTCTGTGATAATGTGTGCTTTAAAATACTTTTATAAATACAAAGATGAAGAATCCAATCTCCACAGAGATAGATTTCCTGTCTAGATTTAAAAAAAGAAATTAAATAAACATGGATTTTGAAGATGTTTCCTCATTTGTCTCATGCTCACAAAGAGGTCACAAACCAGGGCAGCACTGGGAACCATGACACAACTTTCTCATGTGGACCTGCAAGAGATCCTAATCCCAGGCTAAAGCGATTGCTATCTCTAGACAGCATTAGCAGCATAATCTGCATGCAACTACTGGGATAAGAAGTATTTTCTGAAGTCACTTAATACAAAATAATACTATAGTGACTTGGTTCATCAACCTCTACTTAAGGGGTCCTGACTGTCAGCTGCAAGTAAATGCTGTAGGCCAATCATATGAAGAAGACAGCACTATTAAATTCAGGCCCATCTGAAAAAGAGCAAGAGAAAGAATCTTTTGGGGGCAAGGCTGCAAACAAGCCACTAAAATCTGGCCCCAATGCTATGCCCAAAGATTCTTCATTTCCAATGTCAGGACAGGATTAAAATCACCACTATCTCTCCCTGGGGTTTACAGACCAAGCAATTTTCAAAACATTATTCAGTTCGTGAATAATGTTCACTTTGCAGATGGATGCTAACACCAGGCAACACCAAAATACCTAAAAACACAAGTGGAGTCGTCTGCCAATAACAGCTAGTAAACAGACAGCTCTAAAGAGGACAGTTCAGGCATGCTGCTTTCTCTTCTTCCTCCCTAGGTCCCACAAACACTCTCCTTGAAACTCCTGCCAACTCTATTGCATTGCACAGCAACACCATAGTGCCTGCCAATTTCTAAAGAGCCGAGCATACTTCTCCTTTTAGTGTTTTGTCTGAAGGCCAACAAGGCAGTCAGGACATATAAAAATACCCCAAAGACTTGATGTGTTAGGTATTGAAAGATGGAAATAACAAAGCATAATGTTTAAGTTTTTTTTCCAACAGACTTAACTTCTCCACATTTCTACCAAGTGCCCACTTCAAACATGATTCATACAGAGCACTCCTTGGCCTACACAAACATATTAAGGAGTAGATAGCTAAGTCTCAATTCTTTCCCCCTTATTCAGGATATCCCTCAATCTGTAACTGACACTAACCACCAAGTTATTTGTATTCAGATAAACCACTAACACCAAAAAAGCCATCTGTATTCATACTAGTCAACTATATGTTATATTAACTGTCTTGGCCTTAGCGTTTTGTTAAGGAACAAAACCCTCTAAACACCTTAAGTTCTTTCAGACTCAAACTTTTCTTCTTTTTCTTCGTAGTTATAGTCAGCCTTACCCCAAAAACTTACAGGTAAAAATAAATTACAGACATTTCTAAAAGGTAAATAATTCTCTCAGGAAAACAGCGTATTTGGCAGAAAGGAATTGAAGAAAACAACACAGAAGTACGCCAGAGCTGCCCAACTGATAAGCAGAAAGCCATGCTGTGTTTAAAAAAAGGATCAGATAGATATATAATCTGCCCACAATACATTTTTTCTGTGGTTTTCCTTCCTAGGCTGATTAGCTATCTAGCTTTATAAAACAGAACTAATATTTTGGCTGAGAAGCAGGAATTTTGTCTCCTCCATTGTATTCTTCAATATCACCTACCTGGGTCTTCCTACTTTCTGTTCACAATAGAATTTGGATGAAAATTTTGGCTTCTAGTATGTAGTCAAATCCTGCCTTACTTCGCAGTTGAAAACTAAAAAGATTGCTAGTTTTTACTTATTAGGAAAATAAAGAATTCTCAAAATGCCACTTACATTAATTTTTAGAGTGGATTGTAAAAACCTTAAGATTTTCCCACATAAAATAAGGTTTCCTCACCTTCTAATTCTAGGTGTTTTGGAGAAGAATTCAACAATAGAAACTATCAGTTATGGTTTTGTTTTCAAAATATTAATTTTATGTTTCTGCTCTCCTCTGTCCACAAAATGAAAATACTTCCCTGCTCTATATTACTTCTTACAAGAGACTAAATACTCAGAGATCAATAGTTAGCAACTTTTAAGAATAGACAATTATCACCCATATTCTTCAATTGTTATAAAACCAAACAAATATCTGTTTTCTTTTGATAAAGAAATCCTATATTCCTCACTTCATTCTCTCCTTTTTAATTAATGAAAAAGCAACAGAACTGCTTAGTGACAACCACTTTTCCCCTAACAGAAAGAAACAGATGGAGGCTGAAGGAATGTGAATAACTGCATAAAAACGCAACTTTATAAAAGAAGTTAAATTAAAAGGACCACTGTACTATATCCCAAGAAAGCTGTTTCTCCAAGTCTAACATAAAAGCTCCTGTAATAACATACATATCTGTAATGCAATTAAACAACAACAACAAAACTGAATACTGTACATATAGCAAAGAAAAGCAACTTGGAGAACAAGGGTACAAATTCGTGACTGAAATTGCAAACAAAGAGACAACTTGTCCAATATGAGGTAAACTGCTAATGATGACTTACCTCCAGAAACTGGGGCATCCATGAAAACTGCTCCCATTTTTTCAACAGCTTTGGCTAATTCTTTTGAAACTGCTGGATCTATAGTGCTGGAATCTATTAGCAATGAGCCTTTCTTCACTTTCCTAAAATAAAGATGATGATGATGATGACGATTATTATTATTATTATTATTATCAGAAGATATTTGCAACTATTACCATGGCACTGGCTTCCCTCAGCATGACAAATGTGCAGACATTTTTTGATACTTTAGTAAATGTGAAGCTTTAAACCTTACTGAGCAAGATCTGCTCAGTATTTATACTGCTGAGTATGTGTACTGCAGTTTTGAATCACTCAAAGCCCAATAAAAGCTGAACACAAAAAAGGGGGTTTTTCTTAAACACTATTACTAAAGAATTACACAAAAAGGGTGCACTTGGAAAACCTTCCATCATACATGAGCAGTATATAATACACATATAGAGCAGTATATAATACAGAATACCTAAGATGCATTCTAAGCAACTGCTGATACAGCCTAAAATTTAATATATAATACTAAAATGTTCTTTTTATATATACAGTATCTTAAGTTCCTATCAGAATGGTGTGATTGCATTCTTTTAATTGTTCTACAATTTATTCTACATAAAGACCACAACTAAAATCACAAAAGGCCACCGAAGATTTGAAGTGAAGCATGGAGAAAAATGTTTTCCTATTGATAGCTAGTACTTCTAGGCAGATCTGTATTCCAAACTGTAGATCACAGAAAGTTGTATACCTGATTAAAAAATACAATAAAATTTTTGAAATTTACAAAATTTGAACTTTTTGTTGCCCTCCACAACAAAGAAATTGATTTTTATCCCTCTTTCCATTGAACTGCACCATGATTTCAAGTCCACCTGACCAGCAATCACCATGAAATCAAACACCAGAATTTTGCAGTCATAAAAAGGTGTCCCATTTAAAGCTACTCATGACAGATAAACAGTTCCACCGTGCATGCTGCTAGCAGTACAGTGGATTTCACTTAATTGAATTACCCAGATTGCTGGAAATAATCTCTCAATGTATACATACATTGTGACCCCACTGGAACTCCAGACTCAAACAGTGCCACATACACAAAACTCATCCCTTTTCATGGAAGGGACGAGCTGCTGCAGTTACCAGCCCAAAAGAGAAGGTACTACATCATCTCCCTTTATGTTCAGAACAAGGAGCAGTGGCACAGGCTCCTTGGTAACACAGAAGGATGACTAAGTCAACCTTCAAACACTTCATGTTAATAATGTTTTCTTCTGTAAAGCTTTAAAAGCTTTAGAAAATTATGAAAGCCAAACCAGTCAGCAAGGACCAGGTCACTCGGAGCAACAATTATCCACTACTGCCAAATTACACTTCCTTCTCCTAATATGGGGGCTGAGAAACTGAAGCAGCATAGGACTGCTTTCCACATCCTCTGTTCCCTGCTGGATTTTCCACATCTACGTACTCAAGAGATTAACTGGCCAGACTGTATCAGTAAGTACTGCCAATCGTTCTTCAGACCACTGCCATCATGGGTAAGATTCTCTCACAGCTGGTTCCCAAGCTTTGTGGGACTGATTCAAATACCCATCTTCCCTGAAGGGTCTAAGCTACAGATACTCAGATCTGCTCAGTCCTACTTTATGAGGAATTAAACTACAGACAGTAAGGGAAGGAAGCAACTATTATTCCTATATAGCAAGAACAACAGAAATCCCTCTCCTCTACTTCCATTTTCTTATCATTGCATCTTAATATTGTACAATCAATACCTAAAAAGGTATCATTATTTTTTTATAATCTACTGTACTTTTGTCTCCTGTATGTTTCTTCCTTTACCTTATTAACCTGGATAGTTGTGAGAGCCTACATGATCCTCAGAGGTATCCAGTAGCCTTAGTCAGCCTGCCAAGAGCAGTGCACATGTAGCCAGAACAGACTTTTAAATTATATTTATTTTTTGATTCAGCAAGCTCAAAAACTCTGAGCATTAGAATTCTGCAGACTATGGGTTTAAGGCTTAGTGGAAATCCCTCCACTAAAGTTAAAAACCACTGTTTCACATTAAACAAACTCCTTAGGTATTTTTTTGTGTAATAAAGAGATAATAAGAGTAGAAATCAAGAAAGTCTTGTCAGCTATTCTGTGTTAATACACTTTAATACCATAAGACACAATGGTGTCTCTTCAGAACATTTAATGTACAGAATTTCAAGTTAAAGAAAAAAAAGTATTTGAGCACATAATTGTTGCCAGCAAATATTCTAGTTGTACTTGAGTGTAGTATGTTATATAACGGCAAAAGAATCATGCAACTGAAAAGGCAGATAATAGTTAAGTTGCCTGAAATGCACAAAAATTATTATTCTACTGAAAGTAAAATTAAGACGTCAGCCAAAAGCCATTCAAAAGCAAGCACTGTATAAGTGAACTCATATAATTAGAAATATCAGTAGTGGCAGAACAGAGAACATTGAATTAAGTGCCCTGAAGGCAGCAAGAGTTACAACAACGGCGATCATCAGGCAAACCTTGAGTACGAACAGAAATTCTCCAAACTACAAAAAAGTCTTACTTTAGAATTCCATTTGCTCCTGTGTAAACTTCTCTTGCATTGGGACTAGAAGGCAGCATGGTAATAATTCTGTCTGCTCTTTCTGCTACGTCTGCTGGGGATTCTGTTACCTTTTAAAGAAAAAAACCCAAACAATATAAGCTTACACACTTCCTGAAAAAGAGATGTCAGACATGTTTGATGAGTTTGGTTTTAGTATTCACTTGTCACAACTAAGCTAGGTAAAAAACTAAAACACAAGAAAAACTGCTCTCCTAATGAAAATATTGGTTATTTGGATCCAGTAACAGAAAAATAAAAAAAGATGAAAAGGTTCTCCTATCATGGAAGTTCCTCCATAACATCTGCCAAGGGGGATGCTTTCATCCCATCAACCCATTCATGAATCCTCAATTCACTACAAACCCTGCATCTATACAAAATATTGCTCTATAATGTTTCTAAGGAGGGACAACATGAAAGGATCACAAAAATCTCACTTTTTTCCTTGTCTTATATACAGCATTGAAAGAGAGGAAGACAGGAAAAAAAGGAAAAAATTACTTAATGCACCTCTGAGCCTCACCTTAAAAGAAATCAGATAAACTAACTGATGTTTCTCACAATAATACAACTGGCATTTTTAAAATGGAAAATTATCAGCTCAAGCATCCTTCACGAAAAAGATCTGAACAATTTTCATAATACATTATTAGGTATTAGTTCTTAAATAACCATAACTAACTTGAAAGGTATATTACCTTTGCCAAGTCACTTTCAGAGGCAGGCAGTCTAGTATTTAAGATACATACAGAACAAATCCAGTATTGACAGCTAAGTAGTGAGTTTCACTTGGAAGGCATTTACCACTAAGACTTCTGTCCAGTACTGGACTGAAATAATCAATTTCTTTAAAATTGCATTGTTAACACATTCATAGCCCAGGGTAAATTGCAACAAAAATACAGCTTATTCTTTTATCTTAAGCCCACAAGGATAAAATCTAATTTCAGTCATTTGTAAAAAATGCTGAATTTCGCCTTGAAGGACTTCTAGGATACAGCATGAGATACTTCTTGATTTTTATTTGACTTCTCAACAAAAGAAGGGAAGACTGTATATAGTCACTGAACAAGGCTCTTGGGGGCAAAAAGTAAAGAAGCTGGCATAGATGGGACTGAGCAAGACGCAGATTTTGTTTTGAAAGACTAAGTTAATACTGCACAAAACATCTGGCATACCACAGTTACAAAAGGAAACATGCTCTAGTCTAAAGAACAAAAGTTAGCAGGAATAAATGAGGCAATTACAAGCAGCAAACCTTCTATATCTGATTAATTAATTTTATGACTTGCCTCCCTGGAGACCAGAGTGTCTATCTCTTCAGAAAGAAGTATGACACCTTTGTCTTCAGTTCTGAGTATCTTTGGTTTGGCTCAGCCCGAATGTGTATTTTTAGAGGTGGAGAGAGGAAGGGTGTAATTGGAACCTGAATTTATATATGTCTTCTTATTTGAAACTATGATCTCCAGTATTCTTAGAGGTTTGGAGGGTATCAGCTGAAGACTCAGTAGCCCATTTGCATCTTTCAACCAGAAGTTGAAAAACATACTATATTGGGCACACAACTGAAATAGTACATCAGCCTCAAATTTCTATTTGGCTACATGGATAGAAGATAGCTGGGTTTTGGTTACAGTTTTAAACAATTCTTAAGCAACACAAGTACAAAGAAGACATAGTACAGTAGTCATCTACACAGAAAGTAATTTATTCCATCCATGTCTTTCAAAATACTAACATGCCTTTTACATGAAGAAAATGAGATTAAAAATGTACACAGACTGGGACAGTACTTCTAACAACCATACAAAGGAAAATATTTCTGCTACCTTGAAGTAAGTACCTAAACGAAGTGGGAATTAAAAGTAGGAATAGTCACTCTTGGCCTTTTGGTACTGTTAACAAATATGAATAATATTGCCTGAAAAAATCTACCTACCTGGTTCTATAAGCAGCACATAAAACTTTTATTTTATTTGGGACTTTATGCCTCAGAAACAAAGCTGAATGATTTGAAAGTTATTATAAAACATTAAGCATTTGAAATCATTAAGAATATGTGTGTAACTTTAAAAAACAGACCCAATACTAATTGTTGATTACTAACATAGACCATACTAGCTCAGAGTAGCAGCCCACCAAGGTCTGTACATGTTCTGATACTCTTTCAGTTCAAGCAAACTTTTGCAGTATGCAACTGGAGAGACTTTTCTTCATACTGCTGGTCATTGGTTCTGCCTTTCATTATGTGCATCTTCTTGTAGTTGTTCCAAACTACTTCTCTATTTTTTTTACCTATATTTACAATAAGTCAATTAATTACTGTTTGCCTAAAATGCCATTCTTACTGTAAACTAAAGATTTATTTTTATGATGCTCTATGCATCAGATTACTCCAGTAACACTCTCAATCTTCTAAATCTGAGATAGGATTTAGATACAAAGACCTGCAAACTGAACCATATGTGACACAGTTACTCCACTGTGTGAGGAAAAGAGTGATTATTAATGACAAAGAGTAAAAACAGTAAGTAAAGTGTAGAGGCAGCCTATTCGCTCACATCACCGCTCAATATTCTCCCTTGTTTGTAGCCTTCCAACTTTCTCCAAGTTTCACCCCAAGCAGCTTCATACACTCATGCTCAGCCAGTTTTCCTCTTACAATTCACCGTTAGCAGGCGGGTGGGGCTTTCTGACGTGTACCACCTCCCAGCTGTTTGCTTCAGTGGCTGAAGAAAGTGGGGTCGCAGATTGTGCAGATTTATGGCCAAACACCCCAAATCCACCATATACCTTGGTAGCAGCACTGGCCTTAAGCAATGGACATTTGACTAGGTTTACTGTCTCTTGGGGTCATTTCACCCCTGTAATGCCCCTGATGGTTTTACCCTTACAGCCAGACCAAAGAGAAAGCAGCCCTTAGAGCCCAATGTTTCTTCTACAGCAGTTTCTACAAGGCCCCATGGACCCACAAGTTTTCAACTCCTGAAGAAAGTGTTGGAGTAGGATTTACACCTATAGATCAAGAAGAGGAAGTTATGTTCACATATTTTCTTTAAGTCTGTTTTATTTGTATTTAAGCCTACCCACGTATTCTCTTAGTGATTTATGACCTTAAAACATACTTTTGGCTTTATTTTTAAAGGCATTACAGTTCACCTTTATTATCACATGTTATTTCATGCAGTGAATGCCCAGGATTCTATTACGAAGGCAAAAAGCTCTCAACATGAGCAGCAACAGCAAAAAGATCCCATTGCAGAACACGAATTAAAAAGACAACCAACTGTTCGAAACAGTCTCTTGTATTTGCCCAGTCTTACTCAAGACAGGTCTAGTTCATGCCTGAGGGTCTTGGCTGCTTGAACAAAATAAGAACGGTAGCTAGGAAAAGCAGCTGAAAAGCCTTCTTTCCCACTTAAGGCCAAGATTCTGTAATTATTCGAGGGGAGCTACAATTAATTACTAACAGGTGTGTGGTATCATTTTATCTTTTAGGAATCTTGATGTTACCTCATTATTTAAAACAGCTGCAATTAGCTCTAACAGTTTAGACTTTCAAGGCACACAGTTCCTCTGTCTACATCTACCTACAATTTCCTTGCCACTGCTGGAAAATTCCCTTCTATCCTCTACGTTGTTACATGAGAGGATTATTTTTGCACTGCACTCCTTTTTTCTGTGTTTTAAGCACGTACCCATCTGCCCACAACTGTCTAAATTGTGACAGCTTTCAAGTATGTCAAAACCATTCAAATGTGTTACAGACACATAGAAATGACACAACCACCTGAGACGACTGAATGGGGTTCTGAGGGTATTAACAGATTAAGAAAAGCAATGGGACTGGCTGGAACAGGGCCAAGATTTCTCAGGGTATATTGCAGGAGGTTAAAGCTCCTTAATGTAATCAATTTCCTTCCCTCCTTTTTCCTTTTCATTCTTTCCTCTTCTCTCACCATATCCTTCCTCACCACCAAGAGAATAAGCACTTAAATAATTAGATTTTTCCCCTGCCCCTGAGGACTGCACCTTGAAGCAGCAGGAAAGCTCATATGTCCCTATAACCCTTACAGCTATGCCAGCAGGAATTTTTAACTAGGGTCATTTAACCTGAAAAGGTCAAAGTAGGAGCCAGATGAAAAGCAGCCCACTGGCCATCTAGACCTGGGGGAGAAGGAAGCAGGAGAAAGGAGGAGGTGAAAGAACAGGCCATCAACCTATTCTCATAAAAAGTGGGGGGAAAAAAGACAGCTAGAAAAGTTTGACAAGGTAGCAATTCTGGCTAACAGCAGGAAAATGACTTGGGATAGAGTCATACCTTTGCTCTAACTGAAACCTCACAGATTCAGATTGTATTCATTGTGCTGTTTCAGTTCTGACTGTGATCTTAACCAAGAAAAAAACCCAGATGATTAATTGCATTGCATGCAGACACCATTCAACACACAGAGTTATTGCTGGAATAAAGAAAGCTTATTACTATACCTGAGCACCCAAGTCCTGAAATTCTTTGCAAGCTTCTGGGAAGACATCATATGCAATAACTGGATATCCATGTTTAACCAGGTTTTTTGCCATTGGATTTCCCATGTTACCCAGCCCAATGAATCCAACTGGGGTTTTGGAAGCCATAGTCCTAGAACACACTGATTTCAAAACAACAAAGATCAATATGTTTGCATTTTAGACTAACGTACAAACGTAATAAAAGCTACCATGTAATCTGTTTTCAATTATTTAAACAGCTTTATGCTTAAAAACAGTGGAAATGTGAATCCTATTTTACATAAAGTAAACCATAAATTATAGCTCACATTGGGCCACAACTACCATCCCACAACGATTTTTCTAAATATCAAAAAAAATTATTGTAATTAGGAAAATGTGGGTGTTTCAAAAAATTCAAAAAAAGTACTAAAACTAAGATCTGGACAGAGCTCAAATGCAGCCTTAAAATATGCAGGATTGTCCATGTTTTTTTATGTGTCTAAACCCTAAACTGGATATGCAAAGTCCAATTTTATATATATTTTAGACTCTTCATTTGCAACTTTGCTTGCAGGCATGGGATACAGCATGTGTTCCCTAGAAATGGACTGAGGCTGCCACTTTATTTCATGCAGCCCCTCACAGATTCTTCTGATCCTGCAATCAGATACAAGCCACTAACCTAAAGATGAAAGTCTCCATACTAAATCATGGCAAATCCTTTGAGCCATGCAATCACAGTTTAAATACTGAAAACTTGAACAAAATATAGTATAAAAAAAAATTATGAAGTCTTTGCAGGAATAACCCCTGTATTCTATTTACCATCCTACCAAGACAGAACTATAAAGCCTAACCTACAACCTGTGGAAAACACTACAGTTTCAGTCAGTTACCTTTTCCCAGTAGTCAGTGAGCATCAAATTCTGGATAGGAACAGCATTGCAGGCATTCATCTACTGCAATCACTATCTCATCACTCTAAACACTGCTAATCCAAAGGCAGCACAATTTGACAGTGACTAGATTTCTTTGCCAATTACATAAAATACTTTCTCCTTTAGGACAAAGGAAAAAGTTATGCAGAATAAACACTGAAGTATGTATCAACTAAGCAGACAGAAACAAGGCTAACTAACTACAGAAATACTGTAGCTCTGAAGTGCACATACAGAAAATGTGCCTAAGCTGGATCGAGACTCTAAGAGGTCTCAATGCTTAGCAAAGAATCCTCTCTAGGCCAATAACACTTGATTAATCATTTTAAAGTCTTTCTGACTTTAAGCTTCTTCTTAGCCAGCAATGGTCATGCTCTTTCATCTGCAGCACTGTTTTGGAAGTGCCACATTTAGTAAATCAGGTTTGTTGAGAGAACTTTGGTCTTGAGACAGTTTCCACAGATGCCTGCACCAATTACATAGCTAGAGAAGTAGCACAATTTAAAATAAAACTGCACTGGGAAAATGCTTAGTGAAAACTGAGATAAGTCAGGAAATGAGCCCATTGCTTTTTTAAGAAGTGCTACATGTCAAAACTAGGGAACAAATGAACAAAGAGCCTAAACCAGCATCATCAGCCGTAACAATCATCTTGGAGTCTTCTTCTCATTGTTTCTATGAGTCAGTCTTCCCCAGTCCCTCACTTGCACTTATCTAAAATTGCTCCTTTAGTTAGCCCAAAGTTTCCCACTTCCTGAGGAGCTTCAGGACTTGGTTTTAAGCATCTTTCTTTCTCTAGCCCTTAATACCAGTAGATCTTATTTACCTTGACTTCAGTAAAGCTTTCAGAACAGCCTCCTCTCGTATCCCAGTAGCCAAATGAGGAAAGTATGGACTGGACTGGACTGCAAAACTGCCTGAAGGAAGAAATACTGTCTGGAGTGTTGGGCTTAAATAACAGTTATAAGTAGTTCA
The DNA here is from genome assembly GCA_013397975.1 of Machaerirhynchus nigripectus. Lineage (NCBI taxonomy): Eukaryota > Metazoa > Chordata > Aves > Passeriformes > Dicruridae > Machaerirhynchus > Machaerirhynchus nigripectus. The sequence goes on from VZRQ01001794.1 coordinate 298,411, forward strand.
AAGACTTGCAACAGTCTAGCTACACGTGATGTTCCTCAGGGTCAACACTGGAGCTGTTTAAAAGGTTCATCAATGACTGGTGATTGAATATAAGCACCCTCAGCAACACCATGTGTGACACCAAACTGGGGGGAATGGCTGAAAAAGGGCAGGGCAAGGCTACTATTCAGAAAGACTGGAGAAATGGAAACTGGGCCTCAAGCAGTTCAACGAAGACAAATACCATGTCCTGTACTTGTGGCAGGGGATGTCACTGCAGGTTGCTGACTGGCTAGACAGGTGGCAGAACCTGTGGATTCCCAATGACTGGAAGTTGAGCATGAGTCAGTAGTGCATCCTTGCAGCAAAAGGTTAATGACATCCTGCACTACATTAGCAAGAGCAGACCCAGGAAGTCAAAGAAACCAGTCATTCCTCTACAGAGCAAATACACAAGAGATGTGATCAAACTGCAGACAGCCCAGCAAACATCAAGTAATATGACCATGGAGCAGGAGAATATGGCCTATGATCAGAGGCTAAGAGAACTGTCTTTGCTGAGCTTGGAGAAGCAAAGGCTGCAGTCTTCTACCACCGATGGAATGGGAGAAGAGTTACAGAGCGAATGAAGCCGAACTCTTCACAGATGTGCACACCAAGACATGGGGCAGTGGCCAAAAGCTGCAGGAAGGGAAATTCTGACTGTAATTAAGAAAAGCATCGCTGATATGGAAAAAAGGTTCTGCACTGTAACAGGCAATGCAGAGAAGATGTGGAACCTCCATGCTTGTAAGCAACCTTAGAACACCATGAGCAACCTAATCTTGCTTTAAAGATTTAAGTCTTTTGGAAGCCTTGCTTCCAAACCTTGGTTTTCTTTTTTCTGTGAATTCCAAGTAACCTTATCAGAAGAATAATTCTGACTACCATATCTAGGCTCATTCTTGTAGACTCCTCACCTTTATCCTGATTTCTTCTTTTCTCACACCATCTCACAGACATCTAACCATCACCTCAAACTGAACATCTTAAGAAAACTTTCTTGATACCTTTTCCTGCTATAAGTTCTGACACCAGCCTGGCACTCACAACAGCCTAAAAAACCCATCCATGATCTGCTTAAATCTCACTGATTCATTCATCACATCTGAGATCTCAGCTGCTTCAGAACCTGGTCACCTGCCTCAACAGACAAAATCTTGCCTTGATCTTCATGTTGGGAATTGAGAAGGACATTTTACTCATGCTACACTCCATCATTCCTCTGCAGCCTGCCTGCTCTTTCTCTACAATGTCACATAAGACTGCTTTGCTTTGATGCCTTTTCATGACTGTCATCACATCTTAACATTAACTGGTAATTAGACTGCAGTGACGTGCCTATTACCAACATGCACTTCTATTGTGCCTCTAAGGCAAGCTCTCCACAAGGTAAATATCCATGAAATGAACACATTCTTCTACTATAAGGCCTTCCTTAAAAAGTGTCATTTTGCAATGCACCCAGAAAGGCATGGCAACACTTAGGCTGTGATACAAGACAACTTGCTGACCAGTACTATTAAGTTTTGTGTCGTTGTATTCTATCATTTCTCCTTTTGTCTGTCTCTGTTGATTTTTTTGTCTCAGTTCATGAATCAGAGACCACTTTCTGTTATGTGCTATCTACAACATAGTCAAATCCATGGGAATTGGGACCTGTTAGAGAAGTAGTCCAATTCCTGAGTCAGTTTCTGACTTTACTTTGGTTTAACTTTTCACAGCCCAATGTTATATAAGCCACTTCAAAATTAAATAATTTGATTACCAGCTTTGAAAAATCTTCAGATCTCCAGGTACTCAGAAACAGGAAAACTGGTTTAGAGGACTGATTAAATTAGTTCACAGATCTAATAGGGATGATTTCAATTAAATTTGAACCAATTACGTTTAGATGCATTGCATAATTTAATGACTACTTAAGACAGTGGGGATTTGCCAAAAAGAGGATGTTTTAAAAGACAAGAACTTTCATGTTTCCCCATTAGATGAACCTCCACAGGTGCATTCAGAGAATGTGATGTCCAGCTTACATATCTTGGCACTTTTTAGCATTTTATATGTAGCACAAACTCAGATTTGAAATAACTGTATAATTCAAACATCTAAGGACTGATATTCTGCAAACCCACATCACGTACACTAACTAATCCCATCAATTGTATCGGCATTTGCTGAAACTGTCCCTGTGGTGTTGAGCCCATTTTATTTCAACCATAAAATCCACCGTAACCTGCTGCAATCACATGGCTGGAAGAATGCCCAGTCCACTCTCAACTTCTAAGAGAAGGCAGAACATCAGAAATAGGAGCAACAGAATCTACTTTTAAAATAATCACTGATACCATGTGCAACTAATTCTCCTTCACTGCCAACAGAACCAGCAATACAGGTTAGTCTGTACATCAAGATAATTGTGAGCAAAACAAGCTACAGCTACACCGACTCCAAAGAAATTGGGTTTTTCCCAGAAGATTCTTCATTATCCTCTTGAGAGAATATGTGCTTGCAGATCCTCATGCCTATGAAAACTTAATTGATGAGGAGAACCAATTATGACTCTCCCACCAAATTTGGGGCTCAAGGACAATACAGATAAAATACAGATTTATTGCTTTGAAAAGGCAGCCTACAATAGAAAAATTTGACCGAACCTGCAATTTCACAAGAATTTTACCTTAAAAACAATTTAATTTAAAAAAATCAGCAGGAGTTTATGAATCTCTGAATGCCTTTTCTTGAACAAAATACAGCTGTTAGAAAAGTAACTTCAGAAATGCACAGATTGCAATGCTGTCCTTAGAATACCTGGCCTGTCAATGACCCACAACTTGTCTTTTCAAGCTTTATATAAAGACACCGACAGCAGTTTTCTTTTTAACCTGAACAATGACAAGTTTAGATCATTTCAGATGTTCACCTTTCATTTTACACTATCTCCCAAAGTATCGAGTCTTACAGTTTCACAAATTCCAGGTCCAGTGCTGCCCTGATTTCACTGCAAATACTCAATTGCACAAGCACTATAATATGCAGAACTGAGGGCATCTCTTCGTATTCAAACAAAAAGGAACTAATAGCCAGGTAGAACCACAGCAGAGCTGGAAAAGGTCCAACATGCTTGTACTCTGACCAAGAACAGGACTGAGAAACAAGTGACTCTTGAAATACAATACTCTCGAAATACAGTTCTTGGCTTTATAAAATGTCTTTGAACCATATTCACCAAATGGCACAAGGGTAAGAGTCCACACAGTCCTGTCCCATAAGAATTTCCTAATCAGAGTGGTTGCAGATCATATTAATATTCTTGATCTCTCTGGATCAGTGAAACTTCACCTCTTTTCCAATAGGTGAGATTTAACAGGATCATGGGAAGATGCCCAGAGTAAACTCAGCCACTGAAGTTGCTGGTTTTGCTTGGGGTTTTATGTGAAAATACATATGAAGTCACTTGACAAGGAGAAGGAAACATGATGGCAATTCAATATGAGCCATTAAATTAAAGATTTTCCCGCTGATTTAGCATCTGAAGTTCTGGTACAACCACAACAGAAGACATCATCCCTTTTCTCCTTCCTGCTTCAAAAGAAAGGATCAGAGAGAGCTTCTGTGTGTTGTGCAGACTTCTCTATGGAACTCATAAAACCTTTACTGAAACTAGATCCTGGGAGGCAACTAGATGAAGAAATATAGAAGTTAGAGAGGCCAGCTGTACATGGGTAGAATCCTTCTGCTCCTAGAAGTTTTGCCAATGGAATTTAAATTGCCCCAGGGTCACCGACATTTAAAGGTTATGCAATGATTTTAGAAGTGCACTCTGCCAAAATAATAATTTAAGAAGATTACGATACTCTAAATTTGGCCAGCTTTACATTGAAAATACCCCACTTGCTTTTTCTTGCCTCTGTAAAGGTCTGCTGATCAAAACCAGACGTGCTATCTTGTAACAGTCAGAGTCTTCTTACATCATTTTTCTTATCTGTACCTATACCTCATCAAATGTTTGCTAATACATTACAGAGAAAACCATATAGTAAGCACTTTTCATCTAAAAAGAGTATCAAGTGTACACTTGATCCCTTAATTGAGTAATGTGCTGGGCTTCTCAGCAGCAGGTCTTCTGTCATAATCCTTGCTTAGTAATTAATGCTTCTCTGCACCAGAGCATAGAGTCATTCAACAGTTCAAACAGAGCTCCTGCATCAGCAAAAGTACTATTTAACCAGCAAAAGTACTATTTAACTATTAACTGAATGGGTCCCTACCACTCCAACAAAACTACTTCTGAGGACATTTTTTTTCTCTAGCATAGTACTGTCTTCTTTGATGAACAGCTCCCTTAGCTGATGAATCTTCATTCACCAGAAAATCTTATTTTCTCAGCCACCATAATTCATTAACCCCCTCATCATCGCCACTAGCAGCCCCCAGGAGGGATTTCTCCATATCCATCAAAAAAATATTTTTAAGTAAGGTAATATCAACCCTCTCCATGAAGCACTTTTATCAGTGCCTGGCAGCTGCACAAAACAAGACTACATAGTCTCTGTCCAACTGGCTAATACACAAACATACATATCCAAGATGCTTCTCCAAAATCTGCCCTCCATTCTTCATTTTCCTCCGAGACAATTTAGCAATCTTTGGTATAAACATACAGAAAAAACAAACCATCATGGTCTGCACCAGCTGCAAAGAGCGACTGACCAAGTAACCAAGGAGCATTCACTAATGCGAGGAAGACAGCCTGCTTGCTAACCAAGCTGTGGTGTTGGACAGCTCTCAGAGCTGGCAGAATTCCTTCACTAGGATGGTATTTCACTCAGAAGGACAGATGATGAAATCACTACTCAAAACCTAACTGTCAAACTAATCAAAACTAAAGAAAAGAATGACAAACTTAGTGAACGCATTAGAGATGGGGAAAGCTCGACATATAACTAAGCAATAGAGCTTAGCAGTTAAGAAGGCTTAATGCTTAGACTTTCATCCCATAAACATTTCTCAGAGTCAAAAGTACTTTCAGCACAGTCACTACTGACTAAGAGCCTAAAACGCTGTGGGTAAAATTCTGTTCTATGGAAGTTTCTTAGGAGAGTCACAAGTTCTCCTTAGACTTAGTTACAGTTTCTTGCTCAAGTCTTCAGGCAAAGACAAACCATATTGTTCAACTTTAAGGGCCAGTGTTGGGCTGTTTTTCACATCTATGCTCACCACTAAGAAGAAAGATCCCCACCATCTGCCCTATATTAAACATGATCATTTGGATATTGACAAAGACAGTGGATTTCAAAGCTCTTACAGAAATGCCTGACAGCTACCATGCACAGAAAGTTCAAAAATCATTGAAAGCTACTTCCTTCAATTGTGGTATCACAAAAGGTACTAAACACACAAATAGGTCCCCTGTATTTAACTTTACTAGCATGAGACCAATATGCATGCTGCACCTGAGCTATTAATTATCACAGCATCAGAGCTGCAGCTACAAAAAAATAATGCATTAGTGGAAAGGAGACAGTGGAGCAAAAAGAGCACTTAAAGATAATGTCAAAATTGTCAGTTTCATTCATCAGTTTAAATGAGGTTTAACGGAGAATTACAAAGTTTTTAAAGTTACCTACTTAAAAGTAATTTAGTAATTCCTGAAACACTTCATTAAGTGTCAAGATTTTAGAACCATATACCATTTAAAAGAATCTATTTCTTCCACTTCACTAGTCAAAAATCTTTACCTATGTGTTGAGAGCCTAACCACAGTGACATACATGACCAACAGACTGCAATCAAAATGACACTGAAAAGACTACTGAAAAGACTACTGAAGGTTTATTTTTAATGATTCACTTCAGCAATTATATTACTTAGAAACAGCTGTGTGATTTTTCAGGACTCTGGAAAGGAAAAACGTCTAGGCCCAGCTCTACAAATTTATTCTTCCTTCACTTGCCCCAACAGGACATCTGCAGTGTCTGCTCCTTCCACCGCCCATGAACCAACCACAGGTGAGTACCAGTGCCTGCAGAGCCGAAACAGGAGGAAGTGCCGCTGGATCTACCTTCAGTTTAAGGAAAATAATTGGATGCAACGACCGAGAGGGCTGAACAGCCCAAACCTAGGTAACAGGTACCGCAGACATGACACTGCTGCCACAGGAAGCATTTGTGGGCTCTGATGATTTCCAGGCCCGCTATTTTAAACAAATGAGTGAAAACATTTATTAAGCCAAGCCGCTCCGAAGCTCCGGTGGAGCCCCGAAGAAGGCGGCAGAGGCAGCGCGCCATGCCAGCCGTGACCGCCCGGGGGGTCCGTCACCGGGGACGCCGCACGGGGAGGCGGCTCCGGAGCTGCACCGGGCTCGGAGGGCCCGCGGCCGCCAAGGGCAGCGCGGCAGCTGCGCGCCCCGGGAGAGGCCCGGCCTTTTTCCGCCCGGCCGGCACAGCGGGGCCACTGGAGCCGAGGGAAGGGGCAGGTCCTTACCCATCACCCGCCGGTGCCAGCGCCACCAGCCCGCAGGTCCCCTGCGCACCACCGCCGCGGCCATGCTGCACCCCCGTGCCGAGTGACCTCCGGCCCGCCGCCNCGCCGCCCGCCGCCACCGCCCGCGCGCCGCGAGCGGCAGCCGCCGCAGCCAACCACGGACGGCTCTCGGTGGGGCACAGCCAATGGGAGTGCGCAGCGTCCTCCCTGCGGGCGGCCGGCCCCGCCCACCACCCCGTGACGGATGGGGCCGGAGTGCGGGGCGGGGCGGGGGCCGGGTCGGCGCTGGAGCACCTCATTGGGGCGGTGGGACATTGTATCCCGCTGCCCGCGGCTGCCTCCGGAAGGCGTTTCTTTCCAGCTCTCCTTGCCTGTGCCTGCCCGCTGCCGCTTCGTCTTCCTGCTTCGCTGCCGGGGGAGGAGGCTTGGCTGAGGTGGGAGAGGAACGGAGCGCCGGCGTTTTGGCGGAGACAGCTCTTGTGGTGCGAGACGGCGCCCTCGGGGTGAGGGAAAAAGCCGCCTTGCACTGTTTTGTCGAGTCAGGTGGCAAATAAGAGTTGGCGCTTATTGAGGGTTGGAATTAGATGATATTCAAGGTTCCCTTCCGACCCAAACCATTCTGTGATTCTGTGACTGGTTTCGTCGTTGTGGGGGCTTTACCCCGGCTGGGCGCCAGGCGCCCCCCAAAGCCGCTCCGTCACTGCCCCTCCTCAGCTAGACGGGGCGGGGGGAAATACAACGAGAGGCTCGTGGGTCGACAAAAGGACAAGGAGAGAGCACTCACCAGTTACCGCCTTGGGCAAAACAGGCTCAACTTCGGGAAATGAATTTAATTTGTTACCAATGACAATAAAGTAGGACAATGAGAAATAAAAACTAAGTCTTAAAACATTTCCTCCCCTACCTTCTTCGCGGGCTCAGCCTCACACCTGATCTTTCTACCTCCTCCTCCCTCAGCGGCACAGTGGTTTGGGGAACGGGGTCTGCAATCAGTTCATCACACGTTGTCTCTGTCGCTTCTTCCTCCTCCGGGCGAAAACTCCTCACACTCTTCCCCTGCTCCAGCATGGGATTCCTCCTACGGGAGATATTCCTCCCTGGTCTTCTCCAGTATGAGTGCTTCCCACGGGCTGCAGATCTTCACAAACTGCTCCAGTGTAGGATCCCATCCATAGGGTGCAGTCTTTCAGTAACAGACTGTTCCAGCTTGGGTCCCCTGTGCGGGTCACAGATCCTGCCAGCAAACCTGCTCCAGCACAGGCTTCCCACGGAGTCACAGACTCCTTTGGGCACATCCACCTGCTCCAGCGTGGAGTCCTCCATGAGCTGCAGGTGGATCTCTGCTCCACTGTGAACCTCCATGGGCTGTAAGGGGGCAGCTTGTCCCACCAGGGTCGCCACAGGTTGCAGAGCAATCTATTCTCAGAAGCCAGCCCTGTAGCACACCCACTGCCAAAACTTTGCCACACAAACCCAATACAATCCTGCCCAGAGTGCACTTCCTAAAGGCCTAACTCAGGGTTTATCAACATCAGTAAGATTTGTATTTGAACAAGGTAGCAAGAGCTGGGCTGCTCACCTGCAGTCCAGCGTTTGGAGACCTTGCTGGCAGCTCTGGGAGAGCTTCAGGTGGGAGTGTGAGGAAGCACATCAGGCTCTCAGGGAGGGTAGGCTGGAAGCAGGCGACTGCTGCCTTCTCAGAACAAAGCTTCAGCTCCAGTCCTGAAACTGCCAAGTTCATCTCTTTGGAACAAAAGAGTTCATTTTTTTTCCCTGACAGGAAGACTTGCCTTACTTTGTGGTGCCAGGATGCTGGGTACTCCCTCAGTCATTAGGTTATTCTTGTTAGGTCAGAGCTTTTTTTGTAGCTGTTATGTAGTATCATTTACAGACTTCTGGAAGAGTGTAGTCATGAGGCACAGATCTCAGGTCTCACCACGATCTGTGTTCACTCGGTTACATGTTAGTACACAAAGAATAGGCTCAATATATAAGCCTGACTCTCCTATCAGTACCATAGTATGTGGTTTTTTTTACCCCTATAAAGCAATACAGTTAAATACAGTTAAATCAACTCAGCTCAACATAAAGGAATTTTGTGGGCAGTGAAAGTGGCTGTGATCATAGAGTAGCTTTAGTGTGACACGTGAGAGTGCTACCACTCAGTAGGCTGATCTTACACCTTCACCCAGCTGCTTCTTTCTCTCATTGCCTCTCAGCTGAGCACTGAGTCAGAATATGATTCGAGAATAGAAATCTCTGTAATTAAAGCAATGGAAAGAGACACAAGCCCAGAAACTCTTTTCATTTGCTACCACTTTGCAAAATATTGGAAGCTCTGTAGAGTTAAATACACCAATACTTTTGTAAGCTCACTCATCTCTTTCACTGTGCCATTTGAAGAGTGCCAAATGAATAAAGCAACTGAGCTGTTTACCTTTCTCCTCAGTGGTGAAGAGGTTGACTACCACCTTGTACTTGAATTTTTTGTGTGATGAGCAGAGGTGTGCCTCCTCATTGAGCAGCTATGCTGGCAGAAATTTGTACTGAGGTATGGTCCAAATAAGGTCTTTGGAAGATTTTGAAACCTGATTTTTACATATAATCACACAGAACTTTGAAAATATGGGGGTTTTTACATTCTGGACTGCTACTTCACCACCTTGGATTTCCAGAGTCATTGGCCCTTTACCAATTTGATCTAGACTCCTATCAAGTCTGAACTGAGTTAGAAAAGTGATTTTCTTTTCTTTTTTTTTTTTTTTGGTGGGGGGAGGGGAGTTAAGCATAGAGGAATGCGTGAAGAGTCTAATGCTGTAGTCAGTGTGGTCCTTGAATTACAATTTTTAACTCTCATTACAAGATGCAGCTTTACTTCTATAGTTTCATCTTTCTTTACACCTTTCTCATGCCTAAGGTGGTTTTGTTTGTGTAGGTATAAATAAGGCATTCTTTGTTTAAAAGGTATATGAGGACAATGAACTGTGTACCAATATAATAAAAATACACTATAATCACTTCCAAAAAAAGTATAAGAAAGTGGAAAAAGGATAGTCCTATTCATTAAAATGTAGTAGATTTAGCCTTATATTACTTTGCCAACACATTGTGTATAAAGTCTTGTTACAGACATGACCACTGTTATCTTATTATAGCTTTTATATTGCTTTTGTACAGAATGTGCAATGAGGTTCCAGTTTTAGACTATCAAAAAATTGTGTATATTTACTTATATAGTAACCAAATACTGCTTAGTGACATAGTAAATCTAGATCTTTGTGTTTAAGTGACTGAGATTTATTTTCTTACCCTGTAAGAAGTATGTGTCGACCTTAGGTGCACATCATCATTTGTGATGTTGTAACATGGATGTTAAAACATGAGAACTTGTCAGGGTATCCTTAATACAGAAAGCAGCTGCTATTCCACATAAATAGGTAGGTAGTTTTCTAAGTGTTGGTACATGGTGCCCACAAAGTTACAGGACATGTGAAGAAATGTAACCAAACATGTAAATAAACAGAAAAAAAATGTAAAGAAGGCTACTCCTTTCATTCTTAGTCTTGAAAATATGGCCATATTCTTTTTCTTTAAAGGTCTCAATATAAAAGTACAAAACAGAGATTTAAAAACCCCACAACCCTAAGAACACAGAACATTTATAGTATATTGTGTAAAAAAAATTTTTTTTTCTTATATTTAAGATTTTTTTTTTCCTTTAATGATAAGGGTCATAATAAGGAACCTCTGAAAGCAAAGGGAAATGGACACACTGTGCCAAAATACACTGTGCCAAAATACACTAAGGGTACCTAGATTGACTTCTGGGCCTGCCCCTGACTTGAACTCCATTGACATGAAGTAATTACATTTAATCTGAGGT
>VZRQ01001794.1:308875-413014 GCA_013397975.1 Machaerirhynchus nigripectus
CTTTTTGTTTTGAGGTGGGTTTTTTTTTGGTTTTGGTTTGATTTGGTTTGGGGTTTTTTTTGTTTTCCATTAGTTTTGGGAGATTTCCTCCTCAGGACATCAAGTTTTATAGTCTGGACTGATAACTAAACACTCAATTTAGCAAGAGTTACAAGCATAGGATGCCTGTAAAATGGGACCCTCATTGCACAGTGAAATTTAAATTCAGCATTAACGCTACTTAGGGTAGCCAAAAGAAACTGTAGTGGATGCAACAGTACCTTTGAGACTTGAATCAAAATGAATTGGTAGCCAAACCTACCGTGTTCTATTCCTCCTTCTAACCTTTCATCTTGTATTTGTTGTACTTATTTCTCTGCATCAGAGAGCCGTCATAATATTTGAAAATGCAGTAAAAGCACAGGGTAGCTGCTCAGGAAGGCCTGAGCTGCAAATAGTTGGAGCTGGGAAAGCATTCCAGAGAAATATCCCAAAGTATTTCCTCTCTGACTGGTCATTTCTGGAGACAGAGTACTAGGCTAGAGGGGCTTCGGGTCTAACATAATACAACATTCTTCACGTTTGTAAATATTTGATTTGGGATTCTTGGGGCAGCATTCATTTCTTAGCTGTGCACATTTTGCTAGATAACGAACTGGAATGCATAAGCAGCAATGCAAGTGGTTATTTTTGCCTACAGAAAAAAAACCCCTGTGTAACTGGACCTGCTTTATTTCTTGCTGAATCATATGATATATCCTGCACTAGTGTGCAATTTAGTAATCAACCTTGAGCTAAAGATGTGTGATGTTTGGAATATTGCATATACCTAAGGGGACACAAATTCCAGGCTTCTGTGGGAATGCAGTGGCCTGGGGGAACATAGAAACTTTGTTTTGGTATGAAGATGTAGTGTCTGTTTTGTCAGAAGTACTTGTACTGTAGGTTGGAAAGCAGTTGCATCTCACTGGGACAGAATGGGCAGGTTACCACACGGTACCAGTGCATACTTATTTGTACTAACTGATACCAAGGTCACTTAAACACTAGAGGTTTTGCCCTCTTTTTAGCTCTGATAAATCCCATTAGGATGTTTACGCTAGAGTGTGCTGACTGGGTTTCCTGGAGAGCTGAAAAGATTCAAGTACCTATTTCCTAGAAGAATTCAATTGTCCCTTTCAAATTTCCACACAAGGAGAATGCAATAGAGATACTTTATCTAGATAAATTTCATGGAAAATAGTGTGGATTTTCCAAAGTTCCTGAGAAGATTTCATTCAAAGAACTAGTCCTTTTTAAGCATTTTGCTAAATGGAATATGTTGCAGCTCTAGTTATGAGCAACTTCAATCACTACTGTCTTTTACAAATAAGTAGGATGTTTTATTTGGGTCACTGCATATATGTTGTACCATGAATAGACACCAAAAACTGACAGAAGAACTGGAGAAGTGACACAAAAACTTTAAATTGTAAGTTACCAATAGCGCATCCCATAGCAATTTCGAGTTGATTTAATTTTTGTGTTTTAACTGAAAGATATGTTTAGCATTTTTAATGGATTTAGAATCTAGCAGTGTTTATTAAATAGCTTATTTTACAAGCTTCTTTCACATCATATAGAAATGCAAAGAGGATGATGACCTTGGTTCAGATTTAGATGAGCAGCTTCTGTAAAAGCAGCTGAAGAATGAAACTAATTCCAAAAGAAGTATTGCTACGTATGATAAATAGTTGGTATCAGTCATGGTGATTTTGTTTTTACTTCTACCTGCATGTAGAACATACTGATGTGTGTGGGAATTGCACAAAACAGTCACTCAATGCCCTTCTGCCAGTTATTGGGTACTGATGTAGCAAAAGAAAGTGAACATAGTAGGGCAACTGGGAAAAGCAATGTGGAAAAGCTTCATGGTATGTTGATCTCAAATCTAAGGAGTCTGAGTAAGGATTAGGTAATTGTTTCCAAGGAAAAGATGCATGCATATAAAACACACAAAAAATTAGGATTTTTCCAACCAACATATGTGTATCAGGCTAAAAGCATCAACCTCACATTAGTCTGATAAAATCCTGAACTAATCGCCCTATGATATAGAAAGAGGAAACCTGGCACTAACTCAGTCCTTGGGTTTTCCTGCACCAAAGTGTAAACCACGTTGCTTCAAAAACATTTTCTTTATATGACATGCTCCTGAGCAAAGTCTTGATTTCACCCAGTGGGAGGTAATCCTGCTCCTATCAACATTCTCAAGAACTTGTTCCTGATTTTAGAAGAAGTAACATAAAGTCTCCAAGGGAGCAAGGTGCATTCTTGCTCCACTGGCTTGCCAGAAGAAATAGTACCCAGGAGCATAACCCACTGCAGATCAAGACAGCAATTAATTAACTTTTGATAAAGTGACACTGTTACTAAAGTAATATAAATCAACAAAAAAAAAGAACTTATTTTCTACACTTCAGCCCTACTGAAAATTTAAAATTAATACACTCCATATAACACTTAGGAGTTCTAAATACAAATCACACCTTTGGTTTAAGTCTAGCACTGTAATTTCATCATAGACAATGCGTAGGTATGGAACAGCTTGCTTAGTATTGATTTTGGTTTAAATATGTTATATATTAATGTATTCCCCTACTGAAGTTAAAAAGTAATGTGATTTTTGTTTTCTTAAGAGCTACCAGCACTAATAAGAGATGAATTTACTCTGGACACCTTGATTACAACTAAGTATAATTAAAATGCAAATTTGGGCTGTTGTGTCTGCCTTTTGATATCTAATAAATTCTAGGGAAAGATGCACAAGAAAAAACATCATGACAAGCTTCCAAAATCCATAGTTGTTGTTTTAGGAAACCCAGGTTCTGAGTCAGATTTTCTCATTATTATAATTTCTGTAAAATTGACATAGCATGCCTATTTGTGTACACAATCTGATGCTCTGATTTACAAATAAGATGGAATTAAAAATATTTTCCATTACTGATTTGTTTGAAAGAAAAGTACTTTTTGAATGTTTTTTTCCCTAGTAACACATTACCTTCACTAAACATGAAATCAAACTTCAGTTTGTTACTATTAAAAATGAAAATAAATGTATCATAATCACTGATATAATATAATCCTATTATCATCTTATTAGATAAACAGTGACAATGTTGTGTTTCTAATAGCCTCTAGAGATACAATAAATCTAGTAGGGGAATGTCAGCCTAGTCCAAAACAGATTAAATGTAGAGAACTGGAGTATAGTTCCCAGTAAACAAACACTTTGAGGTCAGGAGGTCGTACTTGCTCAGCTGTTCTCCATAAGCCCTATTGGAAATAACTTTCATACCATCACTGAATATATTCCATGCTACCTAATAATACTGAAGGCTGAGTACAGTTGTAATATAAATTATTTCTAAGTGAAATATATGGTGTAAACTGATCAAAAAGCAATATGTAAATGGAAAATCAGGGTGATGTTAGACATGCAGTGGGTACAAGTCATAAGATTTTTTGCTCTTTTGTGGGGGAAAATTCATCTCACTTGAAAGCTTGTGCAAATTCCCACTGACAAATGAGCTCATTTGGCCCCAGCAACCCTGTAATTAATGCAACAAAAACTAAGACTAACTGCATTTTAATTTAGAAAACAACTAGATTAATGAACTCTCCCTTGGCAGTTGACTAATTGCAGCAGAATGGGGACCACAAGTCAACAAAGGTCTGGGAAGGAGAGAGAGATCTACAGAATGAATTTGCTTTTGGCATCTCTTCTATCAGGCAGAAAAATGCCTGGATTCCGGGAATGCTAAAATAAAGATATCAATGTGTGGATTATGATGGGTGAAGGTCTCAAATCTGGTAAGATAACTTAGTATTTTTCAGACTCATACATCTGTCACCCAATTTTATGGAAAAGCTGCACTACTTACAGGCCATATAAGTAACAGATCTGTTGACAAGGATCAGTCAGGCCTCAGTGGTAGGTAGCATCTAAGCAGGCAGTTTCTCAAAGCCTTAAAAAGTTGCCTTCAGCACAGACAAAGTATATCAAAATATGCAGATACGCAGACCAAATGCTGCCCACTGACATATCCTAGCAAAGATAATGGAAATAAACACTGTAAAAACAGATTTTTACCATGGTGTTTGTGTACAAAACACTTATTACAGGCCCAACAGATCCTTTGCCATGTAGCAAACTAAAGCCATATGTCATGGCTGTAACCTTACTGTGGTTTCAAAAGAGTAAGAGTTGTTACCCATATTAATAATGTAAATTTTATTTTGATTGAAAGTTTCCAGTTCCAAAACACAACAACATGCAACCACACTTTGCACAACAAAGTATGCTAACTTGGCTACAATATAATGTAAAATATTTATTAGCAAAAGGGAGGGCCAGTTATTAAATGTTTCTTTTTTGTGGAAAGTTCTAGAAATGTAAGCTCTACAGTATTCTACCTTTTAAAAATATTCCTTGTACAAGGAAATTATTTTGTGAAATAAGAAAAGGTATGAAAGTTATGTGATTAGAATATATTTGCATTTCTAAATGGTGATGATCAAATAACACCAGAAAGACATTACTTTCTGTATGTAAATTTGCATAGCAAATCCAACATATTCTTCTCTGTAATGTGTTAATAGACACAATAGAATAAGAAATCATTGGGGGGTGAATTAAAGATGAATTCTCATTTTAGCACTGTGTTTCCTAGTAATTGATTTCTATGTCATGTATGTAGCAATATGGTCATTATTTTTTCATAGAATTTAAGATCTCATAACGTAGGAGTTTCAGAACTCAAGCAGTAGGAGAAGGTGAGACTCAAGATCTGTTGACTGTACAAAGAGCAACACAAGAACTTTAGACCCGTCTCCAAGCTGAATGCAGGGCTATGGGGAAAGCAGCACAAGTTGATCTCTGTATCGAGACTCAGGCCAGGCACAGCCTCTCACAAGTGCACCGCATGACCCGGCAGCATTTTTCCTTGATGCCAAATCAAGGCTGACAAAGAACTCCTGCATCACTCAGGTGGTACTGGTCTTGGAAGGGAATTGTGAAGCTGCACCAAGCTCCCCCAGTTCGAGCACAGCTGCTCAGGGAGCCAAGGAGCAAGAAAAACCAGTATAATGGTGGAGACACAACAACTGGCCTAGGCAGGCCAGAGGAGCTGGAGACAGCATTAGTATGAGGACTCAGACATCTTTAGATCCTTGCAGAAAAACATACACCATTATGAAAAAATAGGAAAGCTGCCAAGCTTCATGCAGATGCAGTATACAGACACTTCTGTGCTCTGTCAGTGGTGGCAGCCAGTGCTGGAGGGGGACCCAGAAGGGGATACAAGAAGCATGCTGTAGGCTGCTGTGGAAAGGGCCTTTCTACTTTCAGTCCCTCAGGGTTAAGTGCTGTGCCCCAAGGTACAAGAACTTTTAAATCTCATTGCTTGTTTGTTTCCTGCCACATGCAGTTTTCCTGCCTCTGAAAACAAAATGTTGGTCATTTGGGAGCTTCCTATTACTTTCAGATAGCAAAGACAAAAGGCTGAGAGAAACAGTAAATATACTAAAGCATACCAAACAAAGGTATTTACCTGTTCTATATCTGCTAAGATTTCAGTGACACCTACTCAGTGGTCATTTACATGCCGTTCTGTGTATGCCAGTAAGAGGTATGCTGGAGGGAAAAAACCCCCTTGCAAACATCATAAATAAGAAATGAAACACTCCCCCAGACCTGGGTCTCCAGTGCACATATATTAATTACACACCAGAGGGTAAAGCCTCAGTATGTGTAAGCATTTAATTCATTATTTGCATTTATTAAAAACATTCCTTTTCACTTTAACAATACAGTAACCCAGCAGTGAAATAACAGCAATTCAAATGCAGTCATTTACAGACGTGCGGTTTCTTGTGCCCATTGTACAGTGCAGTGCTGCCAAGTCTCACACCTTAGGAGTAAGCTCCTGCTCTCTCCTCTGTCACACACATACATGCACACACATACAAAATTTACATGTCTGCTCTCACCTATACTCTTCTGGGAAAACCCACAAATTTCATCAATCTCACTCTACAGATTTAAAAATCCTGGCAGCTTTTGAATAGCTTTTCTTCATCAGCTGCAATTAAGTGTTGGAAAAGAAATCCAAAATACACAGAGAGAAACTTTCTCCTTAATAGGAAATGTTAGCAATAGTATGGGATTTCTAAAGTTCCAAAGTTTTGCCACACCATCTTACTGGAAGGCCAAGACTGCATGCCCTGTGATTAGGTTCCCTTAAATGCTGGGCAATTCAGTGTTGTCGGCCATAACATAAAATGTTATTTGTAACTATTTAACTGTTTTAAGAGTATATTTAATAGCTTTCTGTAACATGATCTTAAAGAAGTTGATTAAGTGTGCTTTACAACTTGACCAAAAAGAGCTTCCGATTAGTGACATCAATAGATATATTTTACATCTCACATGGCCCATACTTTTAAAACTTGGAAGTGTTGAAATAGGAGTCAAACCAAAATGAAATCAAATCATTAGAACTGAAGCGTTTTTCCTTACCACACTTCATCAATACCATCATGTCATGCCAATAGTTTGAATATCCACAATATCAAGTACCTTTCTCTGGTAATAAAACCTAGAAATATAATTTTTCTGTCACTCACGCAAAGCAAAGATAGGCCTCAGAAGGGAGGAATTCAGGGATGGTTCAAAAACTCATAATGGGGTTGGTTCAGACTGTAATACAGAAAGTAAACAAATTAAAGAAAAAAATATTAGCCTCTGGATCTGAATAAAAGTTCACATATATCCAAGGTTAAACAGAAGTGACAGGGATACATTTTTAATTTCAAGGCTCTAAATTACTGAAGGAGCTCACAGGTTTAAAAAGATAGCGTAGTTACAAAAATAATGTTTTGCAAATACCCAAGACTCTGTTCTCTGGGAGTCTGTAATTGCTCCCGACTTCCTTTGGCAATTCCAGTTAACTGCATGTTTTTACTCCTCATTATTACAGTTTTTATTCTTCATTCATCTCATGCCTGAGGAAGGACTAGTCTCATCCTGGCAAAGCCTCAGTATTAATTAGAAAGCAGGGAAATTTTTGCATGGCAAACCAAACTTCTTTGGACTCTAGTAATGTTCAAATGCAGTTACTGCATTCACACACACTTTTTACTTAATTTAATATTTCTATCATAACCACAATTGTAATTTGCCATTGTATATTTGTCCTCGTATTTATGCACTTCAGAAATAATGACCCTTTAAAAAGGGTTCTGCCAGCTTTTTATTTCAAAGTCAATACCCTGGTGAAATATATTTGACATATATTCCTTGGGGATTGTGCATATAGACACAAAAAGAGAGAGAACAGGGATTTTTTTCATCCTGTAGATGAGAAGACCTCAGGGCCTATTGCTATCTACAACCAGCAAAGCAGAGGGTGCAGAAAAGATGGAACAGAAGTCTCTTCAGAGGTGCACAGTGAAAGAACAAGAGGCAAGAGACAAAAGTGGAACATGGGAAATTCCAATCTGATATAAAGAAACTTTTTTACAATGAGTGTTTTCAATCACTGAGAGAGGTTCTTAGACATTCGAAATGCGGCTGGACAAGGCCCTGAGCAACATGCTCCTTTGAGCTGCTCTGGACATCCCTTCCAAAAAACATGGTTTTGATTAGATATATAGATAGATAGATAGATAGATAGATAGCGATAGTATCATTAAAAAGATACTTGATACGTAATTTATTTTTCTTTTAAATATGCACAAACACTCGCTAAACATTGATATTACATGTTTAAAGTACATTCTGGTATACATAAAACAGGGTTTTTTGGGTAAAATACTGGCTTGAACAAAACCAGTTTCCTGTTACTGAAATCAGTGGAGTTGGAACGCTGAAAAACAAGCCAGAAGGGGATGGGATTATTGTCACCATAGCTGTAATAAGCTTTTCTAATTGAATAGGTGTGTTAGTGTTAAGAGAATCTCACATCTCACAAGAGTAAGGTTTTGTTAGAAATGTTGATATCAAACGTTTTTTTGTTTTAAATGTTTTGTAGAGAATGTAAGCAAGGATAGAAAAATAGTGTTGGTGAGTTTTTTGGTTTTGTTTGCCTTTTTTGTTTGTTTTTTTTTTTTTTTGTTTTTTTTTTTTTTTTTTTTTTTTTTTTTTTTTTTTGGTTTTTTTTTTTTTTTGGTTTTTTTTGGGGGTTTTTTNTTGTTTGGGCTAATTTTGGGGTTTTTTTCTGCTCAATAGCAAGTTTCCTAAAAAATTTATATCACATGGATGAATTTCAGGAAATAGTATCTGTCTAGCAAATTCAGACTTATTAAGGCACTCAACCATTAATTCTCAGAGCCAAGTGCAAGTTTCACCAGTTCCAGTCACATTTTTCTTCATTCAGATCTTTGTACAAGGATATTTACTGTTGATTCTGGGATCACTGTGCACCACTAGTGCATTTTGGTCAAGTACTTCATATCTCAACAGGGAAATAGCAAAATTGGAAAAGACTCTGCACCATCTCTCTGTAAGACATCTATAAATTCTAGAGGGATAAAATTGGCATCTAAACCTAGTATGCAAAAGCACACATGAGAAAGCATTAAACCATATGTTTATTTTAGTCAGAAATAGTTTTATATTATGCATATAAGCACTATATATGTGTGGTTAAGACAGCAAGTTTAAAAGTTTAAAAATACATTTTCCTGAAAATTGTGGATATAAGTACAAGAAAATACAAGATTACTCTTGATTTATTTGTCCGAATATTTACACTGTACATGTGAAAGCCAGCACATGTAGTTTGTTTTGACTATTCCAGATGCATTAAGCAATAGAAATAGTAACTGAATACTGAATTATGAGTAACCCATAACTACCTTTATTGACTGAATGAACATTTATTAAGTGAACATGGAAGTACCTCCAAGTTTCTTAAAAAACTCAGAACTGGGGAGAAGTACTTTTAAAAATTAGAAAACAGAGGTGGGCTGTTTGTTTGTTTGTTTGTTTTTCCAGGCATTCGCTTGTAAAATCTTTGTTAGCTACAAAAGAAAAATTTTATTTCAAGTTCCCCATCATATTCCCATAAACCTGCATTATAATAGCTTTAAATGAAAGCAAAACTACTTAGTCTCACCAACGCTGATATTCCCCAGCTGGTGACTGTAAACTCCGAGTTCTTTCTAAGTTCCAGCCCACATGAGGACAGTGTCTCGTGGCTCTTAGACAGCCCTTTATCACATCATACAGAGCAGAGAGCAGGAAGGAGAAGAAATGGAGGGCTGAGATAAGAAGAAATAGCTCTTCCTACTTCTTTACAAATATTTATTGCTGAACAAGATACTGGTTTCATTTTCCACTACAGAAGTTCTTCTGGTCTTACAGGAGAGATTGCTCTACATACACTTCTCATGTCTTTTAAAATGATCAGTTAATATTATGTAGGGAATTTATTGCTTTCCAGGGAGATATGGAATATCTGGATGATATAAGAGATTATTCATTGTGGCTACAAATCAAAGGATAACGTAGTAACATGTAATACACCTGAAGACATAAGACTGTGTACAGAAACAAGAAGTGCAAGTACAGTGAATAACCATAATTACTTAAAGACAGTTTCTATGCTCCAGCTTAGTTTCATTTCTGTTAGGATTAACCATGAAAAAACAGGTGAATTTGTCAGAAACCTAACTCAGTATTCTAATGCCGTAATTATAATACTATTTCTAATAACACAATGTCTCCCCACATAACCTGTTTGTTTCAAATGCAGGTGAAAACACATATGAAATGGTAGCTGCAAAGAGTTTAAGATGATTTTGAAGACTGTAGTGGCAACCACCACTGGGTGCACTGGGACAAATCCTGCCCAGCAGTGCTGGGTACTCATCATCACTGCTTACTTTTACTCAGCACTGTGACTCTGGTAAGTGCTCTTTGAGCTGCTTTTGGATGAAAATTGAGTGGAGTCTGTGAAATAGTTGCGAGCATAGTCGGAAAAGCCTTAATGCCCAAACCACTTAAATCGAGATTGTTTTAAAACTATCAGATGTGATAAAAGGTATTAATCCTGTATAAATTTGTGGCAACTAAAGTGATTGAGGTGGTGGAGTCACCATCCCCTGGAGGTGTTCAAGAAACGACTCGACGTGGCATTTAGTGCCACGGGCTAGTTGACAAGGTGGTGATTGGTCAAAGGTTGAACGCAATGAGCTCAAAGGTCTTTTCCAGCCTAAATGATTCTGTGCTTCCGTGGTTCTCTGAGTCGATGTTATGTGTGATGTAACGTCCTTTCATGGAGATCCGCCAAGGTACCCAGGCAGAACCCTGTGTAAGCGTACACTCGCTCTTATCTCACCCCTCCGTTGCCCTGGGAAGACCTGCAAAGGCTGGCAGATTAACAGGGTGACAGCACGCCTGTGTCTTGACGTCGGACGGAAGAGCAGATGATTAATTCGGGGTGAGTGCGACAGAGGTGATGTTGTAATCACGGACAAGACGGGAGAGCACCGTGACAGCGCTGTACAGAGGTAACAGCAGCCCGGTCGGGCACACGCCGGATACACGCCTGTACCCGAGCCCCCGAGCTCCACTGAGGCCGTCTGCCTGTGGGAAGCAGAGACCGCCTGGCGATTCTCCCGTCTCCAACCGGATCCCTGCCGGGCTCCGCCCCGCGCCGGCAGGGCCGGGCTGGAAGTGACGTTGACGGACGGGCGGAGCTGCGCGGCGCTGGTAGCGGAGGCCCCATGTTGATGTCCCCGGCGCCCTCCGCGTCTGCCTAGGTAAGAGGTGTCCGGGGCCGGGCTGGGGGGCCGGGCAGGGCTGACACGTTCCCTCCCGCCGGCTTCCGGCGGCTCCTGGGGCGGGCCGGGGCGGCCGGGCCGTGAGGCCGCGGTTCTGCGCCATCTGCCCCCGCCAGCTGTTCTGGCCGGCCGTGGTCGGCAGGGGAGCGGCGGGGCCGGGCTGCGGGAGCCGGCGGGGGTCCCCTGCCCGGGGAGGAAGGCGAAGGCCCGGAGCCAAGGTGACCGCGTCGGGCAGGTGGCGGAGAAGCGGCGGGGGAGGGGGGGGGGGGGGGGCAGGGGGGGGGCGGGGGGGGCGGGGGGGNCGCGTCGTTCAGCCTTCCCGTGGGAAGCGCTTGTCATGTCAGTAATGAAGCCTATGCGTAGCTCGTCCTCCTCCTCCTCCTCCTCTCCCGTTTCCTAGCGGGTGGCTGTGAGTTAAGCAAGCAAGCACCCAGCATCCCCATAACTATCCTTGAGCTGTAAGTAGATCTGAGCATCACCTAAGCTCCGGGGATTTTCCTGCTAGGCAACACTAATCCCAGATGATTGTGCTGGTCTCCACAAGTTAGATTTCTGAACAGTTCTGCTTTGGGGTTGGAAAGCAGCCTACCTTTATTGATTCCTCTAGGGCTAGTACTCAGCTGTGACAACTGACGACCAGTGTGCAGAAATGGGTTATTTTTTTTTCCTTTTGGTTGGGGTTTTGTTTTTTGGGTTTTTTTTTTTTTTTTTGGTTTTGGAGTTTTGTTTTGGTTTGGTTTTTTTTTTTTGGTAATATGTGCTTGGGCTGAACTATACAATTTTAAAACTAGAACTATTAAAAAAATCAATTGGTTTTGTTATTAATGCTGTGTTGACTCTTATTGTATTTATTCTGGCTGATGAAAATTAAGCACACTATTTCATGTAAATGTTATTTGGCTAAGTGACTGAATTACTAAAAATGAATTTATTTGTTGCACTTGAAAATAAGGTTATTATTTTTCTTTTAGAACTATAGAAATTGCTGATGCATACCGTTTATAGTTCAGAGTGAATTGAGAGATGCTTTGAATGTAATCCTCTGGTTTGAGATGTGTGGGAGTTGTCAGGATTTTACTGTGCTGTGACATTTCCTCTTCTGGACTCTGAAGCTACATAACTGATAGGATTTATTCTGCACCCTGTTGTCTCTAGAAAACTGTGTTTTGATCTTTACTCAGTTTCTTGCTTGCAGAAGTTCTTGTTTTTCTTTATATCTATTAATCTTCACAAGCTTGGTGTTTTATCGTGTAACCTATGTTGGTCAGTGTACAAGGCTTTTTTATTTAACACCTGATACATTGAAATAATGTCGTGGCTGCCTGTATGTTACTCTAAATTGAGCAGTAATAAGCTTAAAATATTGAGGGATTAAAACTTAAAAAAACCCCCCTCTATTTACCTTTTCCTTGTTTTGGATGATGGCTACCTGTTCACTTCAGAGTGCTTTTTGTTTCAGAAAGCACAAGGTTATCACTACTTATTTTTTAACTGGCAAAATTTTAAAAGGCTATAGGAGATACACAAACAGCTTTTAATCCTTGAACTACTTGAGGCTTGCTGTGGCTCGTCACTTTTTGGTTTTGGTTTCCACATGTATCTTCGATGAAAGTAATATATGATGTCACATGCTTGGCAGTTACTTCTTTCAAGGTGTGAATGTGCTTGGTTGGTATAAAATTACTTTCAACAGCAATTGCAAGAACAGGATAGCTCATCTTTCTAGGAATGTCAGATACACAAGGGCATAATCCTCCTAATGTCATATGTTTTGACAAAATTGTGATTGTACATTGGAATCAGACACTTCAAACTTCTCAGTTATATATATTCTGTTTCTGGCAGATGTTGCCGAATCTGGGGAAGGGATGTTCTTGTTCTGCTTGTGAAGCATCTTGTTTTACTGTAGTTTGTAGCACTGCATATCCTGAATGAGGTGGTGAATGGAAAGCACGATTAAAAGCTTTCGAAGTCCAACTGATTAGTGTTAATCCCTCCAACTGCATGCATACCTCAGTGTTCCTGCTATCAATGCAGGCCATTGTTTATGGTAATGAAGCTAAACACGCATTATGTGTTACAGTGAGAATAGTAAAAGATGCCCACAGACTGCTAAACAGGGGCAGGAAAACTCTTTTGAAGAAGAAGTAGGGAAAAAAGCCAACCCAAACAAAATCCTCCTCTTTATATAAACATTCTTATTTAAAAAAAAAAGGTCTTAAAATGGAACTTTGATATTTTTACTGAGAGGGGATGCAAAAAAAAATGTGTAAGAATGCTGTGAAAAGCGCTGAGCAGTACAGATTTGAGAAAAGTTTAAAGCAGGGAAACTATGAAACTGTTGTTTCTCCTTCTCTACCATGTCTAGAACCATTAAGAACCTTTCATTAAGTTAGAACTCTGCTTTGTTTTCACACAACTGCTTTTATTTTCCATTTTCTGACACCGAGATACAATACTGGGGGCGTTCAGCTAAGCAATGCTTTCTCTCCATCTTGATGTCATTGCTGAAATGACTGCTCTTTTATTTTGAGAGGTGGTTGTTTTGGAGTGATGCTGAGGCAGTGCACTTTGGTGAATTTAGTCTATTTGGCTCTCTGTTTTTGGAACAGGGGAACTAGTTGTTAGGTTTTTATGTCACGTGCATTTCAACTAGATTAATTTTTGTAACGTAACTAGTTTTCCCACTATGTTCAAATAACAACTTCTACAATTTTGTTACAGATAATCATGTCATCCTTTCAAGAAATTCCGTCTTCAGCTAGCACTTTGCAGACCTCCAATTTTGCACATGTGATTTTTCAAAATGTTGCAAAAAGTTATCTTCCAAACACACATCTTGAATGTCACTACACTCTGACCCAGTTTATCCATCCTCATCAGAAAGACTGGGTTGGTATTTTCAAGGTAAGTTATGCTTGATCTATTGTTACTTTTCAAATGTTTGCTTGCTCTTGCAAGTAAAAAAAAAAAATCTCAACAGCAGTAAAAGCTCTCTCATAAACTTCAAGTTGAACATCACTTAAGTTATGTACTGGTTCCTGCTGTTAGAGTGTCAGTTTTGTAACAAAGACCAAACTGGAGATCAAAACTAGAGGAATGAGTCCAGCTGGAAGTCTGCTGGAGTAAAGGGAAGGTTTAATGTGTTCAGAATTAAATGGAGATGATTTGAGAAGAGGTGTGTGGTTACAGAGTGACTTTGTGAACGGGACTGTGTGAAAAATGTGAAACAGTGTGAAATGTGTGTGCAAAGAACGAAAACTAAGCTGGAGATGACCTGACCCACATCCCTGACTATACAGATCCTTGAAAAAAGATATTTGGAGATATTTTTAAAGGTCAGTAAAGTTTCATTTATGTGATTAGAAATTGATTAATTCTTATATCTACTTCTGTGTAAGACCTTGAGTTGTGCATCTTTGTCAGTATAGCTCCTAATAGATGATACATAAATTCCTTATTTGAATTTTATTTAATAGAAATTTTGATTCAGGCTTTAACAAAGTGATGCTTTGGGAGTGGGGAGGGTAGAAAGGTGATGGACTAATTTGTTAGTGGAGGACTTTTCACATAGACCTGAGTCCACTGTTTAAGAATGTAAATGCTCAACTTCCTTGTAATCTGCAGATTGTGAGTCTTTATTCAAGCTAAATTACTCCTCTGCAATTTAGAAATACTGTGCTCTGTAACAAAGCAGAAGCATTTTTAATGCTACGTGCAGTGACTGTACAGTCACAAAATTGTGCCAGGGAGGCATTCTCTTACAAACAGCCACATTTCCCTAGTAAGTTGTTTTTAAAAATAAGTGTATGTGTGTCTTAATTGCAAAGTTTTGACAAATGATGTAACTGAGCACACTTGAACGTTTAGTTAATGGCATTCGTGAAATGTAAGAAAACCGTCTTTATCAAAACTGCATGGGAGGTTCTTTTTATATTGCACATAAGCATCTTGAAATTACTGAAATCTGAATGTAATGGCTTTTTCTGTTGGCCTAAGTGAGGGAGGCAATCAGGACTCTAGAATTACTAATTAGGTAAAAGAAAAAAGAAGTTGGGAAACAGTTTTTCAGTGACTACACAAAATGCTGTGTGCAGTGTATGGGTATCTGGTTTCATCCTGACTGTGATGATAGATTTTGTAAACTATTGAAGTTATTCTACTTTATTCCACTTTAATAGAGGCAGGTAATACTTTGTCAGTCATTCGGGGAACGTGTTGAACTGGCATAAGGTAGTGCTACTGCTCAAAGAAACATCTTTTTTGCAGAGTGGCTTGTTGCTTGTGCTTCCTCTTTATGTGAAACAAGATGTTGTGTGGTGAACCAAATCAGGGAATTGATTTAGGTTAAGACTGGTGTTTGTGACTAGATTTTTTAAATGGAATTCCCCAGCTGAATTTCCAGTCTGCCTAATTCTCATCAGCACAAGGGAAAGAAGCATTGCAAGATAGGAAAAGAATAAAAATGGCTTTCTTTTAGTGGTTATATGAGCTTATACTAAGTGTTATGAATAGACTTAGTATAGTTAACAGTACACTGAATTAAATGGAGACAGCTAATTGTATCTGTGTCTACAAACATGTATGTGTAATGTTTGCAGCAAAATAAACTGTGAAAATCTAGTCATCTTGGGATAGATAATAGAAGTTGTACTATACTGTGATCTGAGTGTAAAAATGAGTGACTTCTAGAGAACTGATTGTTTAAGAACAAATAACGAAGTACCCAGAGGTGGCTTGAAACCTGATAAAAGCAGGCAGAGGTTTTATCATTTACCTCTCTAAAACACATAGGAAGGATGCGATGCATGTTTAGTAAAGTGAGTCTGTGATTGAAAAAAAAAAGAGGCAAAAGCAAATCTTGGCTAATTATGACAACAATAATTAATGACCTTCAGTATTGGCCTGGTATGCAATGAAAGTGGGGTTTCTGTGAGAGAACTCAAAGTGTCAATTCACAGACTGTTTGTGTAGCGGGAATAAAGTTCACCTTGTCTTTTTGAAGCGCCTAAGTTGCTTAGAAAACAAATCTGTTCAAGCTGGTGTCATTTAACCCTTGTCTGAAATTGCACAGAAGGTAACTAGTGTTGTAATAGTGAATAGTGAACAGGCAACAAAGGCACTTAGTTAAAAAAAAATCAAAAAACCTCAGCAAAAAACCCCAGCAAACAGTGGTAATTTTAGATTGGTATAGAAAATAAGTATGAATAAGTAAGATTCTTCCTGTGCTCTGTGAACATTGTTGTTTTTAATGTTGATTTTTGTTGAATTTTAGGAGTCAGTGGCTTCAGCAGTATTCTGTCTTGTTTGCTCTACTGGCTAGATAAGAGTTTTTTTATTGAACTGAAAAAAACCCTTAGGTAAAAAATTAGGCACCTTTTTTAAGTGAATGGTTTCTATTTAGGATGCAAGTGCATTTCTTCAGCAACAATGATGTCTCGAGTAAATATTGGTTATCTGTATCCTTACATTATTGCCTTTGTTTTGCTAGTACAGATGTTAGTGCAGCTGCACAGTGAAATGGATCAGTGGAGTGATCTGCCAGGAAAATACAGCCTCTCCTCCCCCAGCTTTTATCATCTTATTTCACAATTGGTTTGGTTCTTCAGTTTGATCACAGTGTGGTGCAATGGGCAGCTGTGCTGGCGTCACTGTGATGGAAACACAGGGACTGGGAAGGTGTGCGTGGGAAGGACTGCCTGCTTTATTGGCGTGGCTGCTTAATGTGGAATGACAATTGAAGCTTCTTTTTCAAACTTTATTTTAGAGTTTTCTTCTTAAGAGCAGCTTACTTGAAGTTGTTAAACTTAAGACTCTCAACTTCTCTGCATATGCTGTAGGTGAAATGTGATTTTTTTTTTTGTTCCCAGCATAAGTTGCTAAATGTTGAACTTCAGTAATAATGAGCAGAAGGCTCTTTGTGGTGGCAGTAACAGCTTTAAAACTATTCCCAGGAAAGCAATTTTATATTGTTTAGAAAAATGAAGACCCAGTGTTCATAAACTGAAAGAGTAATGTTGCAGATAGGAGAACTATTTCAGATATACCAGTTTTTTTACAAGCTAGATGTATGTAAATGCATACACTGATTTTGGTATTAGACATCTGGCAAAAACTGGGAGATGTGGGAAGTACAATAATGAAGATATTGTCCTTTAGAGCAGAAGTTCTGCATATGCATCTTTTACTGGTTTTGTGTTTATTTTTCTTACTTGTCCCCTACAGGAGAGGAATCAAACGCAGGTTTTGACTCGGTCTTCTGATCTGTTGTCTGTCATTGATGCTATGTGTTTTTTGCTTTCATGATATTCTGGAGTCATCTGTAATCAAGTGTTAAAAGATCTTGATCAGTTATATCCTTGTGTGTTCCCAAGAAAAAAAAAAGGCATTTTTTCAGATAACTATCGGTCTAGTATTTGGCATGGACATCCTGAGCCTGAGTTCCTGTTCATGCAGTTTTATGAGAACTAGAATTTGAGATCAGCTTTCCCTCTACTGAGGGTGTCTGTGCAGCATAACCTGATGGTTCCTAGTGTGGAGTTGAAGGTTAGGGTTGAAGGTTAGATCTGTATTCCTAGAGTGATCCAAGGCCTCTTTATTTGTTTCTGCTCATCTCTGGTTAATCAGAATCTAGAGAGGCCTTTAATGTAACCCAAATCTAAACCTTTGAAATGAGGAAAAATAACTAATGTGTGCACTACATCTGGTTGCAAAACTGGCCTGTCTGTAGGTAGTCCTAATTTCCGGCTAGGGAAGTCTACATCTCATGACTATAAAATAAAATAATCATATGGCTGAGTGATATTTTTTGCATTATTAATACATAATGTCCAGATTTGCAGAAGTGTTTGAAAAACCTGCTTGGTTTCTAGGAAGCAGCGCCTACCTCTCTGACTGGAGCATATGTCTGCAAACAGGGCTGTCTAATGTTCAGTATACAAGAGAAGCAGGTTTATTCTACATCTCAAAGGCACAAGGAAGGGCTCTTATGAGCATTAGAAAGACACATTGCATCAAGAGAGTAGTGTTAAAGGTGTAGGTGTTCGTGGGGTATTTCTGAAGATATCATTTAGCTGAGACAAGCATGCTGGAATGACCTACAACATCAGCAGGTAATCAATCTTAATATATGTTAAGCTAATGACTTCAGTCTTGCTGTGTCATTAATTGACTAGTCCATCAAAACTTTTCTGTTCCTCAGTTCTAGTTGATATATTTTTGAAGTAATCTACATTACCATTCTTCTAGGATATTGACAGGTTGTAGACATGCTTTGATATTGGGTGTCTCAGGGTACCCCTAGAGAAAAAACATTTTCTTTCTTAATTTCAACATTTTTAATATCCACACCTTAAAAATGGCGACCTGACGTTCTGGTAACCTTATGTATGGAAAAACTGAATAACCAGAATTGGGAAGATCTTAGGAACTTATTTGAACACAAAAAGTACCTCTTGCTCAGAAAGAGTACTCAGTATTTACGAGGCCACACCTGAGCTACTTTTTGTGCATCAGTGCAGTACCTGTATTTACATGCAAGTTAATGTCTGTATTTTCAGTGTCCTTATTTATAGCAGATCTCAGAATTGAATTTGATCTGTGGTCAAAAACTTTTGTAACACAGTTTAACATTGTATTTGATAGAGACTTAAAGAACAACTTGGTGTTTGTGTTTTATCAAGGCAGTTTAGATATATCTTTCTGTAGTACTCTAGGTTATTTAGTCTCCTTTGGACTGCAAATACAAAAAAGTACATCTTGTGTGAGTCATTTCAATATCCTGATTTTGTTGTAGATTGCTAACTTAAGCAACAGTTACTTCCATATATACAGATTACTTTCTGAAGTACAGCACAACATCTGGATGTGTTATTTGCCACATGCATAGAGAAATACCATTTTTCTGGCATGATATCATCACTGCACAGCTGGCCGTGATAGATACAGGAATGTGCAGTGGGCAGTATGTCCTGTTGTTAAAATAATTGGGAAAAGAATTACTGCAATTCAGAATGTTTTTGAGAATTGCTATATCTGTGAATTAGTGATTCTGTTGGTTTCTGGTTTACTTTCTTTGGAAAGTAAATAACACTTGGCTTAAAAAAGAAAGTTCCTGGCAACATTACTTGCTGTTTCTATACCAGATGAAGAGAAGGATAATTGGATTTATGTGATGTTACCTTTGACAAGAAATTTTAACATTTTATTCCAAGTGTCATTGATATTCGAAAACTATTTGGTGCAGTAGGTTGTAGAATTGGCGTAACAAAGTAGTCACTAGCTGGTAACAATTTGGAAATAAAAGATTGTGCTAATTGATAGATCCCATGAGATGTGGTATCAAGGGAATAGTTCACTTAAACCCCACTTGCTCTTTTAATACATTTTCATGCTTATCTCCTAAAGTAAACAGGAGCTTTGTTACTCTTTGGTCTGTCATACATTTCTTTGGACAGTAGTTTACACATGTAACAGGTTTACTTTTAGGGAATTCATATTGTTTCTATATTTATTTTGACTTATACCTAATAGAGGAAGTTGATCCTATGGTCTAGGCAGTCTGTCTATGTCATTTTGACACATTGCTCTGAACTATGAGGTAGAAATACAACCAATAAGAGATGATCATAACTTAGCATCCTGATAGTACCTTGATACTGCAGCAAATACCGTATGTTTGCAATAGTCCAAGTTAATGTACATATTTGCAACATTCAGCAGAGATGGACTTCTTCAGGTCTGAGACTGAGAGAACATTTTGAGATTACAGCCTTTCATAAAAAATCTAGAGTACTTTGCAGCCGTCATATACCCAAGAATGTCTCAACCTTAGGGCTCCTGTTGTATAACTGATTTTAATCCCAACGTGAGTAGCAAGGTCATGTCTGAAGTGAAGGCTTAAGCATCTTGGCTTGAGGTAAGCCAAAGTTGCATGTGATATAAGGTGATCACAGACATACTAAAACCCCCAAGATTTGACTTTGTTTACTTATTTTGAAATGTCTATGCCTGAATGTTACTACCATGTACTCAATACTTGAATAAGTACTTTTCCTTACATCCATGTTCTGAATTTTTTTGTACAGTTTGATTCTTCCAGAACTGCTGTCTAGATACCATTATTTGCTGATGGTGCCTGTGTTCAAAAGTACATTGAATCAATGGCATGTCAGTGTTAACAGCGTTAACTGTCAGTAATTTTGGCTGGTATGAGCTTTACTGCACCCAGAGGTTTTAATTTTCCTATCTGCTAGTTGTTTTAGAAGAACTTGGTGTTTGTAGCTGCCTGTTGTAGATTATGTACTATGGAAGCACGGGCATTGCTGTGACTTTCGAGTAACATTACTTTAACTCAGGGCTATGGCCCAAACCAAGCGTGCTTGGAGAAATCACTTCCTATGATACTGGTCCCGTGGTGTTTTGCTTAGACATCTGTGCTGTCTGTGATTTGGGGCAAAGTGAATATCTCTTACCATGTGAAACATGGAAAGGCTGCTGACCTACTGTTGTCAGTAATAATTAAACTGTATAACATACATCCAGAACCTTATCTACCATCTGTAATTTTGCTTCTTTCAGAGGTAGCATATTGACTTCTTGCAGTACTTAGGGTGCTTTGTCAGATTTCTTTCTCAGCTACGTAATTTACCTTTTAAATTAAAAAAGGGAATAATTTTTACTCTGATAAGTTTTGTGGTCAGTTTTTTGTGCGTTTTTTAAAAAATTGGATTGTAATTAGGTATCTACAGTAAAGGCCCACCGATTATGCCTAAGTTGATTCAGCTAAACAGGTGTTTTCCTGGGTTTTCTCCTTTGGCTTGCTGACGTTGCACAGATGGGTCAGGCACTGTTAATGTATCAGAATGAACACTGCTATTCTTTCAGCTCTGTAACAGATTTTTGACGCCAGGGAACAAAATGCCAAGTGAACTTCCTGTGCTGATGGTCTTTCTTTAAGGCACTTTGTCTCAAGATTGAATTGACTGATTTTACTGAGGGATTATAAAAGCAAAGAAATTTAACAAAATAAGATCTGAAAAATTGTATTTTCCATGTTCATCTGAAACTCCAGAAATGAAAGCAAAGTTGGAAATAATTTTTACACTGAGAACACTGTGCAGTTGTGAGGTAGATCTTTCTCTTAGAAAAACTTACGTTCTGTGTAAGATGAATGAGATGAGAGTTGAAGGAGATACAGTGAAATAAAATGGTTATTATTTTCCCTCAGGTGGATATTGGATAACTCGTTATTGCTATACAGACAGGCACTCCCTGTTCAGGCTCCCTCCCTCATCCCCCCATTTATTTTTCTACTTGACAAATTTTCCTCAAGCTATTTTGTTGAAACATACTGTGGGTGAAGTGTAGATGTGGTGAAAGCTAATCTCACTGTGTGACATTGCAGTAAGAAAGGGGCTTATATCTGTGGGGCAGCATAGAAGAAGAAAAACGTCTGTGATGACTACGTGCCTGTTTGTTAGTAGAAGGAAAACCTGTCTAGTGTGAGTATTACGGGACAGCTGAGTTGTCCCTACTTGCCCAGCCAAATTGCAAATTACTTGATGCTGGACTCTTAACCTCTACCAGACTTCAGCATTTCCACTGTGGCTACTGAGTTGGTTTCTATGACTGAGAAGTGTTCATGATGTCCTAAATTGACATAAGCCTTTTTGCTCAAAGTAGGAAATAGGAGTATCATGAGTGGATTACTCTGTAATGGTCTATTAAAGCTTTCCATCTTATGAAGGGAAAATTAAATAGAGTGAGGTTTCAGTTATACATTGTTTGTACATAATAACCTAAGCTGGATATGACATTTTTTTGGGGATAAATGACGTGTAGTCTTGTTTTGGTATAAAAACATGGGTTGAGAACGTGAAAATAGGATTTGGTTTCTGGATTGATAATCTCTTGGTTAACTTCTGGAAGGAAAGCAAGAATGTTTGCGTTTATGCACAGCTATCTAATTTAAAAATGTATTTCAGAGTGGAGTTTGAGAGAATTAAATGTAGAGAATATAGAAGAATGTGTTGAATAGCAGGTTAGCAGATACTTTATGTCTAATGCTGTTATAAAACAGATTTTTTTCTTTCTGTTGGTTTTGGAAAGTTGCATTATCAAAGTCTTATGTGCTCTTTTGACTGAGAAATAAGAATGCTTCTATTTTTTGAATTTTGAACTCCGAGCAAAATGCTTTCAAAGGTTTCAATGAATTCCTTAAAAAGTAATGGTATCAGCACAGTTAGTAAATGCAGATGGCTGCCGTGGTGATCAGATGATGAATCTGAGTTCAGGCTTCACAACAAGTCTTGAGTGTAGTTTTACAGGTCATTCTTAATTTTCCTCCTCTGAACTTCAGAAGGTTTTGTGTTGGAGTTCTATAATTTGCAATGTTGGTGTGCTTGCATGTGGCTACTGTAATGTTTGCCATGGCCCATGCCAGGTTTTTAAGGTGGACTAATAAACTGTGCCTATTGTGCTCTTCCTGGCTCAGAGTTCCCAGGTGTTTCCCAAAGTTTCCCAGTGTGTACTATAGAAATTTCTCATTTATTTTAGATTTCTGATAGTAAGAAAGTACTACTGTACATCAGCTTTAGCACTTTGACTGGAACTTGGTTTCATGTTTGTAGTTGACTTTTTGTTGGTTGTGTTTGGGGGTTTTTTGGGGTTTTTTTCAGCTGATATTTAAAGTTAAAGTTAACTTTGGTTTCACATTTTGGTACCTAAGAATGTATACTTCATACTAAAATAGAACTGTTAACTTCACATGAGTCTTCAACAGAAATTAAGTGTAGGTTTCCACATCTTTCTCCTTGTTACCATCTTTTAACAGCTATTAAGTTCTAATTATTAATGTAAATGAACACGCTTGCAGCTTCATAACTTCTCATAATTTTCATAAATTTTTAGAACCTGCTTAATAAATGAAGGAAGTGAAAAACGATACAGTATAATTGAAGACTTGATTTTAAATATATTTTTATAATGGACGTAATGTCTCTCAATGGCTTTTTTTCATTGTTTTGAATTTCAGATGCAGAAATGAAAGTTTCAAATCTTTCTTCAAGCATTTGTTTGTTTTCTATAATGTTTTCATGGAAAGAGATGGTCAGTGTTAGTCATATCAGCTGTTTTATCAGTTGAAATGGTCAAACTTGTTCTTATAGGCCTGACAATTTAAATAGCCATTTTCCTCCTGTCAGTGTAGTAGAGGTAAGGTGTTCACATAGAAAGGGTTCTTGTGGGGAAGCTGGACTCCTCTCCCCTTTCAAAGGCTAACTGGAAGGTAGTCTATATTATTTGTAGCAG
Source organism: Machaerirhynchus nigripectus (assembly GCA_013397975.1). Classification (NCBI taxonomy): domain Eukaryota; kingdom Metazoa; phylum Chordata; class Aves; order Passeriformes; family Dicruridae; genus Machaerirhynchus; species Machaerirhynchus nigripectus. The sequence continues at coordinate 331,994 of VZRQ01001794.1, forward strand.
GTTTTGTTGGTATGATCAGCAGTAAGACAAATAGTCTAGCTTTTCTGATCCCTGTCATTAAAACTGAAACTATTTTTCCAAACTAATGTGCCTCATGTTGCTGAGGATGCTACTGATTTTGCTTCCAAAGCTACAGGGTTTTACTTATCATATAAACTCACTGTGGGGCTGCTGATGAATAATCCCATCTTCTCTTCATATTTTTCATATTTTGTTGGTTTCCTTTGTAGCTTTTGCGACTGGTTTTAGCTTATCTCAATTTTTATTTACTTTCCCTTAAGTGGTGTTGAATTTTATTCGTATAGTTTTAACCCTATCTTTAGACAACTACTGGCTTTCTTTCTGAGCTGAAAGAAATATCGGTGTCAAAGATCACATTTAAATCATTGCTGAGCCATCCAGTGTGTGCTATAGTCTTATATCTGTGATCGTGCAATTTGTTGCCATGGAGAAGCTTATCATTGTGTATATGTGCATGGTATATATATAGTATAGTATTCTGTAGTTTGGAACCACTGTGTACTCCATACTAGGCTTATTAAAGAGAATATTGACAAAATAGATAAAGTACTAAAGTAAAAGTTTATTAAAACCTGTTGATAAAGAAACAGATTTCTTTCTTTTTTTTTTTTAAAGATCTACAGCCTACACCTAAACCAGGGATTACTTAAATTTAGTTTTATTTTATTCTCAGCATATCATTATATGGCTTTTCACCTTGTTTCTGCCATCTAAGAAATAACCCTGTGGAATTTAATGATATTTATTGTTATGTAGGAAGAATGATGAAAAATGTTACTAAGTTAACTTGCTTTGCTGCAGAATACTCACCTTCTCCTTTTAAAACGTATTCAGCTGTGAGGAAGATGAGATTTGTTCATACTTCCTTCTATGAATTGTCACATTTTGACATGTGCAACCTGTAGCAGGGAAAACCCTCATTTTCTGAAATTCTGTGCAGCAACAAGAGCTGTTGGGCAATCCACACCTGCTAATAGCTTGTGTGTGCCTGTTAAGAAATAATGGAATTGCCATGATCATAAGAGTGTAACACAGGGAACCTCACCAGGGGAAACAGTTGATGGATGACAGGAAATGTGGGGAATTCTTACAGAAAATACTTGTGGGGTAAACTTCCCGGAGTATTGCCTGCTAGCTGTTGATGTGTTGATTGGTAAAGTTCTCTTTTTACCAGTAGTCCAAAGATTATACTTAACAATAAGGCACCAGCTGAGAAACCAACCAGGAGAGGTATTTGTTTTCTATTTAATTACTCTTTCTTATTTGTATCAGTATGGCTAAAGTTTTAAATGACCTCAAAAAATCCTTTTCTCGATTACTGCTACAGGTAGAGTATTGATAAAAATAACTTCAGGTTTCAGGATAAATCACTAAATTTACAAATCAACATGTGATATTTATGAAAAAGATAAAAAGAAATTCCAGGAATAAACTGCATCAGAAATTGATTTGATCTCCTGTAGGGACCATTTTTGTGTTTATGTTCACTGGAGTTTATTTCTTCTCTACAGTTTCCAGTGTTAATTACCAGAAGGAACATTGTTATTTTAGTCAGGAAAATAGCATCAAAAGCAGTATGTGCATATTTTGGTTTTTAACAGAAATGAAAACTAGAGTAAGATGAAAAGATTATTTCAGTTCTATACAGTATTTGTTCTGGACATGGTAACTTAGTTTATTTTCTAAAACAAAAAAGATGTTGACTTTTCACTCACCAAGAACTACATTTAGAAAGCTGTGTGCTTCAGTTTAGGGCACCAAGTAATGGTATATGCTTCTCTTTTCTGAAGTAAAAGCAAATTAAAAAAAAAAAAAGGGTAGTAACATCTGAGTTAGATTTGAAGACATGACTAATGTGAAAATTTGCAAAATGTTTTTCCTGTAATCTTTTACTGAGAAAAAATTCCTTTTACCACTTTCAAGATACTGGAAGAGTTTTCCTTGTTGTTTCTGAGCTATTTAACAGTGTGGGAATAACAACCCCAGGAAATCGCATTTCACTGACATCTTTAAAAGCTTCTTGACAGGAGATATCGTAGAAATCTTCTTTGCTAAGAATAGGCCTAAGATGTAGTAGGTGATTCTGTTCTAGTGGTTGTGTTGAGCGTCTGCACCACTTCTCTTTAATGTGTGTTGCCTTACAGAAGTGACTGAAAATGAGAATTTCATCTGGTTTCACCGTTGTTAATCTGTGTTTTTTAAGAATATAAAAAAGGCTTCATTATCTTTGACATTAGCTTCTCTCCATACTTCTTAATGTAAAGTGACGAAGTGAACGGTCATCTGTGGAATAATCTATTCAGAATTTTTTTTATTAATGCTATGTATTAATTTGCATACATGAAATGTATGCCTATATACATATATAATTGCTATTTTGCTATTGAATTACTTTCAGCTCTGATGTCCTCTTTGCCTTTGCCTATCTAAACATGTTTTCCTTTTTTTTAAATTGAAAGTTCTGTTAAAAACCCAGCTATTAATGCCTTTAAAATACACTACTGCAATGTATTCTTTATAAAGGAGGACTTCCAAGCTTGGAGTTTGGAGATGTTGTCTATTGAAGCAATGAAAATCGTGATGGTTAACTTAATATTTTCTTGGTTGTTGTGTGGTTTTTGTGTGTGGGTATTTGTTTTTTCTTCCTCCTCTTGAAATACTATCTTACCCGATAAAAATTGGGAAACAATTTATTCCCTTTCCATATCTTTATTCTTCCATGACAGTATACCCAGTTACCAATAAACTGTATGACACCTGGCATTTGAAAAGGTTTTGGTATTTTTTTTTCATCAGTGGAATAAATCAAATATATTTCTTCTTTTCCTTTACCATTATGCTGTTACTAATATCTATTGCTTTACAGTAGTTGCTTTGGCTTTCTGGTTTAGTTGCATGTATTTCAAGCCTGTTGGAATATACGTCTTCAGAGGGTAGAATCATAGGCTCGTAGAATGGCCTGGGTTGGAAGGGATGTTAAAAGAACAACATGTAGTTTCAACCCTCCTGTCAAGGGCCGGTGCCCCTCTCACTAGACCTGGTTGCTCAGAGCTCCATCCAGCCTGACCTTGAACACTTCCAGAGATGGGGCATCCACAGCTTCTCTGAGCAACCTGTGCCAGTGGCTCACCACTGTACAGAACTGCACTCTTAGGAAAACTCTGAAAGCAGACTTTTATTGAAGGTAGCAGTGAGACTGTGCTGAGTTCGGTTTTCAGGCAGATCTGCTTTTTCTCTTTGCAGACGTAGTGTGTATGTATGAAAGAATTAGCATTCCAGTGAAATGCTCGTCTTTGGCACTGCAGAAGTTGTGAAAAAAATTCTAGTGTCAATTGTGATCTTTTCAGTAGCACAGAAAGCTTCCCCCTGCCCCCCTTTTTGTTTTCTGATGAACCGGTTGGACTGTGAACACAAAAGAGTCAACATTGGCAGAACCTACGCTAAGAAAATCTCACTATAAAATCAATAATTAATCTTTATTGTATTTTTAATATAGAAATATGTATCTTTTAGAAAAAAAATTAATGTACCGAATAGTAGTTTAACATACAGTGAAAAGTGTCTGGTGTTTTACTTTATATAGGCCCTTTTATTGCCTTAGACCCATTTATTGCCTTAGGTAACAAGCTTAATAAAATTAATGCTAAATCTTTGACATGCTTGTTAAAATATTCCTGATTTGTAAACATTGTTAAGTATCTTTTTATTGCATATTGAAGCAGATATATGCATATTACAGTATGTTGTAAAGGCCACACCATGATATCTTAACTGTGTGTATCAAAGTCTTCTGCCTAATGTTTTATCTTTCTTTTTTTCCTCTTTTTTTCTTTTTTCTTTTGTTGTTGTTGTTGTGGTTTATTTAATTTTAGGTTGGATGGAGTACTGCAAGAGATTATTACACATTTCTTTGGTCACCTATGCCAGAAAATTATGTGGAAGGATCAACTGTTAACTGTGTGCTGACTTTTCAAGGTGAGGATATGGCAGTATCTATCTGTATTTTCTAGCCTACATAGCTTTTTAAATACTTAAAGTGCTGAGCATTGCATAACAGTACTAGAGTTTTAAAAAGATAAATTGGAGGAGAATTTTCAACATTTCACTGTGGGGAGTTTAGTTTTATTTTAGATGTCAGGGAAATTGTAAAGGAAAGTATGTAACTTAGTATGTTTTTTACATAGTAATGGCAAATATTCATGACTGGTAGAGAAGCTCTGCTGGAAACTATTAAAATACAGAAAATTACTTTGTTAATTCATCAGCAGGCTTTTTTAATCTTGGCATCTCTTACTGCATTTTGTCTTTACATAGTCTTTTGTCTCTGGACTTCACACATTATCAACATGAAGTGATTCTTGTCAAAGAATAAATAGTGCAGATGATGGTTTCGTGAAGGTTCAGAGTAGTCATAGAGTTGCATGGGACCTTTTGCCACAAGGAATTGATGGAAATGTGTGAAGCTTTTAAGAAAAGAATAAAGAACAAATCAGAAAATGTTACACCACTGTACAAGTCTGTAGTATAATTACATTTTCAACACTGTGTCCGTATCCTCTCCCTCCCTTCTGCAGTCTCAAAACAGGTCTAGTAAAGTGCAACAAAGAAGATCAAAATTAAGGAATAGCTGCTCTGTAAAGGTGTGGAATTATAAAGATGAGAGCCACACTCGTTAAATAGAAAAAGGGACAATGGCTGTGGGCTGTGACCTGGGCTATGTCTGACATTAGGAAGAACATTTTTACCAAGAGGGAGTAGTGCAGCTCTTGAACAGGTATCCTTGGTTTGGAAGAATGAGAATTCCATACAATTGTTTAGACACAGCCACAGTAGTCTCAGACGGGTGCTGACCACAGTCTCTTGAGTGGGAAACTGGACTAAATGACCTTCTAAACTTCCTTCTGCCAGGTTTTTCAGGCTCGGAAAGGGAAATAATGTGAAGTGACTGATGCCTCTAAAATCAGCTACCCATGGCATGAGTGTATAATAAATAGGAACCATTGATGTAAGCTACCAAGTGACAAGTTCAAAATGAAGCTAGAGATGATAGTTTTATGACACAGTCAACATGCAGAACTTGTTGCCACAGGACATGACACACATTCAAAATTTCACGTGAAAAGAGCACCTCTACTAAATGAATGCTTTTCTGCTTACAAATAGACTTTTATGTACCATCTTATCTTATTTTTTACTTCCCAGACTTGGTCTTAGTCTTAAAACATATTAAAAAAAAAAAAAGTCCTGAGATGGTGACTGTATCAGCTCGTTGTCGTATTAAAGCTGCAAATACTGATAGCTTAGATGAGTTTAGTTCTTTCTCTTTTGCCAGGTGGTTTTTTATTCTGCTACTTTCAATGATGATCATATCCATGTGGTCTGATAACCTGATAACCATTTTATAACCTTGAAGTTGATTGAAAAGTGTGTGTGCTCCATAGAAACTGGAAGGAAATCATTAGTTTCTTTTACAGTTACCAAAGTTCACTAAATGAATGAAATCGGGTTGGACTGAAATGAAAAGTGATCTAGAAAAGTAGGACTCTTCGTGCCATTGTCAGTCCTTTTTATGTAGAAATTTTACCACACATGAAGAGACCGCGTAACTCTGCCCATCTGTTACATTCCATCCTGACAGATCTCCACTTTATAGAGCTGCCAGATTGAATCTCCATTCAAACAGTTTCCCAGTTGTGTTTGGCAAGATATTTTAATGCTGCTGAGATGAGATCAGTAGAGCTTACAGGAGCTTAATTATCTGAGCTAAATAGTAAATGTTGTGCAGCACGTTAAATGTGGGGCTTTTTTTTTTTTTTTAAGGATCAAGTAGGTGTGCTGGAAGAAAATAATCAGAGATCTGTTTCTCCAGTACATGTTAGATACCAGAAAAAAGACTTCCAGTAGTTTTCAAATCAGGTTGTCTGAACCAATATTAAAATGTCCTGAAGCAGCAATGTAGATTGTTCTGCATTTATTTCTGCATAGTTTCACCTTACTTAAGCACTGAATCAGGTAAACTGAACTACAGTGCTATATAGGAAAGTGTAGCCAGGCCCAGAAGCATGAATCCTGATGGTTTGAGGTTCAGATACTATTCCCTGAGTGACTGTTAATAAAGTATAAGACTAATGGAAACATGAAGTTCTCAGTACAAGTGCTGTCTATACAGCAAATGTAATGTTTTACCATTTCTAGGAAAAGTAGCTAAGAGTACTGGGAAAAGACTTCCAGGAATCTGGAATAAAAGTTGGTAAAAAGTTAATGATAAAAGTTAGGGAGAATATTGAAATGTGGTGAAATAAGAACTGAAATGGGTGACATCACCTGCTGGACTGAACATTGGGTGAGGATTTATTATGTTCGTATCATCCTCAGACTGGCTACAGTATCTGAAAATAAGTATTCTGAATAAAACTGGCTGGTTTTCTTACCATTAAACTGGGTAAGGCATGGGTCTTGAATTTGCTAATAAAGGTAAAAATCTCAGTAGTTCTGGAAATGATTGTTTAACATTCATAAATCTTACTGTGTGATTCTGGGTCATGCAAGAGGCTTGAAGCTTTAGTGGGCAACAGTTCAATTGGACAGTCAAACAGGAATTCTTCTCAAATAATTTGTTTGCACCATGCACTATTACATATCTTCAATAAAGAGGATTTATTCTTATCTTGTAAAGTTTAGAAGAATTTTTTTCAATTTAAAAAAATAAGCTCTTTGTTAAACTCCAGGCTCTTCCCTTTCCGCTGGTGTCATCCATTCAGAGCATTTCTGTGCTTTGGCATTTAAAAATAGCAAAAATAAATCGTGTTTGTCCCACAAACCCCTGCCCCCAAAACAACAACAAAACCCTATGTACAAATGGTACCCGGTAAAGTTGCAGATGTCTTGTCATTGTGTATTATTCTGTCTTTGTTGTATTTGGTTGTGTAGGTATTTCAAGGCCAGACAGATCACTTACTCTCTGTTCTGTGACTGTACAGCAGCCACACGATAATGTGGTCATGATGCAACTTCATGGCATCTGATTGCTAATGATTCTGTTTCATAAATGTATGAGCACCAGCTATTGCCTAATGTGTGTGAGGTGATGTGTACATGTAGCAGCTATTGCCTAACACTGTTTAGTCTTTGTCTTAAATACTAGTAATTGCTGGGGGATGAAGATTAGTAAATAGGGTGACTTTTTCTTTCTGCTGTTTTGATGATACATCTATGCCTTACTGAGGCAATGAGCATGAAATCTGTAAGTCAAACATTATGTGGTAATCTGTCTACAGATGGAGACTTGTAAGCTTGTGTAGAATGTTTCTTCAAATATGAATTTATTTTGATAGGATATTATCTGCCAAATGATGATGGAGAATTTTATCAGTTCTGTTACGTGACTTACAAAGGAGAAATCCGTGGAGCAAGCACACCTTTTCAGTTTCGTACGTCTTCTCCTGTTGAAGAATTGCTCACTATGGAGGATGAAGGAAACTCTGATATGTTAGTGGTGACCACAAAAGCTGGACTTCTTGAGGTTTGATACAAAAATTCTTAAAATGCTACTTTTTTTATACTATATACATACAATCACAGATACTGAAGAAAAAACTAGGAGGAAAAGACCTGCATGTGTCTGTGTAATGTATATATTTCTGGCTTGTTCTGTAGTATTTGGTTGAAGTTCAGAACATTTGCAGGTTAAATCAAGATTTAAAAATGCATAGCACTAAGCATGGACTGGGAAACATAAGAGCAGGTATTACCCATCTCTTACATCTGTAGTCACCAACTAACTGGAGTGGGGGAAGATACCCTTTGTGTGAAATGGTGGTTCTTGTAAGGAAAAAGAGTTACGGAACCAGTATACTTTTATTTGTGCTCTGAAGACTGAGCTGAATAATTACAGGTGCCTAAGTATATTAGAATAGCTCTTGTTTCATTTAAAGCGGTTTTCTATGTGTTGTGCTCTTTGCTAGAGAGCTGTGGTTAGACTTGTGTGCTTATATCCAGAGTCAAGGTGTTTTACATTTGCTTGTTGCTGTTTATAGGCTGAACACGATTTAAACTCAAACAAACAAAAAAGAAACCCAAACTAATTTTTGTTTGAGTATCTTCTTGGAAAATTGCACAGTACAGTTTCCTTACCTTGCCATCAGACATTTTATCCTGTTGTCAGTTACATCTAGGCACATATGTGCATGTATTTGATTTATGGTTGTCAGAATTTAGGGATGAGAGACTTAGTACAGAGATACATCTGGGATATTTTTGCTTTTCAGATATGTACTCCTAGTGCTAAAATTAAAGAAATTCTCAAGTATTTTTTATGATCTTGGTTTATAGAACTGTAGAATGGTTTGAGTTGGAAGGAATCATATAAGGTCATCCACTCCAGCCCCTGCAGTGAGCAGGGACATCTTCAACTAGATAGGTTGCTCACAACTCCATCCAGCCTGAGTTGCAGCTTTTCCAAGGATGGTACACCTACCACCTCCCTGGGCAAGCCTTTCTAGTGTTTCACCATACTTGTCATAGAAGTTTCTTATATCTAATCTGAATCTATCATCTTTTAGTTTAAAACCTTCACCCCTTGTTCTGTTACTACATGTCCTACTAAATAGTCTGCCCATCTTTTTTGTAAGCCCCCTTTAAGTATTGAAAGGGCACAGTTCATGTTCCAGGGCTTACATTTCAGGTGTTAGGGGTGGGGTTGGTGTGTGTGCATGTTTTTTTTTTCTCAAGAAATTCCTCAAATACTGCTTTAGAGAGAGTGTGTGTCTCTACACTCAGCTGTAATTTTTTCACCAAGCTGCCATCATCAGAATTAGCTATTCCACAGTTGCTGTCACTTGGGAACAGTAAAGGCACTTAATTTAAGGAAGGAAAACTTGAGGATAAATCAGGACACTGCAAAGCATGCTATCTAATGGTAGTCTGGTACTATGTCGTTAATTAAACTTCAGAAATTTGGGAATAAGGGGAAAACTGTAATAACCTAACCAGGGAACACACAGTTTGTACTTCTGCTCAAAAACTGGAGTAATTTGTTACTCACTTGTTTGATTGGAATGAAGGGGAGAAAAATTAGCAACACCCCCCACCCCCCTTTTTTTTTTTTCTTTCAGTTTAAAATTGAAAAAATAATAAAAGAAAAAGAAGAGCTATTAAAGGTAACCTCTGTTCTGGAAAAGGAAACGACACAACTCAGAGATCAAGTTGAACAACTGGAAAAAGAACTTAACCATGAAAAGCAGAGATGTGAACAACTGCAAACAGAGCAAAAGGTTAGTTGTTTAACTGATTAAAGCTGACTCAATGTCTGTAATACTGCTCTTTCAAGAACCAGTCAAACTGTGTGAAAATCAGCTATCAAAACCCCTCAGCAGTTAGATAGACATTTACACTAGAATAGGTCAGTTCCTATTAACCTCCTGCCACTATTCCTTTTAAGTTGTAAAATGGCTAAAATATTTAAGGCTTTTGGTACCAGGCTTGGTAAGATAATCGATGACAACTGTTACCAGATGTTTGACATTTAACTGTGGAATTCATAGTGGGAAGTAGTTGATAATTTAAAGTTTGCTTATATTAATTTAAAATGGAGGAAGGCTTTTCAAAAAAAGCTCTCATTAGGGAATAACTGCATAAAACACAAGCTGTTGAAAATTATAAAAGTTTTTGATATGAAAAGCAAAGATCAAGACTTAACAGAGAATACTTCTGCCAAGGATTGAAAAGTAACTAGTAACTCACTTCTCTTAAAAGGTTTCACAATTCAAAGGGAAAAGAAGCATAAACCTAAAAATCAGTTTAAAGTGTTAATTAATAGCAAAAATGTAAATGTAGCCTAAACCAAAGCCAGCTTAATTTGGAATTCTGTATGTGGTAAGGAGGAAATCTAATACTATAGAAAGGGCACCAAAAAGTTGGATCTAATCTATTTTTAAGCTGCTGCTTTTTAAAAAAACCCAACTTTTAGGAGAAGATTAAAAACATGTGGGCGGGAGGTGGTGACATGGACAAATTTGAAGTAATGAAACCTATATAATTTAGCTGTGGACAGCAGTTAATAGACTATTTCTAGGTACTAGTATGTACATGTCAGCAGTCCTGTGTCATACACCTTTAATAGGAATTTGTTGAGGAAACTTGAAAATGTTAGTGCTTTGGAGTACACTTTGGAAGAGTGAGTGAAATGGACTAGGAAAAAAGGCTAAGGAAAAAAGGATAGCTCTTGTTTAGAAAAAAGTTTTTCCTATCGAAGAATGATTTAAATTTAACGTGCATGGGAGAACTAGCGCAAATCAATGAGAGAGAAATCCACATTTCATGGATTTGCATGGATGGGGGATAAACCTGAATGAGCTACACAGATACTTTTCATTGTCACTTGAGGCTCTTATTTTAAAAAAATGTTTGAAAGCAAACTGTCAGTTCCAACCCATGTTAGCTTTACAATTCCATTTTACAACAATACATGAAATGGGATTTTGACTGCTCTCGAGCAAGGATAGAGTTAGACTGTATCGGAACAAAAATGTCTCAGTACTTTCTCATGTTTTACAGTGAACTTCTCTAATCCAAAATAGTTTTGTCTCTAAGATACCAGAATTTAGCAAATAGAATTTAATTTCAGGAATGTTTGGGTTTATTTTGTGGTTTTCTTCCTCTCTCTTTTTTTTTTTCTCTGTTATTGTTGTTCTCCTTTGGCCTTGAAGAGATAATGCAGTGTGACAAATTTCTCACTTGTACTTAGCTACAAATAGATGTCTGATCTGAGGTTGATGCAGTTCTTCACGTGGCTAAAATACTGTGGAAGTTTTCTAACTTACACAATTATTTTTTGTCTCCAAGACTTTGATGCTCTCTTATTTTACATCTTTTATGTCTTGTTCTCTGTTTTTCACTTTTTTAAAAAAAGAAATCTGCTGAGCTGAAAAAGTGTTCATTTGTTTATGTGTGTAAGCAGAATATAAATTGGGTGTTACTCCTGAAAAATTAAGCAAGCGTCTACTACATCTACTAAATCAGGTGCAGTAAGCTAACTTTTAATAAGCAATGCTTTACATGTGGCTCTCCAGTCTTAAAGATGACTTGCTCTCCTTGCCTCCCCACCCCAGTACACGAAATACAGCAGTGGGTTGCAGGATTATGTAACTTATGTTTGCTGGGAATACATACCGTACGTTAATGGATTGATTGAAAGACTCCTGAGCAGCAGTGATGCAGCACTCAGTTGGATTTCAGTATCTAGGTTTTATTTTTCCTGTGGATTGTTTGAAAAATAAAACATCAACCAAACCCAAAAATCCAAACAAAACTACCCCATAAAACACCCCCTCCCCAACTGACTACTAAAACAAATGTTCCCAAACAGCTCCTGAACACAGCCCCCAGATAATCTAGTGCACTTTTGTGATGTGAATAGTTGTTAGTGGCAATAAACCTAAGCAATGCATTAACTTGGATGTTTTTATGTAAGACTGTATGGAATAATCTTTAAAGAGTTAAGTAATCAGAATGTATTTTTATTTTCTGTAACAGCAGAATCTTCACAGGTGCTTAGTGTGAGTCAGGTTGTTTAGGCTTGGCTTATGGGCTTTTTGGCTTTGAGTGGTTGTTTTAACTAAGTATAATGGGGGCTTTTTATTTTCTTTTATTTCTAGTTCTCTTTTTTCATATGCATGTTAGTTATGTTCTACAAACTTTTAATATACAGGTAAAAAGTGGAATTGATGAATTTGAAATTTGTGTTTTTAAAAATGTTTAACTTAGGTAAAGGTTTAACTATTTGGAATTCTGCTTTTAAAATCTTCCAATATACTTTAGAGCATATTAGACTAACAAACAACAATTAATAAAACAAAATAGCCCATATAAAAAAATATAATTACTATACATACTAGATATCATTCCCTTTGTAGTTTAAGGCAGCTATAATTGATAGAAATCTATTTCTGTTCAAAGTAAAGCTAAGTTACGTAAACCTGTGGGCAGTCTCTTAATAGCATTCTTTTTTTTTGTTTGTTTTTGCAATTACTTCCATCAGGAAGTGCACAGTATATTTCTGCTTGTGCAAAAAGCTCTCAAAAAACCCATAGTAGTACAAAGCAGTGTTTAAAAAGCAGTAATTGCATGTGCCATGGAAGTGGATGTGTCTGTACAGACACATGTATTTGATTCTAATTGAGTGCAGAGCTCTTTATGCTGCCAGTGTATTGCCAACTAATATTTGCTTATTACATTTGTATTGTGATAAGGGAGCCCTGGAGTTACGAACCCCTGTATATATAATACTTGTCAGTTTGCTTAATTTTGAAAAATCGTAATTTCTTCAGAGAAAATAATATGGTTGTCTGAGCTCATGTGTTTTGTCTTTTCATCAAATCCATTGTTAAGCTACGTTATACTTTTGTAATTGAATTGAACAGAATGGGGATGGTGTGGTTAGGGATTGTAGTACATGAGTTACTTTGCTGTGGTGCAGCATAATGAATAGAAGAGGGAGAAGCTCCAAGTTCCTAATAGGAAAATGTTTCCTTAAAAACCTTTTCTCTTAAAATCCCCTTTTTATTCATATGGCTTTAGACTCCTTTCTCCTTTTGGTATTGATTTTTATCAGTCCTTTATTTTCAGAAGTAGCTCAGAAGTAGTTTGGATCATTGAGAAATGCTTCTATAGAAGCACTGCTTTCTTAAAATAGACAGGATAGTTGTTGACACGACAACGCCACAGCTATATCCCGATTAGTGCTTCCCTCCTACTCCTGATTAAATGACCTCTATTCACACCTAGTTGCTCCTACAGAATTTTGGGCAGTGGAACTATTGTCTTCGCCGTGTGCTTTTTGCCTAGTTGGGGTGTTTTGTAAGTGGCTAGGGAAAATATTAGGAAGAGATAAACTAAAAGTAGATCAATCTTTTAAGAACTTGGCGTACTAAACGATCCATTCAGGTGTTACACAGTTGCTCCATGAAGCTTGACTATTGGCCTCAATGCATGTTTTCAAGTATTGAAAAGATTCCCATTTTTTTGAGTTTTACAAATAGATGAGTTCCTGTGTTTGTGGCACTTGAAATTATTGGCCACATCAGACTACAGAGTTTGGTTTGCAAAGGTGCCCTTGCTGTTCAGGAGATAAACAGTTTTGTGTTGCCCTTTTACAGGGTAGCCATGTCATTTCCTACCAAAGATAGGAGGAATAAATGCATTCAAGGCATAAAGTCATAATGTGCTATTAGAGTTCTGGAAACACATCTTCTTGTAACACGTTATTGTTCTCTGAGTCACTACTTGTCCCTAAAGGCTTTTGGATTTTTAGATTTGGTTAGTTTTTTTAGTGCTTTATCACATTAATTAAAACCCATTTGTATTCAACACATGAATGATTCTGCAGACATTTTCTCTTGCTGTTGTTGCCACCATCAGAGAAAGAAAAAAATATTTGCAAGACACACAGCTTGGCATTAGTCAGTGTTTGCTCTCACAGGGAACGTGCTCTCCAGCCCCACTTTTTTCGTGTGTACTTATGGTTTATTACCATTAAGTTGTGTTGATAACCCCACCCTTCCAGAGCTTGAGATATTGTAAGATGAGGGACAGATACAGTCTTTATTTCTTTTAGGCTGATCTTTTCCTATTTTCCAAGGCCTGCTTAATGCAGTATGTAGTTGTTCTGACAAAATCAGTTTAGAGAGGGTGTAAGTGGCCTTTCCTTTTCCTGCCCCCAGCACGAACACCTTTTTAATCTTCTGAAAAGGGCTTGCTGTATTTTCAGTTAGAGGAAAACATAGTATTCCTTTGCAGCAGTTTTCATGGTAGTTAAACCATTCCTACTTTTTTTTTTCCCCAGATGACATTAAAATAGTTCTTACTGAGTGTGAAGATTTACCTTAATCTGTTACTACTCTGTGTGGGAATTCAGAGTAAATGCGAAATTATTGGAAATGTTTCAGAAATGTCACATCTTTCTCTTCCAGCCTTCTGTTAGTGTTTCAGAGTTAATCTGTTTTCACTAGGGTGATGTTCCCTGGTAGCATACTTTTACTTAGTATCATGCAGTATATATACCTTGCAACTCTAGGAATATAACACTATTAAAATAATGATGTAGCTGCGCACTATGATTATTTTGATTAAGAAGAAGACATATTATACATGGTTGCCAGAACTGTTCTAGGTTGCTTTTAATATTTCAACTTTTCCTTTGGTTTGCTTTTGTAAACTGGTACATAATCAGTGTGTTGAATAAAATTAGTATGCTGCTTTTATCTGAATATGTTTTGCTTTTTAAAAAATTGAAGGAAACAAACTTTTTAAAAAGAAAACTGAACAAAAGATTAGTATGTTTTTATTTAGAAAACAATAATATAAACATTTCTAATCTCTGTCTTAGACGTTATGAATATAACATGCATACAGCTTTGTACATAACATGAATGCGTGCTTTTTGGTCTTTGTGTTCCCCGTTTTGTGTATGCTTAAACTGTGTGTAAGGTCTGTGGCAGCAGTGCACTTGCCTACTGCTTTAAGATTCAGTATTACTGTGCTGAAGAAGAGAAACACGCAATAGTCATTGTGTGTCTTTTCATCGGTCATTCCTCTCATACTCTGCAACCATTCAATGTTGTGAACACTGGTTTTGTGCTTTTGTAGAGAGCAGAGCTTGCAAAACGTACTTTTGCAGTCATTGGTCTCCCTCTAGTGGGAAGAGAGCACTTCTGACCACTTACTTCAATGTGACAGTGGTGTCTTATTCCTGTGGCAGTAGTTCCTGTCTACATTTAGCTTGAGTCAGAAGCCACAGATTTGGAGAGTGCCTGTTCATCCTTTGATCTTGTGAACATTTGAATAGTGTTTCTGTTATGATGCTGGCATAAATTGAGGCAGAAGTGAATTTACTGACTTGATAAACTTGTTCTTTCATGCTTTTTGTAAACTTGGTTTACCATTTAACTTTTTTCAAGTGGGCTTATTCATCTATCTGATGGGGAATTTTAATAAGACATCCATGTAAATTCATGTTCTGCTGACAGGTTCTACCTGCACAGTAGCTTTATTTATTGGAGAATTTTATTAAAATATCCGAGATTCATTTAAGTTGGCTTTTGGTTCCATTTTGTAAGGAGAGTTTCTCCACTTAGAAAGCGAAAAACCACTGTTGTGCAGTGTGCTATGTCAGCAGTACAAGTAAGCGCTACAAGTGCCCAGTTCAGCCTGTGTGCATACAAGTGAGTGAATCAAGTGTTTTTTCAGTGTCTCTCTAGACCAGGCTCTGCTCATACAGTTCATGTGTGCTGCATGTGTGAAAATCTGATCGTCAGGAAGATGCATTGTTATAGGGAAAAAAACCCCCCAAAAATTAAGTAACAACAAACCATCCAAAAGGCAAAAACCCGAACAGCAACCAAAAAACTGCCCTCCAGCCCAAAAAGCAAACCTCCCCTCAGTTTCATTTAATTTTAGACACAAATTAAACACTCAGAATTTGCTCAGGTTGGCACCAGCAATTACAGCACCCTTGGGTACTATAAACATCATATGAAGAGAAAACCCTGTTTTATGGGTTTTTTTGACTGTTCTGTGTATGAATATTTCTTAAACCGGGAAATTGAAAATCATTTCACTGGAAAATTAAACAGTAATTTGAGATATTCTACAACTCAAATTATGTATTCATGAAAATGACTTTGCCAAATCAATAGCTTATAGTGAAATTATAGCATGTTTTAAGAAATTAATATTCTGACATGTAAATACATGCTGCAAAATCATAGTATGTGTAAATGCTTCAGCTGCCTCCTGCACAAACTTGCATGTTTGTAATCTTCATAGCAGTAATTGAGTGACTGATGTAACTTAGATCAACTCCTATGGAGCTGGACCATAGTTTTGTAGTTTTGATCTGTTTAACGATGTTAGTAGAAAAATTAACAGTTAAAGTACTACCAACTGTGGTATCTTAGGTTTTCAAAATTGACTGACTGCAGTGTTTTTTAGAGCAGTATTTCTATTACAAGTCATAGTCACAAGGATAAAAGCTTAATGTCATTGAGTTTATTTGGAATTGGTTTGCTGTTTTACTTTACTGAATGCTTAAGTTTCTCTTAGAAAGAAAAATTACAACTTGAGGTTTCCTTTCAGAACTTTCAGGTCCTGTGTTATGGGCAGACTCAGATTTTGCAGTGGCCGCAGTGGTGCTGTGTTGTGCTCATCATTTATCCTCAGAGGTCCTTTAAACAGAATATGATGTCAGCCAAATGTTTCGCATGATTCTGTTGGAGCTGCTGTGATGTCAGTGGGATAAGGAAAAGGCTCCTGCGGATAATTGATCTAAACCCCCTAAATTCTCTGTAGGATATCAAGCATAATGGTTCCTCTGACATTAAATTACATCCAGATAAATCAATCCAGCTGAAAGGTGGTGCTGCTTTTTTTTGATGTTTGTTTGCTTTTTTGTTTTGTTTTGTTTTGTTTGGCTTGGTTTTTTTTTTTGGGTTTTGTTTTCTTTTTTCTTCTTTTCATTTTTGTTTTTAAATAGATTTCCTTGTATTTAGTATTTTGACCTCTTCAGTGTGAGCTCATTTTTAACTTTACATCCTTCTTCATTACAGTGTATGCATTCTCTAAAAAGTAAAAAAAGGCTGCAGATACTAGCCATTAATCGAAGGTGAATGCTTTAGGTGTGGGATGACTTTGAAAAGGCTGGTAGGGAGTTCTACATGTTATGGGAAGGAAAGATGAAGCATAAAAAACCATGCTGCCCCTTGCCATACTGCAAGGCGTCACGTCTGGAAATAGTCTTGGGTTGTATTTTTCAAGTATTGTGCCTGCTGGATCTCTGTGTTTGAAAAACGTGTTGTATGTGCTGATTCACAGGAAGGGATGTCTGTACCATTTTGCTTCCATTAACCAGACTGTGCTCAGCAACGTTTTACTGCTGTTTTAAAAATCCATTAGAAGTAAGAAATAAGTAGAGAGAGTGTGTTATTCTTCCTTGTTGAACATATGGATTTTTGCCATGATTTTCTGTTATAAAAATGAGAATTTAGAAACATTATGGGTATTCCATTCTCAAATGAAAGATTATTAATCATTTTGCAAGGGAATTTATTTATGAAATGGATTTAAGCCATGTTTAAAGGATGACCCTGGGCATGATCTTTGCATATCCTTTAGGTAGATCTTACAGCTTTATGAGGACAGTGTTGCATAGAACTACAGTAAAATTATTTTTGAAGTAATCAGTCTTAAATCTTCTGCTGTTTTAGAATAGCAGTAAAGATTTTGGAACCTCCATATTTCTTCTTGTTCCCTATCTGAAGGTACATCAAGATTTTCAAAGTGGAATGTAGATTCTAGGGAAATTCACTTGACAACTCATTGAATTTTTGTTGTTTCATTTTACTAGCGAGACTCCTAGTAGTTACAGGAATTTTTGTTTTGATAACTTCTTTTTTTGCAGCAGTAAAGCTGACTTAAGTAATTTCTGGTTGCTTACTCTTGACCCTTGTGGTGCAGCTTGCTTCCCACTTCCACCCTTACGGCTGTTGCAGCTCTAGGGAAGGAGATGGGGGAGCTGCATTTGTAACTGGATTAAAAATAACCTTAAAATTATTCGGTGTTTTTAAACTAGTTCATTAAAATTATTCATGCTCTTGCTGTGGTTTTTTTTTTTTTTATTCCTCTGTTAAGAAGGTGGAAGAACATATATAATATTGGTAGAGGTACCAGATAAGATAAATGAAATAAAGCAATCATTACAGAAAGTAATTACCTTTTTTGTAAGAGTGGTTGTACATTTGGTTGATGTGTTTATTATATTCTTCCCCTTTTAGACTCCTTCTAAACACAGTTGACTGTACCTGTAAAATAGTCTAAGAGCACTCATTTTAAATTTTACAGGCTCTGAAACCACTGTATGTACACTCTGTAACCAGTGTATGGGACTAGGATTGCTGCATCTAAATTGAATTGCTAAGAATTCTGTAAAATAACAAGTCGTCTCTAAAAATTAATCCTTTTTTTTTCTTTAAAAAGTAGGCTTTAGTTGTATCTAAACAAGTTTATTAGGTGAGAATCTGTTAAGTATGGAACTTTTACATTTTAGTACCATGTCCCTTCAGAATAACTAGCAAAGCAGCATCAATTGTAATGCTGTTTGTGGAGTGAATTTTTTTCAGGCTATTAATTCCTTTTAATATATGTTACCTTTGGCAGCCTGTTTGAACTGTTTGTACAGTTTGTATATATAATGTATCAGATTAAATTCTTTTGAAGGCACTTGGGTTACAACAGTTACAGTTATACCAAAGTGGTGTTTAGAGAAAACACAGATATGCATTGAAATAGACTTTTTACTATACTAGGCTTTCAAAACAGGGGCAAGTAATTAGTCTCCACTGCACTAGGGGAGGACAAGCAGTTATAGAGTGTGTTGTTGCTGCTGGTTATATAGCAAGTTTTACTTGGAATACTGACTTTAATTAAAATATCCTGCCCTCATTACACCAAGTATGTATATTTTTGGTTGCAGGAAACTGATAGCGTTTCAAAACTAAAGACCTTATGAAAGTTGTGGGTTATCTTCTCCAGTGCTGTTTTCTAAAAAAAGATGGCACATTCATGGTCCCTTGAAATTCTTTTTCATATTAAGATATAAGAAAGACATTTAGAGTTTAAATAGGTGTAATACATTAGTCTTCTTCTTTTATACAGCATATATAACAAAAACAAGGATCTACTTTGCATTATGGTTTAATGTGTAGCAAGTGAATGAGTCATCAGATACATTTGCCACTTCTCAGTTCAGTACTACCTACCCCCTTGCCCAAAAAAAATCATAATGCTCAAACTTCTGTTTAGTTGCTTGTAAAAGTGGAGCTTAATTATACTTGTGAGCAGTGTATCTTGACAATTAATGACTAAGACCAGTCCTCATTATATTTTATTGTACTTAAAACATTGTTAGTTAGGTTGGAATTTAGCCAGTAGGGGTTCTTCGTAAAGTCTGGCTGATGTGTTTCTCTTGATGGAACAGTACAGTCTTGTTATTTCAGGGCATTGAGCTTTGTTTAAAAATGAATAGATGAAGCAGTGCTTTAATCTTCCAAATCTAGAGCAGAAAGACAACTTGTACCTTAGTATCTACACAAACACTCTCAAGTCATGCTGTAGTTAGGTATGTTGGTCAGTCTGTCTTGACCTTGTTTTACACTTTGATTCATATCACTGTCATGGCTGATAATAAGATGAGCTTTATCGTACTTTGATATCAGAAAACGTGGCATATAATCTCAGTATGTGTGATCTACTTCAGTGCTACTTATTTATTTTTTCAAGAAAATCATTACATTGAAAAAAACATTTTCAGGGTTTTTTAAGATAGCCTGACTTTAAATGGCTGTTTTGCTGCAGTGGAGATGGCATTCAGCTGTCCGCTGCCTTAGACCAGTGTGGACATTACTGTAATTAGATAACAAATGCAATACTTAAAGTGGTTTCCCATCTTGTATTTGTCAAGTTTTCTGACAAAGGAATCTGTTTTGGCTATTGTCATCATCCTCTGTCTCAGCTTCCAATATCCAAGACATAAATCCTGCAATGGTTGCATAAGCTTCCTTGAGCTATGCAAGACTTTCTATATGTTCTAGCTAGGAGAACCGGCTCTAAATCAGAATTTTGTTTTGTTTTGTTTCTCCTTTGGCCTGCAGTTCTCCTTACTATGGCTTGCTACTGTGGTGTAACTGTCTGGAAAAATGCAAGCTCTTCTTCTTTTTAAGTAAAAGCAAGTACAAAGAGAAATAAAGTTCTTTGTTTTCTAAGCTAGACTGTCAGTGGTTTATTTGCCGAAAGGAAATAGGCAAAAGATAGGAAATAATGTGTTTATCCTGTACTCTGAAGTCCTTGGTAGGCTCTAAGTTAACGGAATGCTTGTGCCAAAACAAACTCCTTATTGACCCATTATTAATGTATGAGCTGTACATAGCAGCATTCAGTATATATTTATGTATACTTGAAATGGGCTTGTTACACATCTTAAGGAAGAGAAGAAATCTAATGGCTGTATTTTAGCATTAATTCAAATAGCATGTTTTAATTCTGAAGAATCACATTTTTAAATGACATCTATTTGCAATTTTTTTAAAAGGATAATATTCAAACATCAGAAACTTTTAAAAGGGAAAATAATGATTTGAAGAAGAAGCATGAGGAGGCTGCTTCAAAAGTTCTCCAGCTTGAAGAAGATATCATGACTGTTACTCAGAAAGCCATCGCAAAAGAAACTGAGTTAGACAGGTACTTAGTCTTTTTGTTACCTTCCTTATTTTACTTTTTTCCCCCAAAGGTTTTTTTTTAGACTAACAGTTTTTAATATATGCATGGGTTTTATGTATTAATAGTTCTGTACCAATACTTTTTCAATGTTTTAGTCTGAAGGATAAACTGAAGAAAGTGATGCTTGAGAAGGAGCAACTTGAATGTGTGTTAAAGACAGAAAAGGATGAAAAAGAACTTTATAAGGTAACTTTATTACTTGTACCTGTATACACTGGAATGAAGTGGTTTGAAATAAAGGTAATAATGTTTTATGGAGAAGTCTAATAAATTGAATTTGTTAAGGAAGAAAGGAAATGGGTAACTTCTGTGAACATATCTTTAAGATAGTTATAGATGTTCTCCTATAAAAATGAATGAGGAAAACAGCATCTGAATTCAACCATGGTATAAAAAGGTCTCTAAGAAGGAGAATGAACCATCAGTTTGTTAAAGCTCAAACACAGTAACAAAAAATAATAGATTCTAGTGAGAAAATTCTTTAGTTATACAGTGCATCACCCAGTAAATGATCATCTTTAACTCACTTTTTCATAACTAAAGTACTTCTTAGTCATGTAAATTCTTTCTCCAGACTTTTGTTTTCTAAATCCTTCTTCTTGAGCCTTGTGTGTAACACTGAGAAGCTTTAGTAGGTTCTGTATTGCATGTTTTTACTAGCATAGCTGATTTCTTGTGCTGGTATTGAGAGACACCCATATATAGAATAAAATACACTGCCACCCCTTCCCCCCAAAGTAGAAAAAATTGTATATGCTAAAATGATGAAATCCTTAGGTTGTGTGAAACAGATCAAGTGTATTTAAAAAATTATTTCTGTTCCTAGGAAAATGTCATTATGTGACAGGCAGTATTAGATACACAAGAGAGGTTCTAAAATCTCAAAGCACCTTTTACAAGCATGGAATCCTTTTGTAAATAATCACAAATCTTCTGGTCTGAATGGAAAACAGTTGAGTGCAGGAGTTATTCTGTATTACTGTAAGCAGAGTTGTTGAAAATAGTTTGCTGTCATTGGAAATGAATATTGCTGATGTAGACCTGTTTGCTTAGATGACTGTGGGCAGATACTACTAGAGGTTTGATTTCTCTTTAGTTTTCTTCAAGTCATTTCTCTTTTGCTTGTCCTTAGTTGTCTAGCATTTGTGAAGAGAGGAGTGAGTCCTGAATAGCTTAATTTGATACGGAGAGAAATTAGGGCTTTAATTTCTAGCTCTAGAGTGGAGCTGTTGTTAGGTGACCACGCTGAAAGAATTCCAGCCAGAAAGTTTGGACTGGAGGGCAGTGATAATACCAAATGTTTAATTTTTCTTTTTACCCGTTCTAATCTGCCTCAAGTTAGAATAAGTTAGAATTTAGTGAGCCCATAAATAGACAGGTGAACAGTAGTTCTCCTAACATGGAAGAAGTTTGACATGTTTTAGCATCATTGCAGATACACTTGAAGAATACAGAAATAGAAAACACCAAACTAGTAAAAGAAATCCAGACGTTTAAGAATTTGGATGCAAACAAAGAAAACATGATATCGTATTATAAAGAGGAGGTTGGCAGATTACAGCTATTAATAGCTGAAAAAGAAAATATGAAGAAAGCTTTTTTGCACTCCTCATCCAACAAGGTAAGCAGTACTAATATAATTGGCCTGATGTGAATAAACGTATCTAATGTTGTATGTGCTTGACAAGAGGAAGGAAGAAGTTGAAGAATCATCACCAGGGTATAGGCTAAGAGGCAGGAGGATTATGATGTTCTCTGTAAATGCAGAAAATGATGAAAAGACTGACATCTGTTCTAGTTTTCCACCTTTTGAGCTTGTTGAGGTCTTACACGATGAACTGAGTTTAACTGTGTGTGAAAAGGCAATTTCTGAGTTCAGTGAAAGTGGTGTGCTCCTGAGTTGCTTCTGGTTTCATGAAAAAGGAAAGGAGGTTGAGGAAAAAGTTCGTAATGTAGCTATGTTGAGACTGTAGAGGGTGATGGAGAAGAAAAGAGGAGACATGGAATGATTGCTGAAGGACTTGTTAGGTGAATATACTGTCAAGCTACAGTGCTGACTGAGAGCTCTGCAGTTACAGTAGGGTTTCGAAGGAAGAGGTGACTTACTATGCCCTGTGGTAGCACTGTGGTTAGCAAGCAGTGTGGTGTAGTAAGAGAGTGAAATTGCTGAAGAACTCATATTTATGCTGTCCATGGTCCATGCGAAATTACTTCAGACTTAGTTCTAGTTGGGTGCTATGGATGCATATATTGGGTTTGTGTAGGTTTTGGTAGTGGAGTGGCCTCTATGAGAAGCTGCCAGAAGCTTCTCCTGAGAGAGCCAGTGTCAGCCAATGCCTGACAGAGCCCATGCCAGCAGGCTCCAAGATGGACCCACCACTGGCCAAGGCTGAGCCTGTGGGTGATGGTGGTAGCACCTCTGGAGTAACAGATTTAAGAAGGGTATGGGAGAGGGGGAAACTGTGTGAGAGGAATCGCAGCTGGAGAGAAGAGTGAGAACACGAAGAGAGAACTCTGCAGACATCAGGGTCAGTGAAGGAGGGGAAAAGGTTCCAGGTGCTGGAGCAGATATTCTGTGCAGCCCATGGTGAAGACCCTGGTGAGACAGGCTGTCCCCCTGCAGCCCATGGATGGTAACAGTGAAGCAGACATCCACCCACAGCCTGTGGGGGACCCCACGCCAGAGAAGGTGGATGTGTGTGAAGGAAGCTGTGACCCTGTAGGAAGCCTGCATTGGAGCAGGTTTGCTGGCAGGACCTGTGACCCCACAGGGGGCCTGTACTGGAGCTCTGTGTCCCTGAAGGACTGTACTCCATGGATGGGATCCTGCACTGGAACAGTTCATGCAGAACTGCAGCCCGTGGGAAGGATATGTGTTGGAGAAGTTTGTAGAGGAGTGTCTCCCATGGGAGGGACCACATACTGGAGCAGAGGAAGAGAGTGAGGAGTCCTCCCCCTGAGGAGAAAGGACCAGCAGAGACAGTGTGTGATGAACTGACTGCAGCCTCCATTCCCCATCCTAGACATGCTGCTGAAGGAGGCGAGATAGAGAATCTGGGAGTGAAGTTGAACCTGAAAAGAGGAAGGGGTTGAGGGCTGGATGTGTTAGTATTTGGTTTTATTTCTCATTTTTCTATTCTGATTTGACTGGTATTAAATTAGATTAATTTTCCCCCCAAGTGGAGTCTGTTTTTGCCCATGACAGTAATTGCTAAGTGATCTCTCTGTCCTCATCACGATATAACAAAGCCTTTTGTTATATTCTCCCCCTTGTCCAGCAGAGGAGGGGAGTGGTGGAGTGGCTTTGGTGGGCACCTGGCGTCCAGACAGGGTAAACCCACAATAGAATAACAATTAGGTGTTTTTTCCTGATGTACATCCATGCTGTTCCATTTCATCCAAAAGGAATGCAGTTTCTGTGCCCTGAGATTGTTCTCAGATCTACAGTGTGATAGGCAATAATGAAATTGACGGGGAGTTTTGCTTCACAAATGTGCTCTTGATCCAAATTAGAGAGTCAGTTTAGATACAGCCTTTGAGGCCAGCATGGAAAAGTCAGATTATGCAGGCAAATTTCTTGTGCATCTTGTCTACTCACAGAAAAGCAACTTGGATCTCAAAAGACTAAAAATTGTTTTAAAGTAATATGAGTTATGAATATAATATTTAAGTGGAAAAGTAGTGCTGTTCAGAATGGAAATAGAGTTTAAAAAGGGCATGCTATCTTGCTTTAAGTTACCTCTTTATTTTATTTTTGTTTTGTTTCTGAGTGTGTTAAATTACTACTGTATTTTATTTTGAATGGAATGGGTATGTGTCAGTACTGAAGCAACCAAACATTTATGACATTCATTAATCTTAAAGTGTTTATGATGTTTCTGGTGGGATCATTAATAGTTTTATCTCACACTGTGAAACTGCAGATATTTACTGAAATATGTAACCAATGCATCATGTGCTGTAAAAATAGCTAGGAGACGGCTTCAGGGCATTTACTATTCTATCCATCTTCATAAGTGGTTACAAAATGCATTAGTATTCCTCTGGACTTGCTGAGTGATATTTAAAAAATTAACCAATAATGGACTAGAGATAGCTGAATTTATGTCTGAACTCAAGAATAAGAGATGATTATGCCATCAGGGAGCCCAGAGGCTATATAATATTTCATATAGCAGCTTTTTTTATTTTAAAAAATTGATTTTAAAATTATTTTTTGTAATCCTGGTCTTCTCTGAGGAATGAGAGACTGGTAGTTCAGCTTAGTCAGTTGGGTCTTGGGTTGCCCTATGGTGCTGCAGCAGTGCTTAGTGCTACATGTTGCAGCTTGTTCTTCATTACTATTTGCTCTCTCTTCCCTCTGGAAAGCTTGTGCAAGATCTTGGGAAATAGAGCTCTGAGAAAAACATCCCAAAGCTGCTTTACAGTGTTTTACATCAACCAGTTGTAGGCACTGTAAAACTTCTTGCTCTGTTGTTACCGTCAGTGTGTTTCTGTGGGATGAACTTTGGTTTTGATGCTGGAGTTCTACAGTGATAAGAACAGAGATGTGGAAAACAGACTTTTTTTGGTCATATGTTTAAAACTGAAGCTGAAATTCCAACAAAAATCCAGAATAAATAAGAATATTTAAGTTTGCCTTTATTTCTTAGTGAAATAAGTTTGCACATCATTGTTGGCAAAGAAGACAAGTGGGGAGAATAGTACTTGTGTACTGACTTCTTGATTTAGTAGTTTTGCTAAAGCCACCAGGAAACCTTGGTTTTTCTCTCAGACGTTTCTAATCCCTATACCAACCTTTATTTAAGCTTTGAATTAAAAAATGATGAATTCTCTTCCATCTGTTCTCTTTCCCTAGGACGAGGCAAGTATTTTAAAAGAGCAGCTTCGGAAAGCTGAAGATCAGATTCAGGCTAGCAAACAAGAAGCTGTTCTAATGTCAAAAGAGCTGAGTGATGCAGTAAATGTGCGGGATAAGACAATGGCAGATCTCCACAGTGCACGTCTAGAAAATGAAAAATTTAAAAAGCAACTTGCTGAAGCTTTAGCTGAACTTATAAAAATCACGACTTTGAAAAATGAACAGGTAAAATGTCAGTATTTAGTATTGAAGTTTATCTGTATTTATAAAATCTGTCAGAGCTAGCTTTACCGAAGATGGGGAATAAAAATAGGTTTCTGGATGATTAGTGCAAGTAATTATCAAATTTTCTTTCAGCATTCAATATACTACTTTAAGTCAAGTGTATGTTAACTGAATTGGAGGTTTGGTAAGAAAGGAGATTTCTGCTATTGCTCACATCTACCCACATTATTTTCACAGCATAATGTAGTATTTATCTGTGTTATTTTGAATCCTGTCTGTGTCTTAATTCTGTTAAGTGAGCCACAGTAGCATTAAAAATTCATTCAAATAAGAAAATTTATTGGTAGAAACTTGGGTTGTTTATACTTTTCTCATTGATAGATTCTCTTTGAATTCTTAGAAGTCCTTCCAATATTTGTGATCAAAGTTAATTTGCTTTAAATACTTGTAAGTATAAAAATATTAATGTAATGGAAACTTCCTTGATCTTAGTCTTGGATAAAAATACAGTGAGCTAATATATGTTTCATCATTTTGATTTAAGTGAGCTTTATAGTGGATCTTCTGTGACTTCAACTATACTGGATTAATTTGCTACTAGGATTACTGTAATGGTGTAACTTTGAAGAAAATATGTTGACCTGAACAGCAATTAAAATAGTACTTTAGATACAAAATGAATATTACAACACCCAAAAGAACTATTATATTTAAAATATAAAAGAATTGCATGTTTTTTTCCTAAGTGTTTCAGTTGTATACAATGTGTTTTGAAATGCTTCATGGAAGAAGTAGCAAATCATGTGAATGACTCAAGTTACCAGAAAGTATCTGACCGTGGCCTGTGTCTAGTTGCCAGATGTGGTTTGTGTAGCTTGTGTCAGTGTTGTGCCTCAATGGAACCACTCCCAGGTGAAATACAGTGAGTGTGAGGAAATACAGTTGTGGAATGTGCACTTTTGCTGTGTGGCTATACTTGTCTATAGTATAGCTGGAACACCCCCTGGAAGGTGCTCAGACTTTTCCTGTACGTTCAGGCTTTAGATACACATTAATCAGCCCATAAAATAAGAATCTCCTTTACCTGCCTCTGGTATTATACCAGTGCCTCTTTACGTCCCTCAGTGTATCCTGCTTGGAATGAAGTTCAGCACATATTCTGCCTCTCTCTGCTCTACTGCTTCCTCTATTCCTTTCCTTCCCACAAAGAAAACAAGAGCTTCAGTATTTACATGGAGCATTATGCTTTTTTAATTGAAAAAAGGCTTTTGGGGAAATAGTGGTATTTGAACAAAAGGGAGAACAGTTTCTATTTTGTTTTTTTTTTAAAGGAAGCTTCAAATGCAGTGGAGCAGGAACTGCGCAGAGAAGTTGAAGATCTGAAGCTTCGTCTACAAATGGCTGCTGACCATTACAAGGAAAAATTCAAAGAATGTCAAAAACTTCAAAAACAAGTAAACAAGTTTACAGAACAGGCAGTAAGTAGAATGGGATAAATTGCACTTGCTTTTTTGGTAACACTTCGACAACAGTTTAATTTCCCTCTGTGAAAACTAATGCTTTTAAAAATTAATAAAATGTGTGGTAAGCAATGACTTGCCATTTTCTTCCACCAACCTAAATTACTTCTATGATTCTTTTTAGATAGTTGTCCAAACCAAGCATAGAATTTATAGTAGCTGGTGTTATGTAGAAGCCTAATAGAGTTTGGATGAACCTATAAGCATTACACTGTTCAAGGAAGAATTTTGAAACTGAAGCTGGGAAAATCCATAAGCACTGCCTCTATCCAGTACCACCACAGAAAAGCCCAACAAAAAACCCCAAGCCCAAAAGCAGGGGAAATAGAAAACTTGAAGTAGGATTTAACAGTGAAGTGGGAAAGAAGTTTCCACAACACAGTATGGAGTTGTATTCTGTATATATTTTGTACTCTTATCACTCTTCCAAGATCTGTTTCATAAATAAATTAATCTTTTTCAATGATGATACAAATCTTAGGCCACCTAGTAACTGAACCTGTCAGCTAATTTCAAAGAGAGTTCTTCAGAATTTTGTAATTAGAGTTGGAGAGGAGCTTAAAGAGGGAAAAGGCCTATGTGCAATGGCAAGGTGTGCAAATATGAATTCTTAAGAAAACCAGACTTAGGTATTTCTCTTATCCACAGAACATTGCATAAAAAAGTAGTCTTCTCATCCAGAAGGTCAGTGTTGAATGAGGTGTCATACCAGAACATCTATGGCTTTTCCTTAAAAATCTTTCACATTTTGCAATGTTGTACGTCTTACAGCAAACACCAGATTTCATTGCTTTCACTCCAGAAGTCCAGCAGACATTCCTGATACGGTCTCAGTTTTTCTAATGGAGTATTAGTAAATTCATTAGTTAATGAATTTAAATATAACTGATTCTTTAGAAAATGAGATTTTTCTAATAATTTGCTTAGAAATTACTCTTTCTAGGGAAAAAGACCTTCATCAAGTAAAATGATAAAAATCATAGTCTGAAGCAATTTCAGTGTTAGTAGAATTAAATGGTTTTGCGTATTTATTATTACCTACTGTTTAAACGAGTGGTTCTGTCTAGTCCAATTTTGGAGCAAATGGTGGTGCAAGATACCTTACTTTGTGCTTTGGCTTTCATTTAATCAAGTACCAAAACAAAATTTCTTTTCACAAAGAAAACTGCAGGGCATCAACAGAAACTGACAGATGCATCTAACATTGAGACAGCTACTGCCGTCCTTACAGACAAAAAGTTGTCTGCATCTCCAGGTATCAACAACTTAAATTTTGTCTGCCTTTATAAGCCTGAAAGTGTTGTCTATGTGAAGTAGTCACTAGTAGTATTTATAGTATAAAGTAGGTGGACTTGTTATGTTTAATTAAAGCATTAATTAGAGATGTGAAGATTGATTTAAATATTTTGTCTCTTACCAAGTGGTAACATTCATAAATAAGTTCATGTATCAGTCTAGTTGTTATTTACAAATGCCAGTAGAACTGAACTCTTGAATTTCTGCTTTATGGTTAACAGAGATGGTTTTGCCAAGCTCATGAACAGTTTATTAAGAAAAAAATCTTGCTCAAGTTTTCAATTTGAGTATAATAGCACAGTAATTTTGCAGTCATGTTATGACGACTATCCACTATAACATTCTACTGTAAAATCCAATCTAATGAAAAGTTCTGATTATGTCATGGCAAGGTCAAGTCAACTGACTACTTTCATGAATTATAGGTAGTAGTGGTTTATTAGAAAATGTTTATTATGAACTTTTAAGTTACTGCAAAAAACAGTATTCCAAAACTTCAGTATGTAATAGGTTAAAACTAAAGAAGAAATCCTTCACTCTGAGGCTGGTGAGGCACTGGAACAGGCTTCCCAAAGGAGTTATGAATGCCCTGTGCCTTGGGGTGTTCAAGGCCAGGTTGGATGGAGTCTGGTGGAAGGTGTCCCTGCCCATGGCAGGGGGATTGGAATTAGAGGGTCTTTAAGGTCCCTTCCAACCCAAACCATTCTGTGATTTTTTAATTCAGTTTAAATTGATAAATGCCCATAAATGCTGAATAGTTTTTTCTGTGTTATTTTATAATTGAGATATTCTTGTTGCCTGTAAAGACCACAAGCTGTAATTTCAGTTGGTTTCCTCCTGTCTGGTACGTTCAAGTGTTTCTTAAAACATACAATCCCAGCAAGCTCAGTGACAGTGTGCGATGAAGTAGTTTGCTGAGGTACTTCATGTTTTTATGTAAGAATAGAATATTTAGAATGATAGCATACGTATTCTGGTGTTCACTTTGTTTTCTTTCTTGGGAGACTACTACATATGTGTGTATTTATGTTCATCTTCAGCGTGTGACAGAACTGAACACGTGCCAGTATGGTTGCTGATCTTACATAGCACATAGTGCTGATTGCCTCTGGTTTGGATAACATAGAGCACTCTGTTTTTGATGCATTCTTAAATCTGGTCTGTCATCTCTCTTATACAAACTTTATATAAGGAACAAAAAAATCAATGTTCTTGTTTTTTCTTCAATGTTCACAGTTAGCCCCATTTCATCTGACATAGTTTCGGAATCCATGGTAAAGGAGCAAGTGCGTGAAATGAATAAAGAGATTGCTGAGAAAACAGAGAAGTATAAGAAATGCAAGCAAATGTTGGCAGTAAGTAAACAGCTGCTTTGGAAAGCTGAACAAAAAGTAGCTGTAGGTGCTAAGCCTTAAAACCAGAAGGCCTACCCAGCTGAGTTGCCTTCCTTTTTTTTGTGTGATACACTGTGATAATGGTAGAAATCTTAACATTAAAAACCACATTTTTGTTCAGTCAGCTCTTGACTATATGTGGTTTTAGAGGGTCCAGACAAAGAAGACCAAGATACAGTAAAACAAATGTGCACATGCTTAAGGTTTTAAATACTTTCTGTTCTTACAGTAAGTGTAATCGCTTTTATAAATCAAATACAGCAGGTTGCTGTAAGCCAGCTGATATTTGGAACAAGTGTGGCAGTGTTGATCTGATACACCATCCAAAGTGTAGTAACTCTCCCTATCTGCCTGTCATGGCTTTTACACTGCTTTCATGCCTGAGTGGGTGCTGCCAACTAGCTTGGGCTCAGTCACACATAAAGGCATTTATTTGGTTGTCTCGACCAAAGCTGGCACTGGTAGTGCTGTAGCCACAATAGTAATGCTCTTTAAATATTAGTATCTGTCAGTCATAACTTGATTTTCATTTAACCAGTTTGGATGTGTGTATGATGATGGATTATTGCATCAGTGGCACTGGTGAAAAGTTGAGAACAGTTTCAGAAATTCTTTCTGAGTGTTGTCTTGTCTGTCTTCATTTTGTTTCTTTTATTTATCACAATGATATTATTCTATTTTAATAGTTTTTCCAGGATGTAATAAATGTCCTGTAATTCTGCTAATAACCCTGTCCATGGAGAGCCTGCATTGGCTTCTGCTGGCTGTTCATTCCGTAGTGATTTTTGAAGAAAGCTTTGCGTTTGACCTTCTGGATGAAAGATGATTAGGTTGTAAAAGTCCCTTGAGGAAAAGTTTTATATTGAAGAGAGATACTTGAAAGAATAATCATGGTTAATAGTATTAGGGTACAAAGAAACTTGAAACTGTGAAACTAAAGAGGAATATCAGCTTGTTGAAAACTCAAGGAAAGAAATGCCTGTTGAACATAATTTATGCAGTGTTCTGTGGTCCTGACCTCTTCAGAGTCTTGAGCCAGGCTTGGAGAAACCATTTGTAAATGATCTTGTTTTAAAAGCATGGAGTTAACACAGTGATGTTGGGGGCAGGAGGGAAAATCTCTTAAGATTGTAAATATTTCATGCCATGGTATAAACTGCTTTAGGATGAGAAGATGAAATGCAGTGTTTATGCTGATGAACTAGCTAAACTGGAGCTGAAGTGGAAAGAACAAGTGAAAATCAACGAGGGTATAAAATTACAGCTGGCAGCAATGGAGGATCAGTATGAAGTAAGTTACAGGTTTTGTTTTTGACAATTAGTGATTACCTGTTCTTAACATGGTTGTTTATTTCTGATGGTTCAAGTAATGAAGAGCTTTAATTGGGAAAGCGCACTAAATGTATTTTTGCTGTAAATAGAAATTCTGCACTTGAAGAAACAATACAGTCTTGTAATGCTTCTTTTAAAGGAAGAGAGGTCTGCTAAGATCTACTACCAGCTGGCTGTCAGTCTTTAATGCTGTGGATTTAGACAAACCCCTAAATGATGTAATCTTGTATTACAGGGAAAAAAGGGCAAGGGCTTTCTAATTTCATGCTGCTTACTGTAATAATAACAGGAAGATTGATTGGTGTGTTTGTCTAAAATCTTCATATTGCATATTGTGTTACCAGTGTAGTAATGTCTAATGCATTTTATCTGAAGTCAGTAGAGAGAGATGTGTGATCCATTGTTTTTAAAATCACGCGAGAATTTAATTTGGAGAACCTCGGGTATAGTCTTTGGTAGAGTGATGTAACACATACACCAGAAAGTCAAGCATAATGGGCAGCTTTAGCTTACAAGGGGCCTTAATCTTCGACGTTACGTGATAGTAATGCTTACGTTGAATTAGCTTCTTAGGTCAATAGGGATGAGATAAGAGGAACAACTGTCCGTGAGACTAGCTTTTCTTCTGGTTCTCAATCTAGTGGTGATAATGCAGTTGACTCTGTCAGCTCTGTTGACTCTGTCAACAAATTCTGCCTGTTTTTGTCCATTGTGATGAAAAATGATTAAACTGAACTGTTACTGTATTGGTTCTGCTAGGAACCCCTTTTTATTAATAATTACAGCACTTGTTCGTTATAAAATCCTGAATTACTCTACAGTTTATTTTAGCACTCTATAGGCCATCTTTTTCCAACGCTTTCCGAAGCTCTGATTTCAATTTTATAAAATGCATGACTCTTTCCAGTTTATTTTACTAATTAGCAGTGATCAGTTGCCATGCATAATTTAACGTGAAATAAGTTTAACTTCTCAACAGCAGGTGTAATAAATAATTGGTTCCACAATTGAAAGCATTTTGACAGCAATTAAAAAATTACTATCATTCAGGAGGGCGCAGCTGGTAGAGAAAAAGTGAGCTTTTCTTCCCAATCAGGAGATTTTGCTCCAGTGACCTAAACTAGGAGAAGGAATTTCAGAATTGAAAAAAAATGATAAGCAGTTATGCCAAGCTTTGAGCTTAGATATTAGAAAAACAGGGGAAGAGGCAGTCTCTAAAGGAATCAGAACACAAATAAAATAGTCCTTTGGAGAGAGAGATTATTTAAATCATCATTTTGAAGCCAGGAAGAATTGTGTAATGTCAGTTGCACCTCCTCCCAGAGCACCCAATAGAGACACAAGGTAGGTGTTTGTGAAACAAATTTAGTGTCTTTGAGGCAGGAGTAGCTTTTGGTTCTCTCAAGTTCTGTGGTAGGACATAAACAATGCCGGGAGATCTCTTCAAAAATAAAGAGATGAGGCTTGCAAACCTTCAACTGTGTCTGGGCAGTGGTGCCCCTCCTGCCATTGGTAGCACTGATACTAGTCCTTATTTCTAACATAAAATTTTATCATTCCACAACTGTTTACGGAAAACTGGCAAGAAAAGGCTGCTAGCATACTGCTGTTGTCCAGCAGATAAAACTTTGTGAGATTTGTTGGGTTGGATTTGTAGTAGCACTACATGTTGCATGTAACTGTAGTATGCAAAACTGTTTTCATCTGAAAGATTAAGTTAATCAGGGAACTTTGCTTTCACAATGTAAAATGCAGGGAAGTAGTTTCCATTCACTAATACAAGAATCTTCATCTTCTTTTCATATAGATTCAGCTGGCAGAAAAAGAGAGACGAATAAAGGAACTGGCATCACAGTTGGCACTCTTTACCAGTGAGAAGGTATTGTCAAACATTCTGGAATAGTAATGCTAGTGTAGAAGTACCTCTGAGGTATTATATGGCAATTAATCAAAGCTAGGTTTTACTGAAAAGTGAAATAATAAAATGGCTTTATTACATTCAGATAGTATTGCATGATCTTGTGCGAAGTTAGGATTTTTCATTGAAACTTTATTTGATTACTTTACAATTCCAGTATGAAGAGATACTTAGTAAAAACAGGCATTTTAATTCTGATAAACTGAAACAAAACTAAACTTTCAGATTAAGCCAGTTAATTTTTTTTTTGTAAAATTCTCGATTGTCAAGCAGTTGGTATTTAATTTATCTTCTTTTTAAACTAAGGATATAATTTTTAATAGATCTCTCATATTTTTCTAGTTCAAAAGAAATCAAATTAAAACTTGAGTTTTGGTGAGGCTAGTTTAGGTCAAGGGAGTAATTTTAGACACCACACATAAGAACAACGACTGTAATAATAATAGTGTATGAAGTTTATAAAAGCTTGGAACTTTGTCTACCAA
Source organism: Machaerirhynchus nigripectus (assembly GCA_013397975.1). Taxonomy (NCBI): domain Eukaryota; kingdom Metazoa; phylum Chordata; class Aves; order Passeriformes; family Dicruridae; genus Machaerirhynchus; species Machaerirhynchus nigripectus. The sequence goes on from VZRQ01001794.1 coordinate 365,371, forward strand.
ATTTATAGATATTTACGTTATAAGGAAGAATTAAAGTGCCTTGCTAGACTGGAACCACAATTTAAAAGCTTAAGCATGGGACAGTAAACAACTTTTCAATTTATACTCATTATCAGTGTTTGTTTATGTCACCAAGCATAGCTTGCTAAAAATGTTCATTTCCTGTCTCTTCAAAACTATAAAATCACTTTGTTTCTATTTTATTTACATACTTAGATAGCCTTTGATATTTTTCTAGGTGTTTTTTTTTAAATCAGTCTGTACCCTAGATATCCAAATTCTGGCTAAGGCTATTTTGCAGCACCTCATTATCCTCAGGTTTATTTACGTTCTGTTTTAATTGTATGTAACACGAAAATTAAAGTAGTAATGCTACTGCCTCTCATTTTAAACTGCATCTGTATTGCAGAAGAAATCGGTTTTAGAAAGGAAAATCTTAATTTCATTGCTAATTAATTGTTCCTGCTTTGCATTGAGTAAAGATGAATTACTTAGATTTTACACATTCACTAAAACATGCAGTCCTAGCTTTTTAATCCTACCTGTTTTAATCATATGTTCCTTTCAGTTTATAAATCTCAAATAACACTGGCATAGCTTTATATTGTATCTAAAGGAAGGATGCCATCCACTACATGAGGTCTTTTTGCATTTGAGTAGTGTTTTCATTTCAGAGTAGTTATTGATACTTGATTTTTGCATTTTTCTGTTCAAGAGGTTGGTCTGAAGTTCACCTGTTTGCAAGGAAAAAAATATTGAATTGTTCCTTTTAGTTGCAGACTTTTTATTTCTTATGGAGTTGAATTGGTAATTGAAGCTTTGGTTTTAAGTTTAAATTTAAAGTCTTTTGGGGAAAAGACACACTTCAGTCTTTGAGGGTTTTATTAACATCAGCAAATATTAAACATGAACCCAGAGAACCCAGAAGAAAATACTAATCAGAAAGAGCATTACTGGAAAGCATGTCTCTCTTAACAGTCCCTATTTTTAAATTACTGTTTTCATATTTCCATTTTTTGCTTGGTTCTGAATTTAAATGGCATATGCCTTTTGATGTTCTTGGCATACTGCTTTCTATCCCTTAACCCACTTTGTTGAATGGAATGATGAGAATGATTTTTATTAGGATAAGTTACAGCTGATGCACTGACCACACTTAAGTCACTTTAATTAGTGTCTTTTAACATATATACTGGCTTAGAGTTTTAATGGTTTCTAAGTTATAAGACCCTTTATAATTACTATCATATGTATGGTTTATATGCAAGAATCTAGAATTTTAGGTATATTAATTTTTTGAAGAGCTCAGGTTGAGCATTTCTGATATAAATATTTGCTGTTAAATATCAGAAGGGATCCAGTGCAATGTACTTACTAGTTCTCTAAGTGTCTGGCAGTCATGAGTTCATATGGAATTATGTCAAGTATGTACCAAGATGTGCTCCACATACTAAAATGCTACAGTCTTGAATGGTATGGTATGATAGGAACAAAAAGAATTATTTTTAATTGTAACTTCTAGAATTTTTTCTCACTGCATATTATCTTTAGTTGTTATTGTTAATCTACCCATTTTTATTGATTGAGATAATTTTTTTCATTGTAAAAAAATGCAGATACTTGAAAAACATGGCAGTTCTGTTTATGTAATTAGAACTAACTGACAACAAACCAAGAAAAAATAGTGTCTCTTTAAAATATCTTCTTTGTATTTTCTTTTCTTCATTGACTGTTTTTGGTATTTTGGTATACTTGGCATAAGATCAAAATGAAAAGACAGTAGGAAGATTAGCAATTTTTTCTTTAAAAAACATATTTCTTAAACATTTAAAATTTTGCTAGGCCTCCATAGGTTAATTATATTTTGAACTCTGCATAATTTAGGAGCTTGGCAGGACACCAGCAGATCAAGCTGGAAGGATGATGGAAGGACAGACCTCACAGCAGACATTACATTTTCGCAATCCGTATTCAGAGGAAAATGGACCAGTTCCTGCAGTGCCAAGTAGACTACCAGTATTGCAATATGGAAACCCTTATGCAATTCAGGAAAGAAGAGGTAAATATATTTCATCTACCCCCCCCCAAATATAATTTCTCCCTCGCTGTTTCAAAAGCAATGCCTCATTTAATGCAGGTTAAGTACCAGCAGTCTTCAGACTGGTTTACAGAGCCTTTTCTGACTGATGAACCTCAGTAAAGGGCCTTTATTTTATGATGAGAATCAGTAAGGTAAACAAAGTTTTAAACACCTCTGGAGGAAGCTGATTCTCTCCTAATGTTTTATATTATCTAAACCAAAAATGTGTTTAACTCTTGATTTTTAAAGGTAAGGTAGCACATCTATAATCTCAAAATACAAACTACTGAACGAAGATGTCCTAATTAATTTTTCTTCAGATGGAGCAGATGGCGCATTTAATCCTGATGAGATCCAAAGACCACCTGTTAGGAGTTCCTTTTGGGAGCTAGAAGATGATGTCGTGTGTAGCCAGCCTTCACGCAATCTCAGTCGGCCTGATGGTTTAGAAGATCCTGAGGATAGCAATGCAAGTTACCTTTTTTATTATTTATTTTCTTTGATACATTTACTGATGAGTTACCAAGAGTTTCACATAGGTTTTCCGTATCTGATAAGCCTGATTTTCACATAGGTTTTCCATATCTGATAAGCCTGATTTATTGGTATGTAAATTTGCAATTGATTTTTCTTTTCCCTGAAAAATTTTTTTTGGTGAATTTTGCTTGCTTTGAAGGAGAAAACTGTGCATGTCTATTTATGTTAATATGCTTGTTCCCCTAATCTCTTGAGTTACTGACAGCTTGTTTTGGTTTTAGGACAGTAGCTTCTTAATCTTTTTAAGTATTAAAGTAAAAACAGCCAAGTAATCTCAACTCATGATTTTTCTCTCCTATGTGGTAGAATGAGAGCTCAAAATATAGCCACATCTCACTCATTTTATAATAGGAATGTAGGAACTAAAGTGGAACAGAACAAATGAAAACATAAAGGATTCAGATACCAGTATTTTCAGTTAAATGCTAACTGTAAATTGGTATCCTACTGGATACATTATGCTAATCTATTAATCTTTCGTTCTGTCTTCTGTAAATCTGCATTTATTAATTTCCATTTTGAATGCTTTTTGCTGTTGGACATGTATTTGGAAGAGCTTAGGTGACTGTTACCTAAAGCTGATTAAACTGAAAGGGATACAGTTCCACTGATTTTTTTTTTTTAGGGCTTTGTTTCAAGTTTCTGGTTAGCTTTTCTTTTTAGTACAGTTAACTTGCACAATCTGGTATAAAAAATAGGCTTCTGTAATAAATTGGACTGAATGTCTTCATTTGAGCAGGAACAGACCTATTACTCTTTCTTATTCCAAGTACTCTTGCACCTTGAAAAATATTAAACAAGAAATACCTTTCTGCAAAGTATTGTGCTCTTTGCAAGTACAGTGGTATCATGACCTGTTTCTCATTTAGTCTAGTTTGCCACATTTAATTGCTATTAACCTTTGCAGAAACTGATCAGTGTTCAGACAGGCATGATTTTAGCCCTGGTGCTCAGCACCTATAATGGAGAAAAATGTATTTCTCTCTCCTACCTTTTGCTCCCAATGTCCATTACTGTGAATAATTAGAAAAACTGTCAGAGCTTTTGCAGCCTGTTCAAGATCAGGAATGTGAGCTTAATGCTGTCCCCACCTTTACTTCACATTTTGCATATTTAATCTGATCGTTCTTGACGTAGCTATTACATCTGACAAGCTCTTCTCTTCTTTAGTCATCTGCTGCAGTTTAATTAGCAGGGTGTTCTCTCTGATCTATGTGCTTTGCCCTCTTGCAAACCCAAGAGAAACAGTGCTAGAGTCTTGTGCTCGTTTGCAGACACAGCTTGGATTTTTGTAATGAGGTGGAATATAACAGGCTTAAATAAAGTTCAGCTTGAGGAAAGGTGCCTTTAAATCAAATAACTCATATCTTTATTTTTTATTTGCAATTGAGAATCAGTTGCTTGCTCCTCACCCAAATAGACTGTATGTAGAGTATACAAATTTATATGGAAATGAGAAGCTGCAGGAATCTTTCTAGGGAGACTTAGTAATATGCCAAAGATAAAACAGTTCTGAGGCAGGATGTAAATAAATAACAAGGGAAAACTTCCACCTATGTAGGTGATTCATTATAAAGAAGAGTCTGTCATTTGTGCAGAAGAAACAGCAAATATAAAATGATAAATACAAAGAGATTACCATGCCTTGCTCTATTTTTTAAAATAAGCTATTTAAGATGTAGTTCTTTGCATTTTTTCAACCAGCAGGATGCAGATCCTTTTACTGGAGGAGGGCTCCCTCCCAGAGGAAAGGGATTGGTAGGCTTGCTGCTTTGTTTAAAACACTACTGTTGTATGGACTTCTGCTGTCGTCCTGTCCACATTCCTATTAGTACACATTATATTAGTTTGAGAAACAAAGGGTGTTGTAGTCACTTTCACCACTTCATGGCTGTTTTGGTAGTGGTTTACCTATGATGATGCACGTGTCTCCTTTATTTATCTAGGATAAAAATCTTTCAGCTGTGAAGAGGTGGAATTGACTACAACACCCTTCATTTCTTAAACTAATATAACATAAGATATTAAAATACCTCAGAATTTTTGTGCCATTGTGTTCCAGTTTGGTTTCTCCCAAAACTTGGTTCCTTAGAAATGGGCACTTTGATGTGTTTGGTTGACATAAAAACCCATCAGTTTTGTATGACTGGGAAGACTTCACAGGATTCTTGTACCTTTGACTTTAGGATCTCGTAGGCCGATTAAACCGTGATTTCTGAGAGGGATAAACTGGTCTGTGTTAATAGTGCCAGCCCAACACGTGCACAGTGGTGATTTTGTGTGGAGTGGCTGACTTGCCACAACTTCCTGCCGTCATCTACTCAACACTAACTTTCCATTTCCTCATGCTGCTGTAATTGACCAAAATGGAATCGTTGGGAGCAAAGAATTCCTAGCAGTAAGGGAGAGATCCATAAACAAAACATATATATATATATATATATAAAATATATATATAAAATACTGAAGTATGAATTTTAGCAGTGTAGTCCTGATTACAGTTGGCAGCAAGCCCAGAATAACTATCCTGAGACTATTAAACAATGTTTTAGTCACAGTAAATTTGTGGGGGATGGAGAATATAACTCTTAGCAACTGAGCACCAGGTCAGGATATTTTTTCAGATGACTCCAAAATGGCCTTTCTTCTAGCAAAAACCCCCACAATGCATTATTAGCCTGATCTGACCCTGGCAGCCAATTACTGTCCTTTGTATAGGGAGGACATTAAAGGAACAGTTGGTATCCAGGTATCTCCTGGTAGAGCAGACTGCTTGCAGAGAGGTTGAGAGGCCTAGAGGAGTGAGTTAGATTTCACTCCTACAGCAGAGCTGAATCACAGAAATGAAATGTATGTGCCCTTCTTTCAGAAATGAAATGTGTGTACCCGCACAGCACATCAGCCCTGTGTCTGTTCATGTGTTGTGTACTGGGATGGGCACTGGTTCCTTACTGCTGCATGTTAAAATGATCTGTTGCACTTGCAGATGCGACTGTTCAAGTCTGTGGTTTTATACTGTGTCACACAGCTTTCTAATTTCTGTTTGACAATCCTGGAACTGCTTGCAGTTGTAATTATGAAAGCAGTACTTGAGACAGAATTGGTTGGTTTCGGTACAACTAATTGAGTTGCACTTACTTCTGACAATTTCATGTCTGGCTTTCCCTTCTTCCCCTAGTGGCAAACCCCCTTTTTTTACCATGTTTTAGTGTGTAATACTGTATTTATCTTTATAATTCACTTAATCTGTGGAACTCACGGCAGTTTCTTAAAGAGCCGGAGGTACAGTCCAGTGATAATAGTTAAGTCATGATGTTAAAGGCATCCTTTATAATTTATTCACCTAATTATTCAGGCTTCTGAGTTCAGGAGGCCTGGCACTTGTTATGCTACAGGACCACAGTGCCAGCCTGTGGGTACATGGTACCAGTCTCTTTTTCTAAGAACCCGAGGCCATGTACCCACTGTGTTACTTCACTGCAGGGCCCTGTAGAGGTCTCAGACTAAGAATGTGCAGCCATGTCCATGTCCCTGGTCATTAGTCTGGACTGCAAGAAAGGTGGCCTTGCATCTACATGAAGGGCAGATTAAACTCTTTTCTTTCTCAAGTTATGGGTGTGGGCTTTCATTGAAGTAAGGTGGATGACTCAACCACATGGTCTCGAAGTAAGCGGATGCCTTTGCTTAAAATACAGCATAGGCAGAGCCACTGAGGCCTGGTGTCCCAGCAATTGTTGTCAAACTCTCTGTAAAGCAGCTTCAACTACCACCTCATTTTGTCTTTTGAGCTGTCAGGGATGGTTCTTTTTACCAGGGGAGAGTGATGGGTGTTTAAATGTCAGGTTGAAAAGCACATGTAACCTAATTGATAAGAATAAAGAATGGATTGCTGGATGATACTGGGCACTAAGTGGCAATGAACCAAGATGAGAACCATGTGAAACATGATGATCCGTCCTCCCCCCATAAAGTGCTGTTTTACATGGGACACTTAAAAGAGTTTTGTCCATCAGAAATGACAGAAGTAGACAGCCATTGGAGTCCAGTACAATGTCACCTTCTCTGTTTTCCAGAGGTTCTGAGTTACCCCAGAGCACTGCGTGAGAAGTTTTAGTTCTTGGTGACTGTATAGTGTTTACTGTAACTTGTAATTAGAATAGCTGGGAAGTCCTCTCAGACTAAGATAAAGTTCTCATGGTTCCTGTTTGACTATGCCTTGGTTACACAGTAATCTCTGTAACATCTCTGTGAGGTCAGCTCAACACAGAGACATTTGCATTCTTCTTGTGTGGGTTAGGCATCCCAAAAGGTTAAGAACTGATCTCCGTGACTTGGCCAAGAGCAAAAGTACACTGAAGAGACAGACGTTCTGTATCTTAACAGGGTAATATCAGTACATGCTTAGTATTGACATTCTTGTGCAGGGCCTGGGTCAGAAGCTGCTGTAAGGAACAGGCAGTATGAATTTCACAATTAAGGGAACTGGGCCACGAAACAGCTGTAGCCATAGGACATTCCAAAGGCTTCCACATGTGCTTGCCTTCTTGAGAGTTCCTGAAGAGAGTTCTTGTAGGGCAGCCACGCAGGACAGTGCAGGTGTGCCTGTGCAGAGGAAAGCATTGTCCTGTTTTTCAGATGTTTCTCAAAAAGGAACAAGAAGGAGTGTTGTATTTGTGTGTGGTGGGTACTACGCTTGCCAGAAGCTGTAACGGCAAAAGCTGTAAACAGTTTTATCTTACCAAGTGACCCGCAGTAAGCCAAATGCCTTTAAGAAAAAGGAGAGGGGAGGGAGAGGGGTTATACTGAAGAAATCAACTAAGACTGAAGTGTTAATTTGGCCAGAGTATGAGGCGGAGCTGTTTTATTGATGGAAGATTCACATTAATTTTCTTGGTTAAGTCCTGGTGTGCTTCAGTCTGGTATTCAGTAAATTTGTTGTGTTTTGGCACTGTACAAGCTGTAGCATTGTAGCACGAGAGAACTTCAAATAGTTTTTCTTTCTTAATACAGCCATCCTATCTCTTTCATGACAGAAGGAACAACTGATGTTTTAAAACTCATACGCCCTTTTCACTGCAGGTGCAAACAAGTTAGACTGCAAGATTATGTTTGTTGCCAGCATCTGTCATAGCAGGCCTCACTGCCTGCTTAATGGAAATGTTAAATGGTTGAAAATAAACGGGTGTTGTCAGAAGAAGACTACTGAGGAAATTTTCCCATCCTTCCCTGTCTCCATTAACCCTTCATAAGGGGTTACATAAAGTACATTAGCATAAAACAGAAATATTTTTCCATATGCACAGAAGTTACCTGTATAAAACATGCAGTATGTGTGCTGTTAAATGTGCTCCTTCGCACATCATTTTTGTAGATCAGCTAAATAATTCCTAACTCTTGCTTGTAAGGCACCTTGGAGATAAAAAAGGAAAATGAGGTAGGAGTTGGAGTTCCAAAAATCTTGGAATGTACCTGTATTTCCACCTTGAAATGACTCCATTTTGTGCTCTATTACCGAATTGCAGAATAGAGCGAAGATGCACAAAAGTATAATTTGTGCTGCAGAAATTACAGAGCGAAGGTAAATTTCATCTGGGTTTGTGTTTGATAACAAAAATGGATATTGAGGAGAAAAAAGAAGCTGTTTATAGGGTTATTCTTTAAAATACTTTGTCTTTTCAACAGGATGATGACAACACTGTACCTTCTGCTCCTGATCCTCCAAGTCTTCTCTTGCGGGAGCGGGGCACAGGTTTCTGCTTTGATTCCAGGTAGATGTTATCTTGTGTTGGTCTTTGAGGGCATGGAGAGGTTTCACTCAAGGGTGGGGGTGAAGGTGAAAAGCTACCAAGCATTTTCAGTTAATGTTTGGTTTACAATTAACTGGCAGAGAATATGCCGTGAGACTGGGCAGGCAGTTTGTGCTGTACCTTACATTGATGGAATTTGGACAATTTTTGTAGTAAATGAACGAATAACTTTTGTTTTTTTCCCCTCTCTTGCCAACCTAATTGTGAACCTAAGTTTAGAGCTTTTATAAAGTGTTATGTTTGCTAAGAGCAAGCATTTATGAGCAGAGAGAGTGGTTTCCCGTGAAACTGTTTGGCTATTAAGGCATTCAATAGATTTGTATTCAGTGGTAGCTGGAGTAAGGTCAAAATTATGTTGCTTTTAAAATGCCAGCTTATTTTGGAATTTGTGTGTAAAACTGCTCTGACTGTATCGAATGCTTTCGGCAAAAACATGTAAATGAACTGGATGATACTTAAAGTCCACTCAAATTTAAGTTGGTAGTAAAGTTCTTAATGTTGGTGGCAGCAGGACCCTGCTTTTAGTTTGCATTAACAGAATAAATAGAAACAAACTGTTGACTTTTTTCTTTCTCTCCACCTCCTGGTGAAGTTTTGATGTGCACAAGAAATGCCCTCTCTGCGATGTGATGTTTCCCCCAAACTACGACCAGAGCAAGTTTGAGGAGCACGTGGAGAGCCACTGGAAGGTGTGTCCCGTGTGCAGTGAGCAGTTCTCGCCCGACTACGACCAGCAAAGCTTTGAGAGGCACGTCCAGACGCACTTTGATCAGAACGTATTAAATTTTGATTAAATACTTTGTTTTGCGGCGTAGCTTAAAACCCCACCACTCTGAGTAGTCCACCCTCAGACCAAAAGCAATGCAGCTTTCTGTAACAGTGCAAACTTCTGATTAAAAGCTCATGTACTCTAATGGGAGCCGTGGCTGTAAGCTGCTATGGGGTTATTTTCTCTCTCTGCCTAACATTGTACTAAGGAGACCCACAGCCCCCCACCTTGTTGTGTATGTAGCTATTTATTCCCCTACTTAGTGGAATTTCTTCCCCTACTTAGTGGAATGCCTAAGGACACAGGAACGACTGAGCCACAGAAAAAACGAAACTGGCTTCATGGTGTTCTTCAGCTGCATTTTAAAAAGTCACCAAAACAGCTGTGGTTTCTCTTAACCTGATAACGGAGGCACAATTAAAAATGTAATAAGCAGGTGTTTCTCCTAGCAAATCCACGTAGTTTTTCTCTGAGTAGCACTTAAATTGGAAAGTTACATTACTTACCCTATGAAAATATAGTTTTCTAGTACATTTCTGAGATGTAAATGCATGTACTGTGAGGTTCCAGGCTTGCAACAAAAGGAATGGCAGATACTTCAGTTTCATATCTAGAATGTTTGCCTTAAGGGGTAACGTTAAATGAGGTGCGTTATACTTTAAGGCAGTGGTTTTGAGTTGAAAGAAACTGCTGTGCTTAAATGCCTAAAAGTAATTGTTTAAAAAAGTTATTGCCATTATGTTGCAGTTCTATTCAGTAGAAAATATTGTTCTATTTTCACAACAGTGGATTGTGTTCCTTTTGGCTTTTAAAACCTTTGCGTTTTAACTTTATGTATTTCTTTCCAATAAGTAAAAACACGTGTGTTTATCTAAACATTTTATATTTACTTTAACTGTATTAAGTAAATTTGCTTCCCACTTGTTGTACAGTAGTCTTGTTACATTAAAAGCAGAATTATTCACGGAGTCAGTGGTCTATCTTTGCTGCTGCTCATTTTGAAATCACACTGAGTGTAGACTTTACTTAGGAGTAACTGATGACTCAGCATTGTATGGCAAAGAAGGGGTTGCTCCTCCTGTCTATTTATGTTCTTTCTTTGAGAGGGAGATTCTGGGATTAAGGCTTGGAGTAGCTTCTGTTGCCTGCAGTTCCCTCATGAACATGTGCAATATCCAGTTAAGCAGGAGTTACTAAAAACGGCATGACATGGATGAATTGCAGTGTCCTGGGCAGCAGCAACTCATCAGTGCTCGTGTGCCACTTGCAGTCTGAAGATTTTTGTAACTGGGAGCTTCATAGCAAGAGGTGGCCTGAGGTAAAGCATTTAAGTACTGAAAGTGCATTTCTTGTCAAGTTTCTTTTCTTACTGTAACTCAACAGCAGATGAAAACAGTTAGAACAGGCTCCAGGAGTTTGCTGATACCAAAGTAAAATAAACAAAAGACTATACACAGCCCAAGAACTTAACTCTTTAGGTTAGGAATGAGAAAAGACCAGTCCTTTTAGGTCAGAGGCAGTTTATTTTAAATGTGATTTGATTTACATTTATAAGCAGCTTTCCTGACAGGAATTCTTTAAGTTGCCTTCAGTTCTAAAACAAACCTCTGTCACTTTCAAACTTAAAGTACTTTGTCCCCAACAAAACATATGAAAATATAATTTAAAGCACACTTTTCACAGACACAGTACAATACATTCACTATACACAGTATAACAAAATAGTCCCATCTTTACCTGTTTAATAATACTGTCACAATGAATAGGTAAATAGAAACTGGAGTTTCATTTTTATAGTTGAAAGGAATTTACATGCAACAATGATGTTTTACAACTGTTTAGCTGTTGAACAAACTCGCCCAGCCTGTAGTTCTTGCACTAGGAGCAGAGCCAAAACGTGTTTGTTGGCCAGATCTGTTGCCAAAGCTGCAGAAGGTGGGAAGTGGCCACCTGGGGCCTTGTGTGTACCAGTAACTCTCATGTCTGGATCATCCTCTAAACCCGGCTGTCACGGTCACCTCTCTGGGATCTGAGGGAGGGATGTTTCGCTTCACTTTGGCTGTTCTAAACACTTGCTCATTAGGATGATTGTTATGTGTTTTAATGAGATTTTTACTCTGCTGGAGAATAGGTAATTGTCATCCTTACAAAGAGTTCCTTTAAAGCTTTGGAAAAAAAATACGGAAAGCTCATTCCTCCTTTATGTGAGCCTTCTTTTGCACTTAAAAGAACAGGAACCAAGCCAAGGCGATGACTGTGTTAACACTGGGAGTTCCTCCCTCACCCTTGCCGGGCAAAGGAGTGTTCAGGCCAGGGCTGGTGGAGGGTGCCCACCTCTGCTCCTGGCCAGCTGAACTCCAGGAATAGCACTTGTGAGAAGAATGCTCAAGGCAGGATGGCAAGCAACAAATGTTCAGGTATGGTCCAGACACGAAGCGCTCTCATGTTGGCTTTTAAGTCAGTCTCTGACCACCTGCTGCAAGAAGCACTTAATCTTCAATAAGGCGCAAATGTCATATTTCAGCAAAATTAATTGTAAAGCTAAACAGACACTTCCAAATGGAATGCGGTGACCTACAATGAGAAGCAAAAAACGCACCAAAAAAAAAAATCTCAAAACAATGAATGTGAGGGAGAGGCATTAGAACTCCCTCAGCACAACTAACGGACCTCCTTAAACCATGCGCTGAATTTCTCATTTTTATTTGCAACCACAGCACATGCTTGTACAGTAGTTGCAAGAATTGGCAACACATAAAACATTAAATCTGTTGGCAATAGAGAACTACAAAGTGCTTCAAAACTTCATCTGAGATGAAGATAATTGTTTCTCACACACACATAAATTTGCACTTAAGTATTTCCAAGTGTCTTTCTAACAGATAGTTCAGGGGTAAATATTTAGTTGGACTGGGATATTGGTCCTCAAAAGTTTGATGGGCATGAACATAATATGACATCTTGTACAGAGAAAAAAATGTAACTGCTAACACTAAAGTGATTGTTTACTAGTTCGAATGGCAAGGTTTTCAGCATTTCAAGAGGGAGAAAAAAAAAAGATTTGCAAGATAATATAAAATACAGCAAGCACACCTTTTTATGTATGTTATTTAAGTATGAAAATATTTTTAGCATATTATGTTAAACATTCTTTCTTATTTATATTTCCATTACCTAAAAGACTTGCTACTCCACTGATAACTCCATTATGTAAGGCATGTTAACTATAGTTTGACGAGGGCGGTACTGTTTTGGTTTTGCACACACATTGACAGATGCATCGAAAGTCTTCATCACGTTACAATCTTGAAAGGATGTCAGTGCCAAGCTCTCCTCCTCGCGCTCCTGTCCCACACGTCAGTACAACTAAATACGCAACGTCCCCCTAGTTCCTTTTTTTGTTTGTTTTTTTTTTTTTGGAGAAAAATGTTCTGAAGAACCTATAGCTTTTATAGCACCTTATCTCAAAGTAATGAAAATGGGTATGATGATAACATGTGCAAATGTACAAAATCATTAACTCTACAAAGATACATCATTCCAAAATTACAGAAAATTTTAAAGCATGCATTTAATTTTTTTAAAGGGTTGCTGAGTGCTTCCCCTGAAAAAGGTGGCTGTTCTCAAAATCAGCAACTGCTGGTGAGGATTTCTTGGCACATTTGTGACCAGCATGTTATTGCTGCATCTTCCTGATGATCTCAGCAGACACGGGGGGATGGAAATTGATTGTGTGGTGCCGCAGGCCCTGAGCTGTCTTGTAACTCTTTCCACAGCGACATTTGAATGGTTTGCGTACGCGGATTTGTGTTCTGTGGCCGTTCTTGGCGTGGTACTTGATACCATTCACATTCTGTGAGGGAGAAGGGAAAATGTCAGTGCTCAGGTGGGCTGACGCAGGCTCTGCTTCCAGTTAAAAACTGAAAATGGATCAGCGTTACGAGAAAGACCCTGTAAGTGGCCAGGAGCTCCCACTGGGTGTTAAACATGGGCTGTGCTCCCAAGGTACCAGGTGGGACAAGGACAATTATCTGTGTGGTTCTCAAAACTCACCTACCTGGGTAATCCTGATTTTTATCTTCCAGTGTACGTCACTTCCCAAAGAATGCCATTTAATGGGCTCACACATGGTTGCTCTTTGTGTCCTGACATCTTTTTCATACAGCACTGACAAATCTTATTCAGAGGTTCATTTACAAGCAAACAAAGAATTGGCATGAAGACTCGGGTCACACCTCTTTAAAGAGCTGAGACTCCCCCCATGGTGGGTCTGTTCTGTTTTGTGTCATTGTTTCTAGATATGTCTTTAAGCTCCAGCAAATTCTGATCGCTTACACATTGCCTCCAAAGAATTAACTGCAGGGAATGCTTAACTCAAAGAGTTACACAGGGCACTTAAAAAATAATCCAGAGAAGCTGTCTTCAAAATAGCTGTTGTTTGGGAATACTCCACAGCTAAAACTGGAGAGCTGATCCCCACTAGTGCAAAACACAGCAACACAACACAACCCCGTTACAGTGGCAAGGGCAGGAAGCAGGCCACGCTTCTGCCACGTCAACCAAAAACCTTACTAAACATAAATCGAAGTAATTCCCCTGAAAATTCCTTTTCTTGTATTTCTGGCAACAATGGAAGAAGCTGTTGTGATCTCAGCAGCTGTTGTGATACTGTTCTGTGTAGTACACTACAGTCTCTAATCTGCTCCCACGAAAAGAGCTTGGCTTTCTGGATGAATAAGCAAAGGCATACTGTCTGTCTTTCAGTTGAGTTTCTCCTAGGATGAAACCAAAGAACATAGCACTTGTGACAAAAAGAGACAGTTCCAAGGCTCTCTTGTGTTCTGTCTAAAGTTTCCAGATATGTATCTCAGTATTTTTTTAAAGATTAGGAAAAAAAAAGGGCTAAAAAGCTAAAATCAATTTAACAGCCTGGATATTAAACAACCCACTCAGTTAGATCTTAGGGATTTTGTCTTTGCTGAACCACTGCCTGGTGTTACACATAACAGAAAGTCCCCTTGGCTCTTTAAACAACAAGTTTTATCAATGTGCAGCTTACAGTAAGTGAAAGCTCCAGCTTGGAACTCACAGAAAAAGAGTCTCAAATACCCACCCTGGAAAAGGGGTGCAAGACTGCAAACAACTGCTCTGCCCACAGATTCACGCTCCACTCCTCCAGAGCATCCAGGCACTGAATCCTCACCTGAAGCTGCAAATCCAGCCTATGAATTGTCCCTAACACCCTTAAAAATGCTGGACAACCCCTGCACAGCTGCCTCCTCAGATGTGGGAGCTGAGACTCCCCCATCTCCAACACCAACCAGACAGGAACACGAGCCATCAGGGCAGGGTTTGTCTGGGTGCAGAGCACTCAAGAGGAGGCAGAAAGCTGTACCACCACAACTCCAAGAGCACATCAAAGCTACACATCAGCCTCAAGAGCAGTCAAGTGAATTCTCTGCAGGTAATCCGAGATCCTGGGGCAGCTTTTGGATCATCTTGCACATAGTTTCAACCTCCAGCACCCACAGAACTGCTGGGGTGAGGGGGCTGGGACTGCCACTGGATAGCACGAGGACTTCATAAGGCATCTGTCATTATCTGTGTACCTTTAAGGACCTGTGCCTTCAAAAGTTGAGAAAATCTGGGGGTGACCTGCTAAGCTTTTGCTACTGCAGTGAAATTTTAAAAACAAGCCCTAGTACCTATAATAACAATATTTTCCTAACAAAAACCTGTTCCTGTGTAAACTTTTAATTTTTCTAAGAAACCACTTCTAGATACTTTTGAGCTACTGTCAATTGCTACAGATGCCATAAATCTGCAATCACAAATACCCTCACTATGCCATGCCAATGGTACACTTCTCCTGATCCAGATCTTTCAACAATCCATCAGCCCCAGGACACCCCTTGCTTTGGGAAAGGGGGGGAGGTATTTTCAGGAAGAAAAACTGAAGGAGATGCTAAAGCAGAAACCTACGTGGGATGAACTGGGCCATGGAAGGTTTGAAAAACAGTAACCACGCAGAGCATGAGGAGCTTGTGTAACGTGAAATTTGACCTGTACCTCTGCCCAAAAGGAAACTGTTGTTAGAATTACAGTGACTCTTCGGCACTTTTTCCACTGCTACAATGTAAACACTTTGTTGTACGTCTGGGCTGAGTTTGCTGAGGTACAGCAAGGGCACGGCCAAACTTGTACATCACTTTTATTGCTCTGGTTACTTAGGTTGCTCACTATTTACTCTCACAGATGATTGAGGAAAAAGATGGCAGTAGAAAAGGGCACTCTAAAAATCTTGAACAGGAGGAAACAATTATTAACCTGGGCCCAGATCAGGAGGCGATAGAGAAGTTTAGACTGGCACTACCTGGTTTGCACAGACACAAAGCCTCTTGTTGGGCAAGGTCCCTTTTGCACGGCAGAACTCACAAAGGCACTACACTGCAGAGAACTTGCCAGCCCCACTTCAAGTGGGAAAGAAACCTCAAAAAGATGGTTTGAGATATTTCTTGTTTCAGCCTTGGACATTCATACATGTTTTTGTACTTTTGGCTCTTCATCCTGAAGTTTTGTTTGTGGGTCCGGCCCCTCTGTTCAACTTGCAAACTCTGGCTTGCTCCTTTCTTTCAAGTAAATTCCCTTGTTTCCCTTTCACTTCAATATTCTCCTTCCCTAAGCTCTGCTGGGCCTCACCACTCGTAGATCAGCCTTCCTGGGGGTTTGTGCCACCTGCCAGGACCCTCATCCTTTCACCTGCCAGACAGACGAGCCCAATGCCTCAGCAGCCTTGGAAGGTTTCACTTCTCTTGCTCAAGGCCAAAGAGAAGTCATGGATATAAGCTACATTCTGTATGCACTGAAATCTATGATTATTTTTGTTACTAACTGTGCAAAAACTAGAAAATTCAGGATAAATACTCTAGGGTTTTCTCTGTGCCAGCATATATGCATTATCTGTGGGGTTTGTTGTATCTACATGTCTCAAACTTCATTTCCTCTTTGGGTGTTGCCTGAGTAAGTTTATCTACATCTTACACACATTTTCAGTGTCCTTCTCCAGAGCTAGAGACCACTCAGGGGGTATTGAATAAAAGGAAAACTAATCAACACCTTCATAAATCCCCATTTTAGCTCCTACAGGTGGTATTTGGTAAAGCGCATTAACTATTTGATATCCATACACTTCTGGACAGGGCATCTAAATTTGGATGTAAATCCAAAGTCTGGTGAGAGTGAACTCCACAGAAACAAGGATAATACCTTTGGGTTCCTCTGAATCACACAGATGATTTTCTAAAGACCAAATTTCAGGCATCAAAGATGAATCACGGGAAGAAAAAAAATCCATAAATGGAAAACTATAAAGTAATTTTAACTTCATTTCTAGCTCAGTAAGCATAATTAGAGAAGAAAGCAAGCTTCAGAACTTCAAAGACTTGTGTTTAAAGCATCTAGAAGTCAGTGTGTTTCAGGTTCATTTAGATGTTTCTGACTATCCCACAAAGAAATTTAAATTAAATAATTACATGTAATTTAAAGAACAATATTTCCCCCAGGATCTGTGGCTTCTCAAGAAAGTCTATGTTATATTATACAGAGTACCAATACATATTATAAGTGAACAATTTTTCAAAATAAAGTTCCTGAAGAACAACAAAATGTTTATGACTATTTGCACTACCTATGGGAAAGCGCCAGGAGACAGCAGCTGGGCAGGAGGCCAGCAGGGGCTTCTGATACACATCTGGGCTTGTGTATAAACATGTTCTCCTTACAGTTTCCATTGTCCTCCCCAGCCCATTCCTTGGGAGTATTTGTTGTACTCATTCTTGTCTTATTTACCTTTCCATAATGACTTTTCAGTGCAGAGGCCGTCTCTTATCCTTGAACATTGTTTGCAAAAAGGTGCCCCATCCCTACTGGGTCCTTTAAGCAGTACTGTAATACAAATAAAATCTCTAAAAATACCATTCTGCTTCTCAAACTTACGTCACCTAAGGCCAGACAAAAGAAAACTGTGTATATTCTCCTTTCCTCCTCGCTCCCTAAAGGAATGCATCCTTTCTCAGCCGTAAAGTGAGCCTGGCAGTTACTGTATGTGCATGTCTGTGTTCCTGTTTGGAGCACTATAATTGTTTTACAGTCCTGACTGTGATTATCCACTACCCACCAGAAAATCCCAGGGCTTTGATCACAGGACTCCCTACCCAGACTCTGCAAATAATTGGTCAGATGAGTGGGTTAAGCAGAAGGAAGATAAAGAGGAAACAAGAAACACAGCTGACACGAAGCTCAAAGGAAGGAAATTAAGATAAAAATGCAAAAAGAAAAAAAAATAGGCTGAAAATAAAAAAGGGAGGAAACAGAGCCCAGAGAAAAGAGAATGAGGTGAGGCAGAGTTTAAGGAAATGTGTTTTTCTATCAGGACTAAACAGAGGTGAGTCTCTTAGGAGAATACGGTACTTTTTATTTGCTGCTGCTCCCTGTCAGCCCCTCTAAGGGTCATTAATTTGTTCCCCCCGCCCGGCTGCTTACCATTAGTGGTGTACAAGATCCCCCTTATAGACAGTCCTCATGCATTTGAGATGAAGGTAGTGAGATAGCAGAGGCAGGCACAAACAGCTTGCTTATTTGGGCAATAAAAAGACAGAGGGCTGGCAGTCAAACAGAGAACAGACAGGATATAGCAAATTACAGGGTTCTCCTTCCAGCCTTTGCCATTAGGTGAATGTTTTCTGCAATGCATAGATGCCCTCTGGGCACATGACTTCTAACAATCACCATGGCTTGTTTGCTTCCTGAGCTAGGGATTTAGCTTTTTATACCATACCCTCCATCTGGCACAGCTCCTACCACACGCAAGGGAAGCACTGATCTTCAATAATGTGAGTTTATCTGCAAAGTAATACTTGCAAGTAGTCCAAAACCATCTTTCCCTCTGCCCTGGAGATGGTGTTCAGTTTCTCCTGTAACTGGAGAATAAACACTATGTAGTTCAATGTTTATTCTCAGCAAAAAGACTTGTATGTCACTAAGAAAACAGCACACTGCTTTCTTGTCCATATTTCATGAAATAGTGTTGTCAGGGTCAAGTGGTCTGTACAGGAACCTGAGCCTTTTATTTGCTGCTGTGGGAGCTGCTGCAGCATCACTGAAACAGATTTTCATCCACTACATGGTTTCATGCACAGTTTCTCCATTCTTGCCACAACTGTTTTATCTCAGATGCTATTGGCCTTCCTATATTTCTATTTAATATTTCTGTTCTCTTTTAAGTCCCTACTTAGCAGTTATTTAAAGGACAAGCCATAAAATACAACTAGTGAAAAACCAACCCAGCCACCAAGGTTTTTCTAGGGTGAAGGGTCAGTGGTTGGATTTTCCAGTAGTTCCTGCAAAACCTTTAGAAAACGACTTGGAGGAAGTGTGCCAACACGCGACTTCCATTCCAAAATGTGAGTGGGTAGAGAATACCATAATGAAGTGCAAGGTGTTCAACACAATTTCATCTGTCTCTGCACGATGCACGTGAAGCAACACTCCTGTAACATCCTGCCATGTTCTGCATCGGCCAGCTCAAGGTTCCAGTTTAGAAATGCTTCACTCACATAAAGAGACAGAAACTTCTCATGATGGAGAGCAGTTAAAGACAGGGGTGGGGCGTGGGGGCCAGGGAATTGTTTCCCAGGGTGTCACACATAGGGATGCAAGCCCGGCACGTGGGGTCACTGACAGCTGTGCAGGCAGGTCACGGGAACTTGGACCCAGGACAAAAATGATGCCAGAATTTCTCCAAGACTCTGCCCTCCCGAGGTGAATTCTGACTTGCACAATGTTAACCACTACATTCCACACATCATCTTTATCAGAAAATGCACCCTGGGCACCATCTGACTAAAGATGAGGCGGTATCTCTAGCAGTTAAGCAGAAGGAATTCTTTCTGGCACAGATGGACAGAAGCTTTTTATTTCATGTTTCTGAAAGGGGCCCAAGAGATTATTTTGCTTGCAGTACCTCCTGCATTCTGCAGTTAATTTGTCTAAATAATAGAAAGCTCGTTAAAATGTGTACAGTGAAAGAGTTGCTATATGTAATCTCTCTTGACAGACAGACATCCCTTGTAAAACTGATAAACTTGGCTGTGCTTGAGAGGAAACCAGTTGAAAAAATATTCTGCTAAAATATCACAAAAATAATCGTGAAAAGTCTACTAAATGAGAATACTAAAAAATGATTTTAGAGGCTTCCCCCACCACCTACACCAGCAGGAAATGAGGTAGGTCTGCACTACTACTTACCTTATATCTTTTTTTACATCCAGGAACAGGACAGGCAAAAGGTTTCTCATCCCCTCCATTCATGCACATTGAACTAAGGATAGCTTCAGAGCTGATAGCACTTTCTGTAGTCCAGGACTCATCACTGTCTGATTCTTCATAGTCTACTTCCTCCTCATCATATTCACTACCTAGAAAAGCAGGGTAGTCAGATAAAACAAGAATAAATAAGAGCACAGCAAGATAACTCGTTCTGCATTTATTACATCAGCTACAATGACTTGTAATTTCCCTGCTTTTGTCTCTTCTGGAAGACAGTTATTTTAAATTTTATAACCCTATCTTTCTTGTAGTTATTTATTCCTTCATAAAGACACCAGTGGTTCTTTTTCTAATAACCAGGACAGGCATTATTAATATATCTTCATAAACAACTGCATGGCACAAAAAGTTCAAAGGACTGATTTTAAAATGCAGTTTCATTGCTTCTCAAACACCAGGATTCTTCCGTCTTTCCCAGTGCCTGAACAGAAATGTGCTCTCTCCCCTCCTCCAATTAAAGCTAATTTTAAGGCATTTCTTTATGCAACACAATACTGAAGAGTGTAATTCTACAGATCATAAACAGTGTAAAATAATATGTTGACAAGTCCTAATGCATTTACTAGCCCTTTGGAATTAATAGGAATTATAGCACAACATTAATAAGAATTATATTGTAGCAATTATAGTTGTGAAATTCATTCCCTCAGGTGTGGGTATAAATTGCATTGTGTGGCTGCCCTGAACAGACCGCATTATGTTCCAGATATGCTACGACAGCCATCTGAGCAGCTGGTGCTGAGTTTATTTATTATTTTTAATTGCAATAACTATTAATGAAACCCTCTGAAGAAGTTAAATGTGAAACAAGAGAAATTAGAAAAGCAGAATTCCAACTGTAAAAATACAGTTGAAAAAAGAAAAGCAGGGGAGGGAAGAGCCACAGCCGATTAAAAAGAAAATATATGCACAGAGGGAGAGAGAGGGAAAGCTGAGGGAAACTTCTGTGGTGTCAGCAGGAGGTGGTGCTGCGTTTCCCCTCCCCTTTCTTCTTCCCCTCTCCAAGCTCTGCTAAATTTTATCCTGTCTGCTGAAAGACAGTTTGGCTCCAAGTGCTGGAATAGCTCCCGCTATTAAAGACAGTTATGTGACACTTGCATGGCTCTTCCCTCATGTGCCCTTTCAGTGCACGGCTCCGAGCAGCTCTACTGCCGAGGGGAAAATGCAGACAGATGCCTCATGAAATGACATGAATTCACAGTGAAAATCCATCCTGAAAAGTACAAGGGGTTCTCAGGGGTGTTTCTGCTTCTGGTGAAACTCCACACTTGTTGTCTCTTTGCGCTCCCCCCTTCCCCAGCATTCCCAGTCAGACTCAGCACTGAGTAACAACACGTGGCAGCTGATGGCTGCCAGCACCCAGGGCTCCTGAGCTTTGGTCAGGACACACGTCAGGCTGTCCACGTTTCTTTCCCGTGGTTCCCATCTGCACAGGGTGGTGTGCAGATGAGGACAGAGGGATGGTTTCCCACCGGCGACAACTCCTCGACATGAGCGCACGCACAGGCCCTGCAGCACATCTGGAAAACTCTGCCCTGCTGACTGTGGCTCCTCATCCCACTCCGAATGAGCGAGAGCCAAGGAAAGCATTATTGACCTCTTAAAATATTTCTGAACTCTAGGAACAGTTAACCTAAAATGAAGTTAAGAGTTGTTATAGTTTAATTAACTAATAAAAAAATGGAGGCAAAACCACAACTCTGCTTCTACGATTTCCTGCCCTTGATTGTATCTTGATGGAAAAAATTCCTCAAGCTGTTCCTTTCAAACCTTTTAGCTCAGTGGGGTTTTTTAAAAGCAAATGAAACAGAAAACCCTATTGTAAATACACATATGCACTCCTAGGATGACAAAATATACAGTTCTAAACACCGATACCAACAATCTCTGCCTTTATAATCACCCCCCTTGTGAGCCCCCTTAAGAGCCTGTGATTTCCGCCCAAAGAGGATTTTGTCCTCCCGAAGAAAACATCATTTGAGACATCTCTTAGGGACACCACTCCTTTTAGTGATGATAAGGAGTATGGTTTCATAAAGCAACTATCAGTGCTCTTTAAAACTTAACATGCAACACGAGGTATAAAAGAAGAGATACACAGAACAGTGGGGAGAAGCTGCAGTCAGGACTATTTTGCATTTCCTTAGGTTTTCCTAAAGGGATTAAGGGGTGCCCCTTGAATTTTTCTAGTAACTTTGTACAGTAAGATCCAATTCTGTAAAAATGTTTGTCTGTACTTCACTCAAAGGCAGTCTCAGTGAAGGAGAGAGACAGAAGAGACCGAACTGTGTGTGTAAGCATCTCTGGGATCAGACCATCCTTATGGTTTTCTTTTCATTGGCTTACCTGAAGAAAAATGCAAGATTTAGTCTAGTACACTCAAAACGGTACTTTAACCAGTATAAGCAAATGCTCCATTGTCTTAAGTTTTAAAATTCAGACGTCACTACAGATTTTACAAATACAATGAGCTTTTTCATATGAATGACCATATATGTCATGTTTCTTCTTGCTCTTAACAGTAATACTAATGGTGCTGTATGACTTCACATGAAGCTGGAACTGCAGTCTATCACTGCTTTTATCTAACAGTGTCCTACTGCACTCAACTGCTTCTACTCTCTTAAAAACCCCAAAAAACATTAGAAATCCCAAAATGTATTTAAAAGGATCTTAGTATAAGGAAAAATGCAAAAAAATTTACTGCCTTGAAAAAAACCCATTAGCAATAAAAATTCAACCTTAAAATAATTATGTTGTTTCAGTTGTTATAGAAAAACAACACTGATTTAGTCAGGCTTTTAACTGATTCTGCCTCAGAATTTAATTTCCTCAGCTGTCAGTGTCTAAGAGCAGCAACCCATGTGGTGCCTCACCGACTGCGTGCAACACATCAGAGAGGGGGGAAATAAAACAAGAGGAAAAACAAAAAGCGCAACGCGCAGGTTGGCGCTGCCATTATAAACAGCCCCTGGATGAGGTATTTTAATTAAGTGGTGCAGGCTGAGCGCGGTGGCTTTGCGAGGCCGTTCCCAGCCGGAGCAGGAGGCGCTGGCCCTGGGCTCCACGTCAGGTGTACAAAGTGCAACCCGAGCCGGCGCTCCTCGGGCAGCGTTCCCGGGGACCAGCAGCGCGCCGAGGGGAAGCGCACGGCAGCGCGCTTTGATCAAGATAGACTCAGTTAATTGCTTGCCTTTTTTTTTTTTTTTAACTTGGTTGGTGTTTCACAGTTAGATCTGTAAATATTTACTTTTTTTAAAAGAAAAAAAAAATAAAATTAAGCGCCTTTACATCTAGCCTAGGGCCTGTTCCCGGGTGTAACAACTGCGTGACTTGGGGCCCCCGCTGCCGTTTGGGCACCGAGCTGAGCCATTCCTGCACCACGTGTGCCAGTGGCTTTGCCCTTTCTCCTCACGCTTGGAAAGCAGACTGAATGTTCCCCCCACAGGTATTCAAAGGAAAAATATCAGAATTAGGCTTCAGAAGTCTGAATAGCAGAAAAAAACCTCCCCCAAAACTCTACAATACACAGCTCTCTAAGACAAAGCACCAAAATACCTGGCTGATAGAGAAGCACATGCTTTCAGCAAGGCACTGTACAAATATACAATATTATTACCGTAACTAAATACTAGTTCTACCATAGCAAAACCACTGCTATCTCTCTCCTCTGGCAATGCTTTTTCTGAGGCTCCTTGCTAGCTCATTGCTCTTTAACATAATATCCAGTTTCATCATCTGGCTTTTCATTCAGAGACCCTACACAGTTCTACCTTGGCCTAACCTAAACCACTGCTTTCTTATCCAAATAACTCAGTAACATCTTCTTAAGACTGCACCCGCCCTCGCATGCAATATTCCCTCAGTCCTGGCCCACAATTTCCCCACTCCTCACTCCAGTGGCCTTGCCAAAAGACTCACTTCATCTGTGCTGCCCCTAGCAGAACAAAAAATGAAATAAAACAAAGGCAAGGAAAGAATGCTAGTTTTGCTTTTTTTTGCTTCCCTGCAATTTTCCATGCTGAGACAATGCCACTACTCCTCAAGGGGGAGGTGGACTCCACTAGGCACAGCTCACATAGGATGCCGTACTGGAGCCAGGTATCACATAAAATTACCTGTTGTGAGAAGCCACAAAACATACTGGGTCACAAAGAGTTCCAGCAAGTTATTTCTCTTGTAATTTTCACACTGCATTTAAACAACCCATCACAAATGAAGAGGCTGGCTGTGTCACAGCCAAAAGTAAAGACAGGCACGAAAAGGGATTATGATCACTGCCTGCAAGGTAAGAAGCCTTTGTTGTTTGAGAAAAAGCAAAGCTGACCATAAAGACTTGGTCTACACCTCTGCTGCCAGTCAGTTTTGCTATCAAAATCAGTGAGAATGTCACTTAATCCTACAGCAAAGATCTCACCTCTTCACTGCCCATCTACTACTTTTTCGTTTTCCAGCAGATGAAGTCAGTAATTTAAAGAGCTCAGAAATGCTTTGCAGAGAGCTAATTCATTTGAGATTCTGGAATAGACAACATCCAAGCTACACTGTTGAAAATCTGGGGCTTTATCTTTTATGTTTCTGGGGTTTATTCTGTATTCACACCACCGTAGCCAAGATAAATTCTGCCTTTTGCATGAGTGAATTCATTCTACCGTGAGATTTACAGAGGATTTTTCCCTGAACTTTAAATGAATCTTGGTTCTAGCAGGTGCACAGCATTTGTTGTTACATCACTTTTCAAATCTAAAGACCTCTCTGCTGTGCCTTTAAATATAAAAAAGACAAAGCTGATTAAAACCAGCACAAGCTGTGTGTGCCATTTTAATGAGTAGAATCTATCTTGACCTCTGATCAAAAACATTATGAGTTTTTCCTTTCTCCTCCCATGAAGAAAAACAAACCCCAAACATCCTTGCCAATTATTTTTGTGACCAGAAAGCATACATTTAAGTATACAATGAATAACTATGAGCAAATAGCTTACTGCAGTGGGAACCAACATTGCTAGTGTCACTGAAAGTTCATGGTAATTCCAAGGATTTCTCATAAAAATTCAGCTTCACACTTTGTCCTGTGCAGGACTTGCAGTTTGTATTTCATAGAAGCAGTTTTATGAGAGCACTTCTTATGTTAAGAACTTTGCATTCCCATATGCTGCGACAGTTTCCTTGATAAAAAAAGTGAATTATTAATATTATGTGAATTTTGGGTTAACACTAAAGCACATTTACGGATTTGTGAGACTTCTTCCTTCTGAACCCATGGATGCACACAGCCTCCTCCATGCTTGCAAGCAGGGGCAGCATTCCTACAGCTGATAATCACTGCTGATCTAAAGACATATCAAGTCATTCAAAATGAAATATTCTTTCCTTATATAAAGAACAGGAAATAAATGCTAGGGGCAATGAAATACAAAACAGTTAAATAACAGCTGCTATGCCAATTCTTTAGTCCAGAAGCTGTACCAGGACTCTGAGCTGAGCGCTGGTTCGGGTAGCACAGTGCACTGGCTCTGTGAACTTCAGCAACAAATGTCAGACACTGGATCACCCAGCCAGACTAAGCCAGGGTCTTTGCTTGCTTGCTTGTTCTGGTGGGTGGGGGAGAGGGGACTCAGAGGACAGAAAGCAGTTTTCAGGCTTTGTAAAAAGTCCGTTCAGATTAATTTCTTACATTTTCAAAAATACTTTTACCATTCATGCTTGCAAAGATGATGTAGACACAACTGAAGAAAACCCAGAGAAGTTTAACAGAGCACTGTGCAGTGCTACAGACACTGGCATTTTAGATAGCAAGGGCAATTCCAGCGTTTGGATTAAGCGCCTAAATACAGCAAGCACTAAGTTCACGTCAGTGGAGGCTGGAGCCTTTCTCCAGCACATGGGCACAAGCACATGCAGGTGAGTTTTTGCTCTTCTCCCAGTAACTATTTCTGGGCGAGGAGAGGCAATTCTGTTCTCAAAGCCAGCTGCGTGCTTGGAACTTTGCTGTCACTGGCGGGAGCTGATCGAGATGGTTATGGTTTTGTCAAACGGGCACTTGCCAGGGCTGGCAGAGGCCTCCATCCCTCTTCACGATCACAGCAGAGCCATCAGAACAGCAATTATGACTTAGTGCTGCCTTGGGGGCGGAGGGCTGTCCCGCTGGCCGCTGCCAGCCCTGCATGGTGCATCCCGCAGGCTCTGTGGGCTGCGGCCGCCGCTGCCGGGCCGCGCACGCCAGGAGCAGTCCCTCGTCCTGCCTTCAGCTGTCACCGCTGCCAGCATCCTCCTCTTTCCCACGACACTAGTCAGAGCAGGATTTGGCCAGAACAATGTCTTCTGCAGAAACCACCCTTCCTTTTCTCTTTTCCAGTCCTCCCCTAGCTCAGATCAAGTGTCAAGTGCTAAATAATGAGCTGTTAGGACGTATTACTGCCCAGAAGAACTAATCTTCTATTGTCTCTGGCTGAAGCAAGGCTCAGCTAATGAATAAGCACCGAGAGAATTTCAAAAATGTACCTTCTCATGCAATGATGTGAGCGTGGATTCAAATACAGAGAACAGTATGGTTTTCATCATTACTTTGAGGCACAAGGCACTTAAAAGCACTAGAAAAAATAAGTTAGAAAAAAACCCCCCCGAAATCTTCTTCATGTTTGTTTGCATCATATGAAGACTAGCTTTCAGACCACACTTTCAGACCTCCCCTGCTATACCAAAAGAGAGAACATTTAAGCAACTAAGGTTATGGGTAGGTGTTTCTGGACATCCTCTCCCCTCTCTTGCAGTCAAATGGCACCCCTAACTTGCACAGTCACAGACACAGCCTGAAAAGATCCTTCCCACAGCTGTTCTGGAGGGTGGTACTTCAAACAGGATCAACCCACACATAGCTACACACGAAGTCCATGGAGCAGCCTGGTGTTTTAAATGAAATGGTAGATAGGTCAATTCCAGCATTTCACACCAACTGCAGCTTTCATTTCAATGCTCTTCAGTGTAAGCTCATGCTGAATTTTAAGTGACTGAAAATGTATCCCATTACAAGGTTTGAATTCACATTGGAAAGCATGCAGATATTCCTACAGGTAAAGCACAAACCTGAATACATTGTATTTTGGTAAAGAATGATTTTGGCCAAGCTAACCTATATGAGAAATCGCCCTAAAATGTTGGAGGTTAAACTAAAATGATAAAGATACAAAATAAACATAAAGTTTTTTCTCTAAAGTGCTACAAGTATGACATTAGTGCTATATATTCTTATTCACTGTCAGGAAAATGGAGAACTATTTACACATGAGATCTGCTCTCCATTTTGGGTTACTAGAGAAACAGAACTAACACACTCAGGTTAAAAAAAAAAAATAGTCCTCCAGAGCCAATACTGGGGTTGATGGAGCAGCTGGATCCTATCTAGCCTTAGGAGCAACTGTGTGCCGTTTTCTTTCTTGATATATCTGTATCTTGATACTGGTATAGCAAAGAACGGTCTTTAAAACTAAACCACTGTAAATCCCAATCCAAAGTTTATAAATCCACTTGCACACCTATATAAGCAGATATGTTACAACTTACTGAATGTATAAATGCAAATAAAACATACATGTAATAAATTAAAAAAAAAAATCCCCCACTTCCAATTACTTGTGGAACAGCAGCTAATCACAAAAACATGCATGTGAAGAACTGATTCTGGAAAAAACAGTCAACTGATACCGCGGCATGTGTTTTGTAGAGCAGGACTTGCTGAGAACGCTGCAGAGGTGCTAAAGCAAATTGTTATAATGTCACTGCACAATGTGCTGTTGAGGTTTTATGGTCACACTGCGCCAATAGTCTCGGGAAGTTATTTTGCATTCTTATATAAACTTTTTCCCCCAATCCTGTTTTCCACAAAAAAGGGCTTTCAATAATGTACAATCTTGTGTTTATACACAGTACAGGAAAAACATGATAAACCTAAGAACACAATCTCTACTTTAAACATATTTTAAAACTAGATTTCTACAACTTCAAGTAAACAAGAATAAGCTGTTAAACACTCACCAAAAAAGAACATAACCTTCCTGTAATTAAATGGCAGTGTTTTACATGGCACTTTTTAAAAATCATGAAAATAAAAAAAGTAAATAAATAAATCAATCCAGCAGACCCCTCCCAACCTAAGGCTTAACCTGCAAATTAATGTAACAGTAATAAAACCTATGCCAGCTGGAATCCTTTCTTTTTCTGGCTTTGGCATGAGAAGCAAGAGCAGGTATATGTTTGAAGGAAAACAAAGTAGGACATTTTCCACCTTTAGTCACAGAATGTTAATTGAACTCTGGCAAATGTTTAAAGATATTCTCAAAATGTTCAAGAAGGAATTAAAACCAGTTGGGGCTGAGAAAAAGAAACAATCCATCCTTCCTCCCCCCTCTTCTCTTCCTTCAAACATCTGTTCCAAACTTATACTCCAAAAACCACAGCGAAGAACAGTCATAATTAATGTTATTTTGGCTTTTTAGTTGCTAGGCCTGCATTCCGAGGTTAGAAATACAAAAATACAAGTTCAGGGCACTATTACTGTACTTAAGGACTCTCCTGATGCATGTAACAAAAGAGCAGTTTTTCTTTTCTCTTCTTTACCCCTTTTTATACAGAAAGAGAGGATAAAATAGAAACTGTACCAGGAAACAGTTCCATGTTGGAGATAAAGGATTACAATAAAAAGTACCTACATAAATGAACTACACTTTATGAAGCTATGAAAATACATTTGAGACATGTTTTATACATGCTCTACAGCTGTACAAAAGCTATCCCAGCCACTTACAATACAGGTCATAAAACTTCTAATGCACACAGTCCCTTGCCCACCCCGACTGCTGTGCCTTTGCTTTCACCAGCATGCAAATCCAGCACGGATGCACCGAGCCACGACCAGGCTCCCACCCAAGGCATTGCTATCACTGTCAGATAACCTGCACTACACAAGGAGTGCTGCTGATTTCAGCAGGATCCAGCTGGGCAGGGATTTCCAAGATGCTCCTGGGCCTCCTTAGGCCATCCCGTGTGAATGGGCTGCATCATGCATGTTAGCTGGAGCTCAGCGAGTGGAGGACCAGGGTGCAGAGGAGCTGTGGAGGTGGGAGACAACTCAGTGCCTTTTCAGCAGCTTTGGGCTGAGGAAATTTCATGTTTACGAGGCCCAAGAGGGTTACAAACCCCTGACCAGCAACAAGGGAGGCAATGGCAGATTCTCCACCTCAATGCACTGAAGGGCGGGAGGGTTTAATCTGTATGAAAATACACTGACCACTTCTCTCTGCCTGCTTTTGAAGCTCTGACCATCTAGATTTAAGAAACACCATTAGCATGATTTGAGAGCTAGCCCTAGACTCAGAATTACCAGTAAGTGCTAAAATGGCTATTGACTACTGAGCAAGAATCAAGGTTTTTGTCATTCTAACTACACAAAAAAATCTACAGGAAAGATTTGATATGTTTTTTATTAATCCTACTTTGTGCTTCTCAGAAAGAAATGCACGCAAGCATAAGAACACATAAGAATTCAGTGGGGAGTCATGTCTCTGCACTCATTTTTAAAGACAAAGATTCTGTTAAAAAAAAATGTGCACTGTGCCTGTTATGCTGTCACAAACCTTTCTTTGAGGCTGTCACTGTTTCAAACATGTTACCGGGTTTGAGTTGTTTTAGGTGACGTATCACTGGGCTGAAATCAAAATACTTTTCAAATTGCTATTTTCCATTGCTCCTTGGCGTCTTGTATCCTTTGACATTAGAGGCAGAAGTGCTAAGAAATTGTTGTGAATGGCAGTGTCTGACTACATAGGGAAAGACCTTACAAGAGGGAGCCTATGCTAGCAAGGACAAAGCACCAACCTTCACCTTCAGCAAGAATTAGCATGGTGTCTTCCACCTGCCAGGCCACAAGCGCTAAAAAGACAAGTGGATCTTGTGGTTTTAGGGGTCAGCAAACGTGTCATGGTTTTTAGCTCACTTGGAAATACACAAAAGCTACAAAGAACCCTGTTTTTCCTAAAATGTTACATCATTTTGAGGATCTTGTACTGACAAACATCGACTCATGATACACCATTTCCCCTGTGAAACAAACCTCTGGGTTGTAAGTCATTGAGTGCGAAGTGGTATGTGAGTCCTTGCTTTTTATTACTTCTGATTTGCTTTGGCCATAATGCAAGGAAAACTCAAACATTTGCTTAAGTTTCATCATCTTCAGCACACTGAAGTGCTGCCTAAATGAGCCTGTTTTTTTTCTGCTGAACCATAACACCACTGTCAGTCTGCAGACACAGAGCAATTTTTTCAGTCCTCGAGGTACTACAGTGGTACAGAAAAATCCCATTTATTGTCACAGTTTATTTTATATATATATATATGTATATGTGTAAGTATATNACACACACACACAATTTAAATAAACACCTAAAAACTCCATGTGGCCACTACTGTTTCTAACTCCGAGAAAAACATTTGTGTTTGCAGTTGGAAATTTTCAAGATAATTAGCAGATTACTTACAAAGCTAAATAGCAAATAAATAAATAAAAATCCTTCCACCAATTGGCCCTTGCAGTATAAACACACAAACATGAATGCCATCATTGTTACCCAGAACCACTGAAGTAACTTTTTGACTGTCACACTATTCCTATGTTAAACTGGTTAAGCCACAAGCTGTGAGAGGCAGGCATAATGTGCTTTCTACAAAATACGTACTTTTTACACATTTGGAGGAAGAAATGGGTCTACGTGTAACGGGTGTGCTTGTACACAAAAATCCCTATCCTATCACAAATTAACACAGAGATATCTTTACTTTTAAGCTTGTTGTACATTTTTTGTTCTTGACCCTGTTAAAAATGGTTTGCCAGGGTAGACTACTACGATGGGGATTATAAAACAGTTCCTGTGCTTGGAAGTACTTTAAATCTACAAGCCATGTTTCTATTGCTGCTTTGTAGCTCAAACCCCAAAACTAGTGATGATTTTATGAGTTGCTATAGTCTAGACAACTCGGTTACTTTTCAATTAAATTGTTCCTTGGGGAGAGTACTGTGAAAATTCCCATACAATTAATTACAGGTACGTGCAATTAAAATACAATTCTACAGCACAGTAGCTTTACAATTGCCGGTGCAATTTATGTCTGTCTCAAACAGGAATGCTCTGAAGGGGCTGGGAAGACAAAGTACAACAAGCAGGAGATTACATGTAAAGCTACCTGTAGTGAATCACATGAAATAAAAGGTAGTGTTAAATTTTTGTGTGCCTTTTCTTCTGGTAAGATTCTGAATTCTACTGGAAAGCAAAGAATCTGACAACTGATGTTCCCAGAACATATTTTTATAGCAAACTGGGCTCAACACATTTTTACTGCCAAGTTAAAGAGCAAATCAGAAATTTACCAGAATTATAATGGAAATGCACCCATAAAGCAGGAAAATGAAGAGAAACAGAAAATGCAGCAAAAAGCTGAGAGGAATCATGATTAAAAAAAATTGACATGTATTTCCCCTCACAGCACAGCCCCACTTTCCCCCATCAGTTATCTTCATATTAGTCTTACTTTCCTCTAGATGCACTTAAAAACGCCCTTTTAACTTTAAAAGGAATTTAAATGGTTAGAAGCACCACTTTGAGATAATTTCATTTTGTGAACGGAGTATAGGCCTTTTTGTACTTAGCTTGTAAGTTAGTTTAGGATGGAGTTAAACAAAGGACTAAGCAGGGGAGGTTATCATAGCACGTCTCTTTATGAAAACCATAGAAAAGATTAGTTCCAGGAAAATCTCCATAATTTTGCTCCATCTTCACAAGTTTAGAGGATCAGTGGGAACACCAAACCTCTGAAAAATTAAGACACTCCTAAGTCATGTCAGCTTGTCTTGCACAGCCCTGCAGAAATACTTTGGGATCTGTACCCCAAAGCTACAGGACTATGAAAGAACTGTCGTCATGGACTCACAGCCTTAACCAACGCTCCTCATTCACCTGGTCCACGTGCACTGAAAGAGGTGGACTTTGAGGGGTCCCAAACACACTGTAAATCAAACTAGATCACTTCTGTAATGCAAACAGGGCTGGGGTTTGCGAGTCCTCATGACTCTGGTTTTGCCTAGGAGATAAAAAAAGACACCAGGGCCTCCCTTGAAAGAGACATAGACATCAAAGTGGGCCAATTCCCATTCTTCCTTCTTTTAGGGTCCAGCCAAACTGCAGAGCAGGTAGCCAGGTAATCGCACAGCTAGAGGTCAAAAAATGTGCAGGTTTGACCAAGTTAATGTTCTTGGTCTTCAGGATGACTTCAAGCTGTTTGATTTGGAGCTACAAGTTAGTCCAAGACATGATAACACTATTGCTGTGCCTGCAATATGGAGTCACCTCTGCTCCGCAGATCCTTCAAGCCTAAGTCTCAGTATGTTCTGGGAATGTAATTCTTTTGGTTTGGTTTAGTCTGAGTAGTTTACACTGAGTAACCATATAACATTACAGTCTTGTCTCTGTAAGGAAGCCAGACAGTCACCTGACAGCTGATGACTACGAGGAAAAAAAAATCCATTTCTGAAGCACTTAGCCAAGCACAGTGATGAGCACTTGAACATTTTTCACTTTGGATTACTGAAGAAGGAGCTGAATATGTACAAGTTTAAGGCTTAGCTCCCTAAAATGGGATGTGACATCTAGCTCTGAACAAACATCTTTTAGCTGTGGGAACAAATCCCACCTATTCTAAGAAAACCCCTATAGGAAATAATTTCACTTTTACTTACTATTTTTCATTGTTACTATACCTTCTACTATATTTCATTGTTTCATTCATTTCATATATTTCATTATTTCATATATATTTCATGTATTTCAATATATTTCATGTATTTCAATATATTTCATGTATTTCATTATTTCATTCAACTATTTTTCATTGTTACTAAACCTTCTACTATAGATTTATTCCTTAAGGCAGAAACTAGAAACTACCACAGATTTCTCTTATTATTCATGCTTAGTCACGACCTCAGCCAAAAGCTCATGTTAAAATCTCATATCATGTCTAAGCACACACATATACTATAGTTAAGTCATACACTGATCAACTGTTTTGCACAGTGTCATTCATTATTTGTTTCATTATTTTTTTACCAGAACACCCATAAAGCTCTGTTAGAATAGGTGCCTCAGACTGCTAAATGCTGGGCATTTATATGTACATACTAGTTAGTGTGCAGGATTAATATTGGGGCCCCAAACCTGCAATTAGATGGAACCATTTTGGCTCCAATAAAGAAAGTTCTCTTCCATCATCTACACAGAAATGTGAAATCCCAGCACCAGTGAAGCACCTCAGAAGGAGATTTTGTCAGAGACCACAATTTGGTTTCCACAAGATACTTTAACATAGATTTTATCATACCTTGCAGGCCTGAAATATCAAATGTATTCAAACATTTGTTACTCTGGAGAACTGAATTTGGTCTTCGTTTTGCAGAGTATGGCTTACTTATTTGCCCATAGTGTTTATCCAAGAGTGAGTCCATATATCTAATTTTTAATAAAAACATAGCATAAAAGTTCTTCAGTTTCTGAGCAGGCAATTAAACAAGTAGAAAGTTCTGAACAAGTAATGAGAAGGTTCCTCAGACATCAGAAAGTGTGTTTTTTCAAGCTGCAAAAGAGCTCGGTTGATTCATGCTTTACTATGCTGGACACCCCATAAGTCAAACACATAAAAATGTAACACTCACAGCCCACTTCTCAGCAACAATTTAGTACAAGAGCCCTGGGATTTGATTTCATATTTCTACTTTTCATTATTTTTTCAATAACATCTGCATGATAGTACACTACTTTAACATAAAGTGTAATAATTAAATTTAAGCATTTACAGTATGCTAACACAGGTGAAGAATTTTTGAAGTGAATGGCTAAAGCTGGGTTTTTGTGACTACATAAATTCTTGAGCTTGCAACTCTGCAAGTGTGGAATACTTCATTCCAGTCTGACAATGCACTTGTTATGTGCTGTAAGTCAGGCAGCATTTACTTCCTTGGTATTAGGTGCTTAACATTAATCATGTGCTTAAAAAGTGCATGTGACCTGAATTTGTAGCATGATTTTCAAAATGCCATCAACGTGTACTGGTTTCCACTCACTTGTCCTCCCCGGTCCAATTTCAAGCTCCCTTAAGATCTTAATCAAGGAATATTTTGCAGTGCACTTCCCTGAAAAAAAACAAGCGCACCACAGAAGAGCAGTATCTCTCTAGCTGTAGCAATATTGAGTAAATCTGCATCGCCCAAAGAGAAAGCTGTTGCAGATTATCAACTGAGTAGCAGATTTAATAGTTCATAGTCTACTCTGATTCAGCCTAACATGGAGTTCAGAAATGCCACCTGCTGATAGCAGCCAAACAGATTCTGCTATAAATAGCAGTTCTGCAACAAATTCAGCTTAATTCGGCTACGTATTAACAGCATATCCATCAACACAAAAAGTTTTGAGCACCTAACTCCTCCTCCTGTAATTCGTGGGGGGAACACCCCTGTTATTTTACATTTCTGCTGCTCACTCTAAACTCATGAAGTAGTTCAGCTGAGCAGATCTCTTTTTCTTGCTGGATTCTGTTTAATGTGCTGTTACAGCACTCTGTGCAACAGCTGTCTGTGCCATTTGATTACTTCATTGTTGAAAGCCTGACATATGGAAACTCTACTGAAATGTTAGCTGCTTTGATACCTATGAAGAGGAATGAGCTTTTACATTACAACAACGCATTTTTAAAACAACTTAAAGTAAAAAAAAATTAAACACACATTTAGAATCTAAATCATATTAGTTTCCAGCATGCCTGTTACTCTATTTCAATGCCCACTTCCAAAGGCTGGTTACTATTGTGGTTTTGGTTGCTATTACCAGCAAACAATGGGTGGTTTTCTTTCAGCTTTTGCATTCTTGGAAAAGAGAAGGGAACAGATTCAAGAGGAGGCCCGTGGGATTCCTTCATGAGTTATCCATGAAGGCAAATGCTATACAGCAGAATTACAGGAATGATATCTCATGTCATTGAGATAACAGTACATGAGATAACAAGGTTTATTGGGAAAAGTCACTAACTCCCACACAGTATTTCACTTCTCAAAATCAAAGTTTTCACAACAGACAGGTCCTTAATGGACCACAAGAAAGGTGGATCCTTACGGATCAATTTCTGAGTCCCAACTGCCTTTGGTAGGTAGAGCAAGAAGCTCCTTCGTTGTAGTATGCAGACTTTCCTCCCCTGTAAATTAGTCACCTATAGAGGGAACTATGATTATCTAAATTATTTCATCAGCAGCAAGAACTCTTCTTAACACAGAGGGAAGCTGTAATTTTTTGGTCACTGTTTTGCCAGTAGTAGCATTTGAATCCTGAACAAAATCCATCTGAATGAGAGAAGAGATTAATAGTCTGAGTTGTTAGGATCTATTAAT
Organism: Machaerirhynchus nigripectus; assembly: GCA_013397975.1. NCBI lineage: Eukaryota > Metazoa > Chordata > Aves > Passeriformes > Dicruridae > Machaerirhynchus > Machaerirhynchus nigripectus. The sequence continues at coordinate 400,430 of VZRQ01001794.1, forward strand.
TTTATTGAGTAAAAATTTATATGTACCTTTTAGATAATATTCAGTCTTGGAAGATATTCCCTAATCGTGTAAATGGGACATGATTCTCTTTAATTTAGTTATCTAAACCTGAATCAAACACATATACAAATATATTTAAAATTATTGCAAATATTTAAGAGTGCAATCACTCTAGGTATAAAAACTACTCTTAATTACACCAGGCTCTGAAAAAAAGATACTAGGGGAACACTGATGTTTTTCTTTTGATTGAAAATTAATTGAATTTCACTTTCTGTTACAGAATGACATATTACATTAAGTCATGTTTCACCACTAGTATGATTTATTAGACAAAAATTGGCCCATTTCACATAGTGTGTTCTAACTGACTGAAATAGTGCAGCTTTAGGATTACTGACAAAGCTACAAAGCGATCTTGATTTCAGTTTTAGAATATGCTCTATATATCTACAAAACTACTAGTTTACTATAAATCTACTAAAGCATCATTCAGATAGTATCCTCAGATGGTAAATGTAATAATTTCTACATCATCAGTTATAATTTTATAGCCTCAATCATGTTTTTTTCAAGTCTTATAACATTACTTTGCTGAATTTTTAGGCACATTTGAATAATATCACTGTTTAGATCTTAGATTTCTTAAAGGTTAAGGCAAATCCTACAAAGTATTTTTTTTACTCCAGATTAAAATGATTTATTACTTTCAAGTTTTACCAGAAAGATAAAAAAATTGACAAGTTAGGTATTTTCTGTGGGTAGAAAACAGGGTCACTTTCATAAATACTGAGACTGGACTAGTGGAAATTTCAAGGAAGTCTGACATTTATGAAAGGCAAAAAATTTCAAATGCAATCAATCAAAAATGACTGAACAAATATGACTCCCCAGAAAGGCATTTATCCTAATTAATAAGACAAACCAGTAGTTACTCACCTACTCAAATGACAGCTGTAAATCAAACCGAAACCTGCCAGTTCTCTCATGGGGTCAGCCTATGGCCACCCATGAAAACTGCACACTTTCATCTCTTTCCCAAGTGGAAGGACTGAGAAACGGCCACAGCTGCTCCAGGCAACCACAGCATCCTCAACACTTGGTGCCAGGACTGGCTGCCATCCACTGCCCCAAATGATCAGGCAGTAAATAGGTCTATAAACCTATTAAAACAGCATAAATGTTATAACTTGCAATCTATTAAAATAAAAAATAAACAGGAAAGGATGTCTGAGAGCCAGCTTCTTCAGAGCAAAGTGTAATGCTAATTATGAGGTTTTCAAGTACTCCAGTTTTTCATTTTTCTTTTTTTTTTTTTTTTTTTTTTTTTTGTGCAGGGGAAGGTGGGGGAGCACAAGACTTAGGGTTGAACTATTAAAAAGCCAGTTGGTGGTATTAAACTCTTGCTTTAGGGTTTATAAGAAGGCCAAAAATTCACTGCAGGCTGAAATTTACTATTCCAGGCCTGGAATAGTTTATCTATAAAAAAAAAGGTAATAAATATAGAAGAAAATAATAAACAAACACAAAACAGTGTGTCTTTAGATGATTTTAAGCATTTCTTCAATGCAGAAGTGGCTTTTTTTTTCTTTTTTTTTTTAGTCTGAGATTCATCACTATGAATTACTTTTCTAACTAAAATTGGGAACAGGTTATTTTAATAATTAATTCCAAATAAGTTACTATCACTGAATCTCTTTTAAAGTTTTTCAGCATGAAGAGATATCATAGTTTTCAAAGGAATGTCAACGCTCTGACTTACACTCAAAAGCCAAGAAGTTAGGGGTGGAAATTTCATCTGTGAGCCACACAGATGTATGAAAACATTAAAAAAATTAACAACATATGTTAAGGATGCAATGCCAGCCCCATTTTTATCCATAACTAGACTTCATTAGTTTTGTGGGTTTAAAATTGACATTAAAAAAAAAAAAAAGCAGCATAAGTTTTTGTGACTTAATTGAGTGCTCCTTAAATAAAGAGATATTTCAGTGTTTGCAGACTGTTAACATCCTTCCAAAATAAGCTGTGTGCTGGTGCTACTTTGCTCTATTTCCTTATCACCCTAAGGAGCCTTTATTCCTGATGGAAGCCATTTCTTTTGCTAAATCCTGCCTGTGAACTCTAACAAGACCATTTAAGCCCTACTAAACAAAGTCTCCCGGGAGACACTATTGTTAAAAAAAAAAAAACTGGAGCAAATTTTTAAAGCGAACTTTCTGCAATCATTAGAGGGTGCAGGTCTTAAGAAGAGAAAACTTGTTATAGCAGAGGGAACAAAAAGCCAAATGCAAGCAGAGACCATATGCCAGCCACCCTGAGGGAACAGAGGGGAGGTATAGAAAATTAACTAGTGCATTTCTACTTCCCACCAAAACCACAAACGGGCCATTTCAGGGGACTAACACATACAGAGTCTGAGGATAAATACATGTCTACCTCATTACCTGAGAAGAGCCTTAAAGAGCACACTTCTCTGCTGAATATTTCTGCTTCTCTATGAATAATCTCATTTACCAAGAAGAAGGAGGTGCTCACACATGCACATGCAACATTCACAGCATCGGTGTGTGTCAGGCTGGAAGCTGCTCAGCTCTGTCTGAGAACGAGGCCCCACAGTCTTTTGGCACAGATTTTTACTGTAAAACTTAACAAACATTCTCTGCAGCCAAAACACCTTGAACCGCTTCTTATCAGGTTTCACAAGCTAAGTGGGTTTGAGCCTGGTCAATACATAGATGAGAGATCATTATATGAAATTGTACTTTGCTGAAAATTTGTAGCAGTAGCTTAAAACCATCAGGAAGTGGCGAGATATCGCTGTGAGGACATGCACACACGTGACTGGGATCCAGGCAGCTCCTGGCTTCACCCAAAGCCAGACAAACACACCTGGGAAAGCCAAGGTGAGCAGCATACCAAAAGGGAGGACAGTACATGGAAAAGGGGACTCAAAATATAAGTGTGGCTTTCACTTTCTACATTGAACAAGAATGGGAAAAAGCCACGTGTGACAGACACTCTCTGCTGAGGAACATGTGTATTTGTATGCCACCTCACCAGCCTGTAGGACACGATTCCTCTCTGGCATCTGAAGTGGCACCACCACTTGTGCAGTGGCAGTAATGCCAGGCACACTGCTGAGCCCTCACAAACTATCCAACAACTGAGACAGAAGAGAATAAAAGGGAAACAGCCATTCTGAAAATTTCATTAACAAGGTGGGTCAAATCAATCCCATTTTATTTTTGACAAAGTATAGGTCTAAAGGAGGATGAGGACAAGGATTATATTTGGATTATAACGAATACAGGACATAAGGCAACCTAAGGGAAAATAGCCTCTTGGTTTTCTCAAGCTACCACAACATACACCTTTACCTGCATTCAAAGATGAATTAACAAGAGTTTTCTCGGAGTACAAATCAAACAGGACTGCATGGAAGGAATACAGCAGTACTCTTCATTCTCACTGGATGCAGTGGAGCGTGTGCCTGTAGGGCTTGAAAGCTGTGCAGGCACTGTGAGGCTGAAATGTAGGACAATTTACATACTCTAAATTGTTTCCCTGAAACAGATCTTGCCTAACTACCCTTGGTTACATCACCTTGCTTGTCAACTGCCACATATACTTGCACTCGAGGGAGAAAGATTTGCATTGGCCAATAAAAGACATGTGAGCTGCCTATCTAAAATGAGTCTGCAACCCCTACTGGGCTGCCTCTTCAGTCAGTGGTACCCACAGAAAGAGAAACTCATGCCAGGGCATGGCTCTGAGCACCTCATCTAAGTTAGAAAAAATCCTACACCAAGTAAACACTGGGGAAAAACCTGTAGTTATCAGAAAAATCTCAATGCTTACTTTAGGTCCACAAAAACTTTTAAGATGAGAAAAATGGAGATTCTGGGCTCAGGCTGCTGAAATGCAATGCAGTTACTAGTAAATTTAAAAAAAAGTCTTAAAGAAAGAATGTATGTTTTTTGCTACTAGGATGTTACAAACCCTAGCTTTGGAACAGGGGTCCAAAAGGGAACTTGGAACAGAGGGTGCAGAAAGTGGAAGCCAGTATTATTTATAACCTGGCAGGAAGGACTTGCAGAAATGCAGCCATAACAAGCTGATTCTCTTAACTACAGGTAAAACAACATTCTGACTAACTTTAAAAGTTTGGAAAATATATAAATAATAGAAGTATTTTGGTAGACAGATTTCTTTCTTTTTTTCTCTAGTATTTGATGGAACATGTTTCAAAGAGTACATAACTAGCCAATATTCCTGACAGATGTGCAAACTTATACTACCTGACCACATCATGAATTAGCCTTCTCAGGAGGAGCTGTACAAAAAGCAAATGAAAGAAAGAAGAAACTCCTTGCCATCTGTAGGATGTCAAGGAAATGAATCAGTTTGTTTCAAACAGGAGATGATTAAGAAAATCTAAAATTTTCTGAATTACATTAGGACTTTATAATTTAGCTTTTCTCAGCGTGCTTCCCTTTTTCATAACCAGGGACGTACTGAACAACCACTTCATTTTACAGCTTGCAGACAGAACATCACAAGACTGCTACAACTTTTCCATTTCATCATTAATATTAAGACATGAAATAGCCTATATAAAAAACATGTGGTGTAACAGTTTTTCAAGGCAGTGATGCTCATGTGATTTCCTGCTAAGGAGAATATATTGAACCTATTTATTACAGAATAGAATAGCCCTATTATATGCACTTAGCTTTTTAGAAGAAAATACTGGTATTTAGTCTGAAGTGTACCAGAATTATCTGACAAGATCTCTACCTAAAGTAAATCAGACTGACTTAGGCCAAGAGATCTGGTTCAGCACAGCAAGCAATTTTCAGTTACTCTAATCAGCACAAAAAAATCCCCAGGACTTTTATACCTGGGAAAGTATTTATACCTTGGAATATTAACTTTTGAAGAAAATATAGTTCACTTTTTTCATTTAGTTCTTTTCTTGAACATAGTTTCCTATTGAAAGTCCTTTCTACATGGTGACAGCAGCAGAACATTCCTCCCTGTCCACTTACTTATCTATGAATTCCACCTTCCCCCCTACCAAAAGAAAGAAAAGCGGGGGAGGAGATACTGAGACCGTTTTTAAACTTTTTTTAATCTTTAACTGATACTGTACCATATGCAGAGCTCTCCTACTGATACATAAGGGGTCTTTTGAACATTTGGCATTTCTGGTAAGGTTAGGTTCTCACCTAATAGTCTCAGCTGCAGCTTTTAAAGTTAGTGTCCTACTCTGCTTTAGCAAAGAATTTGGAAACAAACACCCAAACACATTTTAGGGATTGCAAACCAAATGTAAAATAGCCCAATGCTTTTCTGTTTCATTTCTTGGGGCACCTCTTCCCAATGCCTCAGTATTGTCTCCTGTTCTCCAAATGCCACGTAGCTAAACTCCTCCCTTTATTTGGGGTAAATCAAAGAGTAGGTGCTTACCTGTAGGAGTACTGCTGCGAAATGAAGAGGAGGGAGTGATTGGAGGGGTGACTGGAGGAGTAAGGCTTCCACTGCTGTGGCGAGGTGGAGTAGATACATTCCCACGGGACACTGTGCTTGACAAAGTCAAAGAGAGTTTCGGCTGAATCTTCTTCTTCAAAGACTCCTGCTCACGTCGAGCTGCATCAGTCATAAATCTAGAACAAGGACAATCATGAGGATGAGAGCTTTGAACCACTGTCCACCAGCAAGCTTTCGGTAAAGGTAGAGGGGTTTTTTGCACTCAGTGACCCAATGGAGTTTCAAACTCAGCCATAACAAGTTCCTCTGCAACACACAGATTTAAAGGATACAAACTTCTCCATCAACAACTTTATGTGTTCAACATCTGGGCCATTTCCTTCTGATTTCAAAAAAATGACATTAGATACTTGCATCATGTGCAAACACACAGGTTTTTTAAGCTCCAACCAGAGCTCAGAATTACAAACAATAATACAATGATTGTACTCGGTCCTTTACAATGACTGCTGCACTGAACTCCTATTCAATCATTCTGTCAAGAAGTAGCTGAGAAAAATGTTAGCAGCAAATGACCTTCAATCTGAAGGTCAAAGGAACAGAATTAATTACCTTGTGTAGATACATAATTTTCAATAGGATAATCACATCCTTTTACTAAAGGTTTTAGACAAAGTTGCCTGGCATAAAAGATGTCTAATTAAATAGCAGTTCCTCAAACTGGAGCTCCCCAGTTCAACAACTCTTGAAAACCAAAAGAGGTCTCTCTGTAGAGCTCTGTACAGGCTGCTGAAGGCCTAATGCATTTCAAGGTTATCTCTGTGGAGTGCTGAGAGGGAATCCCAGCAGCATAATGCAAGGTGTGCACCAGTAGTGCTGTAACTCCAGCAGTGCAACTTTTTGCATGGGATATCTCACCTGGAATAAAAAGAGCTTTTTTCACTTTTATTCTGATTCCTTTCAAAAAGGAACAACTGAACTGAAAAAGACCACTTTTATTCCAAGTACATGCAAAGAGTTACACGAGAAGACCTGATGCTGCTTTGTGCTGACATTCAAAGCATTGCTGCTGGCACCTGTGTAAACTCTCACTTGAAAGGGCTTCATGACTTAGCATTTGAGAGACATTTTAATCCTTTGTCTTTCCCCTCCACTGCATATGGATATACATTAATAATTATGGATATCTGGAAGGATTCCTAAGACGGGCTAAAGTAAATCACCTTGTCAGTACAGCCGTCTGTCCTTGAGGCTGAAGTACAAACTACACCTGCCAGTGAATAAAAACAATATGCACTAGCACACGATACAGAATAAAAAGTTAAGTTACACACAAGCAGTTGTCTGACTATAGTCTCAGAACACTGTGGCATAAAATTCTAAGTACCATTAGAGCAATAAAGCTGTATCCTGTCTGTCCATACCATGAAGGCATTAATAAGTGGATCTTTCCCATGATAAGTAACATCACCACATAGATATTAATAAACAGGTATGTGACATGACATCTTATCTTCTTTGAACTGAGACAACAATACATCATGTCAAGCCCAGATATGGCATTTTTATGAAGTTAATATTTTAAATGCAGATATCCATAGTAACAGTTGAGTGTTAAATTTCTCTTCTTCAAACAAGGGTGCGGATGATATTGACAAAACAGTCCTCAAATGGAAGCCTAAATTTCATTAAAGAAAATAAAAGGATCTTAATAAAGTGGGCATTCAGTACACATTTTCTCTCCTCTAACTAGGAAATGTCTAATTCACTATTTTTGCAATTTGTACTATGATGTATGCTCGCTTCTGGATGGGAAGCCTTATTCCTTAAGAAAATGTTATGGTAACATTATAAATCCTTGAAAACTTGGAAGATAACTTCAGCTGTGAGATATTAAAAGCAGCAGCATGAAAGTTGCTCTTTAGTTAACTCAGCCACAAATAACAATGTTAAAATAATACTGAGTTATAACCACTCTGGTTGAAGTCCATAAAAATCAGGAAAATGTGAACCTATAACTGAAACTTCTCCCTGTCCTCTTAACTCATTCCCATTTGGGCTAAGCATGTAAAGCATATTCCAAAATGTCATTTGTTGTCTACACTGTGAACCTGAGAGAAATGGAAGGCAGAGTCTGTTGAGAAGTTCAGTTTCCAATATCTCACGTATGGAATTAACCTTTTCAGATCCAAACAGTCCCATACATGTTTGCCGAAGCACTGGCAGTGCTGTGGTTTTGAAAAGAAACTTGTCTAAATGGATTAAATGAAAACATTTTTCAGTATTTTAACTGAAATGCAGTATTATACATGTGTCTGACTATGGCAGTGTTCTTCAAAGCTTAAAATATAAGCATTTTAATGATGGATATAGAATGGCATTTCCAACTAGGTCTTTAATTTTCATGTTGGAAGTACATTATGGTTGCAATATCAAGTGTTCACGAATGAAACATGCTGGAATTAGGGTTGGATACTGGTCTCTAAGTTACATGACTGAATACAATTTTCCCTGCCTCATTTAAATGCACAAGATACCTGGGAAATGGAAAATGAACTGTAACTAAAAAAGGCTGCTGTAAGGCCACTTAGGTTAAATCCCATCTTCTTGATAGTCTGTCTCACCATCTTCATATCCATCTCTTTGCTGAGCAAAGCTACCTCTGCTATTTTCCAATTATTATCTACATAACCCTGCCCCTCTAGTTCCACCCCGGGCAGATTTCAGTCACCTTCCCTGTTGCATACAATTTTGTTTACACCTCATAAGCCTCTCTCCCTCAAACCAGTACATCACATAGGTGCAGTGAAACAAGGAGGATCATTCAGCTCCCAGCCACTCATTGAGCCTGTTTTGAAAAGCATAAGGTTTGTGTGCTTTCTTGCCAAAGGTTCATAACATCAGGCAGCAGTGAACTTTTTCTTAAGAAATCTCCTCCACACCCATTTTTTCTTTCCTCACCCTTTCGACCTTCCTAATTAATCAACTCCCTGCTCCAAAACACGTAGGTGCAGTGATTTCTGAATCAAGTGCTTGCAGCAGCTTTAATAAACACAAGCAAAATATAGTTTTCCCCCCTCTTCTCATTCCCTGGAATGGTTCAAGTATTTTTATTGAAACTTTCCCAAGAAATTCAGCCTGAAGGAGACACCCAGCATGGAAAATTTCAGCCCAAACAGAGGAATGCTGGCAACATAAGCAACTGAAACAGTCTTATAATGGAAAGTGTTGCACAACTTTTCATATAGGTGGTAATATAATACAAACAAGCATTAGCTGTTGTTACCAACACAAAAAGTCACAAAACATCAGAGGCTGCGCCTAAATTTAAAAAACCGTTTTCAAATCAAACCTTTTCCAGTATTTCTAAGACTTGTCACCCCCAAACGCTTTGGAGTCAAGAATGAACAGAACACAGTCTTAAAAATTTCCTTGTGCTATTAGCATGCACTGCTTCCCAATCATGCCCCAGTGTGACTCACATGATGATGTCAGAGTTAGTTTATCATAAAACCTATGCTACACACAATGCTAAGACAGTTTAAGAGCTCTGGAGTCATACACCCAGACTGAGGGTAAGGGTTATAAAAATGAGCTGCAGGTAAACTGAAAGGGGAAAAAAAGAACCCAGGTTGCTCTCCAGAACGTATATTCTTAATAGTCCCCATCAGGGCATGAGGTACCCTTTCCTCCTCTTCCTCACTGCTAAATCTTGCTGATGCAGGAAGTCAGCCTTGCTTGGGCCGGCTCTGTTTCCATGTCCACACACATTCACACTGACAGTGAAGAAGGTGCATCACACCTACCTGGTTGGATTTGAATATTAATTTGCTACATTTAGTTTCTTCATGATCTAGTCTCTAAAACATATACCAACAGAGGACATGCCACACTCACAAGCCTGCTGTTCTCCAGTTACTGCGTGCACAGGCAAGAGAAGGGAGGGGGATTATTCTGAGCGTGCACAACAAGCAGATTACACCACACCAAGACTCAACCCCAGCATTGCTCCACAACACTGTCCAGCTGCACACAAGCTTAAAAAAGGCACAGCACTACCTGACAGTAACAAATATGCCCTGTCCTGTGCCTTACCACTGACAACTAGTACTAGCCCACAATGGGGAAAGATAGTAGAACAGAGTTAGTTCTGACCTTTTTCATTATCAGATAATTACGGAAAAACATTGATAGTAGCATTCAGGTCATATTCATGTTTGCCTAATTTGGCTAACCTGCCCTGGGAAAGCCTGTCACCTTTACCAGAACATGAGAACGTGCTGAGCTTCCATCACTTATATTTCAGCAGACTGCTTCTTAGCCCGACACTTGCTCAACTTCAAGACTGACCGGAAAGAGGAGAAAAAAAAATCCATGGTGCTCAATTGCAGATTTTTGCTGCCTTCTGGTCGTATTATATTTAAATAAAAAGTGGTCAGACTTACTTGACAGATGGGGCACACACTAGCTTGCTACCTACTCAATTACATACATACATGAAAGCCACCCATTCTCTTGCTACTCTTTACACCCATCAGAACAAGGTCCTTGCTGTATCTGTTTTCTTCCCCTCAGTCTTTTCCCACTTTTGCCTCAAGATGTTGATGCTATTCTTTGTCCATGCTGTACCAAGAGAAATAATGAAATGGGGATGGTAATTTTAGCTTTCAGTCTTCCTCATCACATTAGCAGTGTTTAGGAAAAAAAAAAAAAGGCTAGGATGGAAAGTACATCTAGTTGTACAGTATTTTAAAACTTCAGGAGATCTCTACTTTGAAGAGGGATTAGGAGAATCCACTTCTCAAGGGATGACCCCATTTCAGTAGGATGGAACTCGGTGGACTCCTCAAGTCAGGAGCTGTCCTCCATACCTTTTGCTTTGTCTTTTCTTGTAAAAGCAGCAAAGTGGTTTGATTTAACGAGTTCCAGAAGGAAGAGACAATTGTTAAGTTGAACCGCTATTGGGTTAAGGAGAAGTCTGGTGAAATCTAAATGGTGGGAGTTCAGCAGTACTTTTTCACAGACAAGTTCACGGACTTGGGCTGTCTTGTGTCCTGGAAAGGATGAAAGGCTTTTCTCAGTTGAACTTGAACAACACCGGGCCAAAACAAAGACAGTCAATATCCCCCGTAATGTCTTGCCACACTATTTATGTGATAATGGGGAAAGAAATATATGAGCAAGTTTTAGACCATCCATTAACTCAAATAATTTGTTGAACACCCTTGAGCACTTGGACATGCCATTCTTCGTAGCGTGGGGAAAACTTAAGTATTCTGCAGCTCTTTACAGACCTTCTGCTTCACAGAAGCTAGCAACAAATTTTTTTCTTTAGAGATCTTTCATTATAGTTTTAGAAAAACCCTAAAAAGAAACATCAGTGTGAAAAAGCCCCATTAAAACCATGCATAATCCCCCATATGCCTTCACACTATTTAGATTACAGAGTATTTGCATAGTGCTAAAGCATATGATTAATACAAAATCCCCTTTGGACTGTCTTGCTTTTTTCTAATTTCACAAAACCCGTAACAATGGGGGAAGAAACAGCCCAAAATAATAATCCCCTCCCAATTATTCTCTCAAACCTGTATTGGATTTCACAACAGGCACTAACCAGATCAAACAGATCATTAAAGGGCATTTCTAAGTTTCTGGAAAGAACTCTTCCAGCCCAGTATTTATGGCAGAAACACCACACATCTGTGTTGGACTTCGGCAAGCTCGTTCACGGAGATCAGGTCTTAAAAGGGAATTCAGTGTTCATTCTCAGTGCCAGTTGTATTTAGACTCATCTATTGAAAGCTTTTCCTATGTACTAAATAAGGATTATTTATGACAAACTGATGAGTATCTCAGACAGATAGGACAGAATCAGATTTCTTTTTATTATTAGCCTTAGGGATAATTCATTGCCAGTACAATTCTTTCATTTCCATTGCTCAACCAGTTCCCTCAAGATGTAAAATTGTTACTTCCATGAAATCAGCTATAGAGTAATACATATTTTTCTGAATATTTGCATCTTGAGCCAATGCAGTAGAGAGTATTAGGCTGCACATGTACCTTAAAAAATTTAAATTGCATTTCTGCCTCATCACTGGAAGACTCGAACACAACATGCAGTCACACTCACTGCTGTCAGTAGACTCAGTGCTGCAACCTTAGGAAATCTGATAAATATGAGCAAGAGTTCAGTGGGTTTACTTCAGTTGTCTGCTCTTCACACATTCCTAAAAGATACAATAAGACACAATAAAGTATTCAACAAGGAGATATTTTGTGCTTCTAGCATGGAAAATTGATTCAGAAGATTGAGTAATTTCATATCTAAATGTGTAAGTGGAGCTAATAGACAGTGATATGCCAAATAATCTACTACCACTCAAGCAGAATAAAAAGAAGCCATCCCAAACCATATAATTGCCTACAGTAAAGCATGTGTTTACTCATTGCTAATCAATACAAGGCAGTGTTAAAAGTAATGGAAAGGAATTTAGTATCTCTCTTGATTTTGGGAATACACAAAAACGTCAGTGTGAGTTACACTTCATTATTTGATTAACAGAAATACCAAACACTGAACATAAGCCCTAGTTTTCCATTTTATAATTATTTACTATATTATATGTAATATATTAAATGCTTATGATATTAAACACATGAATTTTAATATTTTCTCTTTGGAAAGGAGCTCTTTTTCATCTTCTTTTTTTTTTTTCTTTATTCTGTTTTATTTTTCTTCTGTTTTATTCTGCTTACACTTATTTTCCTATATATATTATATATGCTATCTTGAAAATATATTTTCAAGAAGCACCAAAATAATATTTAATTTACAATTAAAACCAAACAAACATAAATCAGTGTTGTATGTTCAGCCCATCACAAAAATAGCTGTTCACTTAAAATTCAATGTAGAAATTATTTTTTTGGATTTTGGGGTTTTAAAAATTTTTTTAAATGACATGGTACTTTTGCCTTTTCTTTCTTGAATTTAGGTAATACATCAAATGAAAAATTGAGGGCTGCATTTTATTTGATATTCTTTTTAAATTTTCAAAAAAAAATGCACACTGGATAGATAACATT
>VZRQ01001794.1:417059-501385 GCA_013397975.1 Machaerirhynchus nigripectus
GCATCACTGCCCATCCCCATCACCAACCATGCCTCATCCCATCCCGCTGTCCCGCATCACTGCCCATCCCCATCACCAACCATGCCTCATCCCATCCCACTGCCCTGCATCACTGCCCATCCCCATCATTTCACATCTCTCATCGCATCCCGCTGCCCCGCATCACTGCCCATCCCCATCACCTCACATCCCTGCATGCTGCCCCACATCACTGCCCATCCCTTGTCCCATCCTGCTGCCTGGCATCACCACCCATCCCCATCACAGCTACCCGTCCTGCCCTATCACCCCAAAACACGTTGCCTACATACCCCTTTATTAAGCACGGCCTCTTCCAGAAGGGCCCAGAAAGGCCTGTAGGCCAAGGCAAGGTGGGAAAGTACTCATCACAGGATGGCAGAAAACCTGCACCAACAGCATCTGCAAATTTAGGGTACCCTGAAGATCTCATTTGGAAAATGTGTGGGTTTATGATGCCAGGTGATACAAGGGAAAGGAACTCAGTGGACTAGATAGGTCTCCTCAGCTTGCATGCCTCAAAATTACCACAGATTTGGCCACACCGAGGATGCTTTACACAATCTGGCCTCATGAAACTCCATAAATGTGAAACTTGCTGTCAGTGGCAGTAATGAGGAACAAAACCTAAAGTCTTCCCCTGCTCCACAGAATGGAGGAGGTTGGAAGGGATCAGCTGGTCCAATCTCCCTGCTTAAGCAGGGTCATCCTACAGCACACAGCACAGGATGGTGTCCAGACAGTTCTTGGATATCTCCAGTAAGGGAGACTCCGCAACCTGGCAGCCTCCCTGGCCAATCTGTTCAGTGCTCAGTCACTCACACAGTAAAGTTCTTCCTCATATTCAAGTGGCATTTCCTGTACATCAGTTTCTGCCCATTGCCTCTTGTCCTAAACCCTCCACCTTCAGAGAAACACCACCTGCAGCACCTGGCACAAAGGGAACAGGAAAGCTATCTGACCTCTCACACCCTCCAGAGGAATCCAAAAGCACCATCATTCACTTTTATTTTCAACAACACAGAATGGATCTTCCTACAATGTCAGTGTATAAAATACAGAAACACATGGCACGTGCACACGGTGCTGTCTAAAGCAATACCTATCTCAGCTTGAACTCCAGCTGGTATCCAGGGACTGCTGTAATCTGCACTAGTTTTAAGTTGGTTTGTGTGCCAAAACATATAATTTATCTACCTCCTTGATCTTTCTGCAGTTTTTGATGCTGTATGAATAGGTGAAGGGAAAATAATGAAATGGAGAACTTTCTCCAATGAATCTCCACAGCTTTTTTAGTAATTTACCATCATCATTTCCACTTATCACTCTGGAAAACATCTGACCTCTATATTTTACACTTTTATTCTTTACACTTCAATCATATTTACATGTATTATCAAGCCATACTAGAATTTCTGCCTTGTTCTCCAGCAACTTTGTTACAGCCAAGTGACACGCATATTCTCTGCATTACCAGTGTCATTCCACCACTCCTCTTGACTGTGGGTCCTTCTGATCTCAGCCCTCTCTGTTTCATACCTCTCCAATTCAGGTCTTCAGCCCTGATTAAGAATCCGTACCCTGAACTTAAGTAGCACTGTATTGCTGCTTGTACATGTGTTCATCTATACCTATATACAAACACACACAAGATTAATCGATACACATATATGTATTACATGCATACATATGAATGAAATATATGTTTGTGTATTAAATATATATGTGTATTTGTTTTCATTTTAACAGCCAAGTGAAAGCAGTTCTTTTGCAGGCCAAAATAATTACATAATGAATTTTAAAAAATGTGTGGCCAAGATAACAGGACTTTTGGAGAGCTGTTACTCAGGCAGCACATACCTAACAGGATTCAGCACACACAAAAGAATTAGCAATTTGTGTGATTCCTAACAGTTCTCTAAGGTAAGCCCTGATGAAAGTATCTGTTTTGAGAAGAGGGCCACAGTACTTACATAAAGAAAGAAAATGTTCTAACCTGTCCTGTAATTTTCTATTTTTGAAACATTGTTTAAACTCTAGACAAGTTTGCAAATACATCTTGAGAAAAATCTTAAAAGCTCAAACTCCAGAAAGTAAGAATAGAGAAATGTACCTATAAATCGAGATTTGAAATAACCATAATAAAGTGTGGCAGTGTCTGACGTGATTTTTGAATTTCTGAGGTTGTCAGTAATGAGGCACGATGCTGTGCATGAAAAACACTTACCTGCATCCCTTTCTAATTCTGAAACTGTTGCCAAACAGAGGGAATGTGACAGAGAAATTTTAGCAACAGCCTCAAAACACCATGACCACTGTCTCCATTCTTCAGTCAGTGCCTAAGCCTCTATGCCACAGTATCTTGCAACATATATTCAAATTTCAGATTTATTTCAACAACCTGAAAAAAGCTAGCCTAGGAAAATGCTTTAAATGCAAATTTCTGCTCATCCTATGTAGATCCTAAACCACACCAACAACCTCAGTGCAAATATTAGCCACGTTTAATAGCTGGCCTGACCAGCTACAGGGACTTGAAACCTCCAGCCCTCTCAGTACAGTGGTTCCCACAAGTGTATGCTTAGCGGTTCCTTGATGGTCTACAAACTTACATTAAACAGCAGTTCATTAGAAGCCAGAGGGTAAAATTTGGTGCATTATGGCCTAAGAAAACATTGAGTGTTGACTCTGGTCTGCAAAACTGCCATGTTAGAGAACCACTGTCTGGGCTGAAAGGCATGTGGCCAAGGTTTGCTCCCAATTCTGGCCCAAGCATCAGACGTGAACCTGTATGAGGGCATTTCTCAGCTGTTCGTCTCACCTAAAATGCGGACCTGGGCCAAGCGGCCCCCCCTTGGCACGGGGCAGTTCTCTCTCGTCAGCAACACCAAGTAGAAAGAGAGAGCTAAAAGGCAGACAATTAAATAACTTCTTGTTGCTTGCTTGTCACAAAAACTTCACAAACTTTCCTTTACATATTTGCACAGTACTCTCTTTGGAGATGAGGACTTGAAAAAAATCTTTGGCATATTGATTTCCAGACTTAATTTTGCTCACAGGGGCTAAAAATCTATTAAACCTTTCCACTCTCCCTTCTGCTCTGTCTACTTTCCAAGTCTGTTTTGGCATATTCCTACCACATAAACTAAGCACCAAATACCGAGAGACTAAAGGATACATGTCCTTTTCTATCTCCCCCAAAACCTATGTCAAGCATCAGAGGAGACATTTAAAAATCTACAGACCTGGAAAACAACCTATGGACTGCTGTATATAAGTGAATAATATCTACCCTTAATGCTTTTCATCCATCAGTCAACATCTGTAGTAAAAAGCTTAAACACATTCAATATAATGCACTGACACAAAATACTTTGCTTCTTGCAAATCTTTAAACAAGAGTTTTTAATCTTCAAATAATTTAATCCTCAAAAATGTTTTAACTGTTTCTAAGGCTAGCTCCTTAAATAATTTTTCCCCTTTCATTTCTGTATTTATCAATCAAACAAATTCTAAAGGCTGTTTTATGAATAGGATAAAGGTAGAGCTTCAGATCATGGTTCTATTTTATAAAGATATTATGAAATAAAATGATAATAAATATTACACAATTTTTCCTGGAGCTGACTTCCTAGAAATGCTGAAAGACAGTTCTAATCAGTCTTTCACAGTTGAGGGGGACAAAGAAACTTTTCAAAGGAAGAAGAATTTTTTTTTAACACCTGCAAATGCAAAAGCTGTGTGATGATCTGCCTCCTCTTAATCATTATCTTTTTCCTTCGATGCTAGTGTCCTTTTCCTATCCAAACTAATTTTATAAAATATTTTTTCATTCATGGAAGCCAATTTTTCCTCGAACTGTCAATTCTTTATAATAAACTGTCAGCAGGACTAAAAAATATAGGAATGGTACTTTGCAACAAATTTTACTCAAGAACTTTTAAGGCTACTGGGATTTTTTGGATGCTCAGGTAGGCTTGCCCCTTGACGCAGACTGCTTTTGCTGAAGAAAAGAATTCTGAAATTGCCCTTGAAAAGCATTTTCCTATATGAGTTGCATGTAAACTCTCACATATAATCAACTGAAATACTTAGAACTCCTCTCCACCCCCTGAGTAACTCATGTCTATTGTGCTGCCTTATTGGGAGGAAAGAGCAAGAAAATCCTATATGCAAGGTCCATACCTTTTTCAATGGGAGGCTCACAGAGGCCTGAATTTTAAAAGGCAAAATTTTAATTTAATAAAAATTATTAATTTTAATGACAAATATGAAAATGAAAGTAATCAAAGTTATTAACTTAAATGCAAAAAAAAAAAATACAGTGATTTTGGTATTTTTCTGAAAGCTTTATTTGTCCCTTAAAAACAAACAAGATCCAGTCACTTTTCAAAAGCTGTTGAGTAATTACTGCAAAGCTGTCAAACACTCGACTCTGGTAAGCCTAAATAAGATTTTCAGATGTATCAGAAATTAGGATGGATATTGCTGAACATACTCCTGAGCTCAAGCATTCTTTATCCTAGCAGCGTCAAAAGACTAAATAGATACAATATTTTTATTTGCTTTTGCTGCAAATTACTGTAAAGCCCCGAAAACTAAAAAAAAACACCCAAAAATGAAAAAACAAACCACTACTGAGAAATGTGTATTTGCAGTAAGAAAGCCTGTGACATTTAGCACCAAAAGTTATCCCTCCCTTGCCCCCAAGTTAACTCCTTCCCCCTTAGGTAATAAACTTCACAGTGATACAGGCTGAAGGGTTTGCAGGGGTGACATAGCAGCCACTTGCTGGAGCTGCTCAGCACCATTTTTATTCTCATCTCCCACTGACACTGGAGTAATTGAAAACACTTGCACGAGGTGCTCAGCAACTTGCAAAATCAAATACCAACGTCAGCGAGCTTCAGCACTGCTCGAATCCTGCAATGCAGTGAAACGAAACCATCAGGGTCACCCTGGCACTTGAGTGGGAGCCAAGGTAAGTGGAATAAGATGGGAGTGCTGCCACGAAAGGGCTCAGTACTGAGGGTGTTCACATTCTTGTCAGCAGCATCTCAAAACAGCATATGGCAGCCTGACGGGACAAGAAGCTGCAAAGATGGATCAGAATGTGCAGACTGGGCAGGATAGGTAAGCTAGGAGGAGTAAAGGTCCTTAAGGACAAAGTCCCATGGTAACAGACAAGGAAGGTTAGTTAAAACTCAGCTACTGCAGGGGAAGCTCAGTGATAAGAAATAAAGAGATAAAATGACATTCTGATTGCGAAGAGCTGTCCCCTTATACCTGTCCCTTAATTACCAGGATTAGTAAGGCATTGCCCAAACCTCTAGTTAAAAACTACAGCATGTCCGTGTGCACCCATGAACTCAGTGAGAAAACTCTCCAGACCATGATCACTCGGCCCTCCCGGTACCTTCCCAGCTGGAGGGGAGCATCTCTGATCTGATACTGCACAGCGAAGGAACATTTTGGTGCACCGTGTGCCCCGGTGTACTGGATTGCCAAGGGAATGGCAGCTGCCCAAGAGCTGGCACAGCATGTGTGGCTGCGCTCCCAGCAACATCTACAGACTGCTCCCCCAGACTCACAGGCTTATTGCTGCAAATTCTTAAGCTCCAGAGTATAAGTTCAACAACACCAATGCTTTCCTCATTTAGAACATCGGAGAGGACAGGTGATAAGGATTAAGAGAAAATAAAGTTTGAGTATTTTCAGCACAGCAAGGAAAGCCACACCGCAGTTCACCATTTAATGGCAGAAATATGAACATGAAAAGCATAAAATTGAAAGCAAAGCCTGAGAGAAAAGAACCAAACCCCCTGAACACCAGCCCTCCTATCCCCCAACCCACAGAACTGATGTAAGAGCAGAGGAGGGAAGCTACCCACAGTAATACTGGCAAGTGATGAGCAGGCAAGAGCTAATGGAAGAAACAGAATGCTTCAATCAGCCATGACATCAGGCTGTCAAAAGCAAGTTGGCTGTTATCACATTAAAAATCCGCTCAAGTAAACAAATGAAAAATAAAGATCAGAACAGAAAGCTCAAGACTCAGTTTACCAATGGATTAACGACTATCATTAGCTGGGAACACTCTAAAAAAACAATCTATGCAAGCTAAAACATTATTATCCATAATAATTGGTTCACTACTGAGAATGCTGCCTCTCTGCCAAAATCTAGCGCTAAACCAGATAGACATGTTCTGTTCATTTTCTTTCCAAGAGTTAATGCAGTGGTTGATTTCTCTTCTTAAGCCTTTGGCTATCACAGCAAATTAGGAACTGGAAAATAACTCTTCATAATTTTTATCCATTAAAAAAGGAGTTTTTCCCAGAGCACACAAACACCAAAACAGCCACAAAAGCTCTTAACTTTTCAAAGAGTAAATTAATGATCACTGTGGATTATAAACATACAAAAAGGCCCTGAAATTTAAATAAACAGAGGGATAACATTATCTAATGGATGGGAATTGGAGACATTCTGGCTTCAAATTAAAAAACCCAACACCTAGTTAACAATAAGGAAGATTTACCAAGTGAAATTAAGTCTTTCATTTGGCTTCAGACCAATATAGGATGTTTTTCTAGGATATTGTCATTACATCAAATCACAAGTTACAGAGTTCAGGCTATACTGACTTCTGCTGCAAAAGAAGCAGCAGAATTCCTCTGCAGATGTGGTGAGGGCACTTCCTTGCCTGTGTTATGTCTAGGCAACCATAAGGATCCATTCCATACTACCAGAAACTTTGTAAACCTTGATACAGATATAATTGATCAGAGGCCTGTTCACAGCTTTTAATTGTGAATATCTCTCATCAGCCATTTGAGAGAGCAAATACTCCATGGGATGAGCAAGAAAGAACCACTGCATGTTTAGGAAGAGCTGCATTCCATTAGCTACTGAGATCAAGTTAATCTTTCCAAGTCCCGATCAAGTCATCTCCATGCAGTACACATAAACCTTCTCACCTACCTCTCCAGCCCACTGTACTTCACTCAACTAATCCTGCTGGTTTACTCCACTGATTAATTTGACTAGTCTGAACTATCTCCATGAGAAGCACCTCTCTCCTCCACCGATTAAAGAGGGAGGCAGTTCAGCCTTCCCTGGGCAGTCTAATCCCTCTTTCCTGTGAACACCTTCTCAGTATCAACTACCAGATACTTATCAACAAGATACCACCGACCAGACTAGTGATCTTTCACATCATGGTTCATTTTCCTCTCTACATTAGCAGTCCCCTCCACATCCCCTCCAATTTTTACTACAAAATTTTGAGTCAGTTTACCAGGGAAATTACACAGCAGAGGTAAGGTAGGAAAGGGAAACCTGAATTTCACAAATAATTTTTCAGGTAAAGTATACAGAGGACAAGCAGCATGTGTCAACACTCTTAGCAATCTACAGAGCTGGCCTCTCAGGTATGTGTTGCTGGGACACAGCTTATCCCATGAGACCACAAGAAAAAACTACCTTCCTACTACCTGATACTTACAGAAAAGCACTTACATAACTGTACAAGATGAGGCCACATGTATGTGCTTCAGGCAAATTTCAGAGAGCTTCCCTTAGCACGGAAGACGTACAGTAAGAGTTTTTGTTCCAATTTGCTAAATAGAAGACCATAAAAGGTGTATAATGTCAATACCACAGTTGTTTTCATATGGTGGTTCTTCATTGTCATCAAAAGACTCTGCTATCACTCTAAGAACTAAATTTATTAATTAAGCAATGGAAAAATTTTTAGGTGTAAAACCTAGCCTTTTAAGAAACATGAAGAATAGTTGCTTCTGTGGTGGTTCTGTTCCACTTTTCTTTTTCTTTTAATTGAAAACTTGGGGATAATCAAGACAAACAGCTCAAAATACCATCAAGTTTTAGCTCTCTATATGTCCTATTTATTTCCAGTCTGGAATAAAGTGCTTTCAAATATTCTGCCTATTTCACCATGTCCTGAGTTTTGCAATTCTTAGTCAAGGAAATGAACATCACTAAGAAACTAGTAACTACATGTGGGAATAAACAGCTGAATCAGAACGTGCTTTTCCCACTCCTCTGTCATCATCGTCCAGGAACTGATGAAACAGCCCACAATTGGTTTCTCTGTTGGGATAATCATCACTTCTGGGTCTATAAGATATGATCTCACTGTATTCTGCAAAAAAATAATAATAAAAAAATTAAAACCAGGACATGCAGAACTCTGATGGGTGCAGGGGGGAGGACTAATTTGAAATTTGGTATCCGCGAAATACTGAGTTTCTTCTCACATACACCTGTGAAACAGGGGCACACCTCTTACAGCGTGAGAGATCCCGGTGCAGAGAAAGAAGCAACTAATTTCATGTTCACTGGAGGAAACCTCTGCTGATATCTCAAACAAAACTAGCTTCTATTTTATTTACTTGCAGGTGAGACTGCAATACAAGAATGCGTCTAAATCTCTCTTCTCTTCTTGTTGAACTCAAGTAGGGAATTCTCTTTCCAATGTTAATGGGATTATTTATATATTTAATGGTTAAACAGACTTTCTTCAGGTCTGTCCTAAGTTTAAGGCTTTCTGTTTTCACTTAAGGAACAGTTGCCTGCCAATATTTTTTGGTACATTTGCAACTGTTGAACAATGATGTGAAAATATAATTGCTAATATGCCTTAAGACTAGAATAAATACATGATATTTTATTTAGGTATAGTCATATTTTTCTTAGCATTTGCAGAAATCTTGAATCATGGCATATTAATAAATTTGATTAGATTTCACAAGTTGCAGAAGATGTCTTCTATCAAACTAAGTTCAAATTTATTGCTGACAAACCTTTGCAATTTATGCTCTGATGAGAAATAAAACAATTCTAATACAGGCTGCTCTAAGTACATTTTAGCCTAATCCACTACAACAGATTTCATTTGGCTCTCAAGTTTTAAGCTTTTATATTTTCAGGACTTGATTATTCTCATATGTTAGAAACTGCATCTGGAGCTAGGCAACAGTATATTCTTCTTCAGATCCCAAGTTCCTTCTCCACTTGTTCACGTGGTCCTCCACCTAGCCAAAAACACTGCAGGGCCCTCACCACTGCCTGAATAATTGGGTTGGCTAAACCAAAATCCATTTAAAAAGAACCCCAAACCGTTCATCCTAAAGGATTCCCCAAGTGCTTTTAAGAAAAATAAGAAACAGCTTTACATGGGGAACGTGTAACTTGTAAACTCTCTCACCCAGTGCACATAAGAAAACAACACAGCAAAGGTAAGAACACAGGCTGTCTCTGTCCTCCCCATTTTCATATCTCAAGAGCATCCTAAAATTGTGTAACGACACCTCAATTCTCAAGTAATTCCGAACAGCCTCTGTGTAATTTCAGGTGTAAATCTGAAAAAAACATGACAAAGTCAAGCTACTTTTATGCACTATATTAGTTTTACTGGTTTTTTATCCTTCAGCATCTTTATTATCGGCCACATCCTTGCATTCTGCTTTGCAAATGAGACACAGTGAATGCTCGCAAAAAGCCACTAAAGAGCCAGAAACAAGGTATAGGGTTCTGTAGCTGTTCTTACAGTTTTCACTTTGCCAGTCCAAAAGAAAACTGCAGAATTACATGCTCCTATAAGCTATTCTCGCACTGTAATGCTGTCTTTCTGTAAGGCTAACTTGTGGAAATTTAAGATTTCACTAATGCTTCCCATTGTGTGGACTTGCTATTTCCTCATAATGAAGCAGCCAAAAGTAATGACGTTTTAAATGCCAGGTCCCAAACACAGTCCCTGCAAATGCAGTGTCACTACCATGGGGCTATTCTTTTGAAAAGCATCAGGCTACAAGAAGTCTCCCCCAGGTATGGACAGGATCCAGAATCCAGGAGTTGTCCCACCAGTAACTTGTGTGTTACCAGGAGTGGAAGACAGATGTCCATACCATGTCCAGGAACCTCATATGGATGTGGAAATACAGAATAAGTAACACTAACCAAATTACGTGTATCTACTAGCATAGCTTTACTGCAATTAGTATTGTTTTATATATAATACAGTATTTGTAAATGATAATATTTGTATATAGCAGTTATTTAGATTAGTGACATTAAAAAAACCCAGAAAACTTCTCCATGATGTGTCTGGGATTCCAAATATGATGACGTGAAGTCTGCTTGCCTGCATTTCAAAGATAATGCTGAATTTCAATACATTTATGGTTTCCAAAAAATCACGCTCATTGTCGAGTATGCTTTGGATCCAGCTAAGAGATAATACTTGAAGATAATAATTTTCCTGGACATCACCTTTTTAAAACTAGTTCCATCTCAGTAAAAACTAATAGAAGCCTCTGCTCTGCTGGTAGGCCTAAATGGATAATCCAAGTGTCTCTTATCCAGCTCCCACACACCCCACGGCACTGTGGTTTACACAAGGTGCTCAGCTGCCCAGGCAGGGAAATGCCTTTTTAATAAAGTGCAATGGTTCTATATCTTAAAAGAGTGCAGTAAAGGGACCCAGTAAAAGAAAAAAAAGAAAGGAAAAAAGACAAAGAGAGGAAAATAAAAGATCCAGCATTATGTTATCAAGCGTCAGAAGTCAATTACACTATTACTGAGTAATTATTGAAAAATAATTATTGACATATAAATACTTTCAGTGTCACAACGTGTTATTTTAATGGTTCTGAGAAGTCCTTAAAAACATTATTGCTGATTATCCCTCTTTAGCAGCTCTCCCCCATGCAGCCTCTGACTCTCCCGCCATCCCTGCGGAGGTGATGGTTTTGCAATCCCCTTGCCTGGCCCAACTCCTTGCAAGGGAAATGGTTCCACCTTTCATTCCACACCAACCTGCCTGTTCCCATCACTGTTTCTTCCCAGCAGAAGTGTTTGTGTGCTTGTGGGCAAGCTGGAACACGGACCTGGTCCAAGTGAAAGCTAACCCAACCAAAACCACATCAGAACCACAAAGTCAGCACACAAAGGAAACAGGCAGCCTGAACAGGGAGAGGCAATCATCCCTTTCTCCAGCAGCACCGAGTTATGCCAAATGAAAGTGATGACAAGTTTAGACTGACTTGCCTCATCACAGACACTTTCCACATATTCCTCAAATTAATTTTTTTGCGTGACAAGTCTTTCCATTGCCTGTTCCCATTTACTAATTCAGACGTTGGGCTGGACGTACACCATGGGAGCAATTTCTGAGATACATTTGAGAAAAGGAAAGAACTTCAACTGTGCAAAAACTGAAAAGCTATTTGTCACCACGTCATTTCCCAATTGCAAGTCCACTACCCACATCTAGCTTAAATTAAAAAGTTCTGTAAAGAACAGAACTAATGAAGCTGGATTTCCTAAGGACGTACAAACCACTTCCTTCAACTTCCTACTGCAATAAACACCAGCTCCTCCTGTGTCTTCTGTAATTCCCTCCTCTCGTCTTCATTTTCCTGTGACCCTCTCCCCCCCTCCACATTTAGACCCAGATCTTCTTTCATAGTGTTTATAGTTGTTTCAACCACAACTGTAACCTCAGACAAATGTCTGAATATCCACTGTAACCCGCTGACTTTGAATAGCTACAAAGTTCTCTGAAAATGAGGCCCATGCAAAGGCATATATACAGTTGGGTCCTTCAAACCTCTAGTCACTTAGGAATCCTTAAATGAACTCCTGACTCCTGGTATTCAACCCAGAATCCCACCGACTTCAGCCGGTACCCCTGGGAAACCTTCTGAGGATAGGCTGGGGTTTGCACTCAAGCCAGACCTTGGCAGCAGGGAGAAGTTTAAACCTGTGCAACTTTCAGCTGTGGAACTGGAGTGTGACCCTACCTAGGAGAAACGGTTGAGGCATACCATGCCTGAATCCCCCACCAGGTTCCCCAGCTCTGTGATGGAAAAAAACCAGAAGTTTGTGCAGGACAGGAAAGTCCAACTGGAGTTTTTCTTTGAAGAAGCTGACCTTGAAGCCGAGCAGACATTTAGGATGACCGAGCATGCACTGTCCCTTAGCAGGTCACACGTCACTCCTCAAAACCATGCAGTTTACAGGTGGTGGAATTTGGAGGCACCAGGGGACACAGAGAAGACTGTGGCTTAGCCCCACCATACCACACATATCTACACATCGTCATGGAGAACAGTGCCCTTTTCTCTGCCTTTCATGTGCTTCTAAAGTGGTATTAGATAACTAAATCCGATAAATAAGTTTAATGGTATATTCCTATTCACATGTAGGCGTAGAATTCTTACACTGAGAGATAAAAAATTAATAAATCCCTCCCCCAACTTTTCTACCAAATTGTTATTTAAAAAGACATTTCCATGGTTTAAAAAAAAAATACATTACTGTTACACTTTAGTACTATTATCTAACATGCAATTTCAAGGGCAAATTTTTTAACAGAGCATTTAAGACGCTTTCTTAGGAAGTCTGGATCTTTGATGTTAAATTTATGATCAGTCATTGCTTGACAATTGTAATTAATATGCTAGGTGATTTTCTGACTTGCTGTTCCAAGAGACATTATTATTTGTAGTCTGTCAGTGTAACACATAAATTATGAGCTATGTTCACCTGTAATAGACTGAAATGAAACTTCAAAAATGACATTTATGAAGAAAAATGATGAAGTCCTTTCCACCATGAGAATGGGCATATCACACAGTCTAAAGTAGACTCAGAACAGAAAAAAGTTTAAGTTATGTATTTTGAAATGCCTGCCTGCCAAAAATAATTACATGCTTAAGAACAGATAACTCTTCAGTTGCAAGGTCTCATAAACTGGCCAATGTCATGCACGATCAAGGAGGAGTTTTACACACACTTTAATTTTTTTTGCCTGCTGAACACTACCATGCAGTCATTTTTCAAGACAGTGATGCATATTAGTACATCAAGAAATATCTTCTAAAGGAAAGAAAAAAATTACCTCCCTGAAACAGAGCATGAACTATTTGTAAGAAAACCCCCATGCACATAAGAGTTTTCATCTTCTTCTAAAAAAATTTTAAAGAAAACAACTTAGACTTGTCTTTTCATTACAAAGATATACTGAAGTTTAATTTTTAGATATTGTATAATATGAAATTTCAAACCAGAATGAATCAAGGCAAAACCAGAACCTATATAAACCAGACACTTGCCAACCATGTACCTTGATGATCTAGACAGGAAAAGCATTGTGTGGAAGAACATGCCCAAACTTTTACTAGGTATTAATTTGCAAGTCTAAAACAGCCAAACATTTTTCAAAGCTGTTGTCCATTATGTTTACAAAAAAAAAGGTGTGCACACACTAAGCAAATGCATTTAGAAAACCTAAACCTTCAAGGGCTTTCACACAATAATGCAAGTAAATGGAGAATAGGCAATATGTACTTTGCCAAGTAATAAACAAAGAGCTTTCATTAATTTTTTTTTTAAAAGCTATCAAAACAAAAAACCCAATGAAATGCCTGAAGTAAGTGCCCTGAGTCTATATTACTGGAAATGTCTAGGTATGCTAAGTATCCCCATATTCCACTAACTTCAAGTGAGAATCCAGAGGAAGCAATTGCAGCTCTGAGGCTTCTCTGCAGAGCACTCCTGCTAGTGAGGGAAATGCTCTGGAGTCTGGGTGCTTCCAACCCTGTAACACTGCAAGGGCAGAGGAGAGAAACAGAACCAGCTATGCTAAGCGTATACTAGCAGATACACACATGGAGAAAGGCATCCTTTAAACCAAAGGGTGAATCCTGGGTTTCCCCCGCAGTGTGGGGTCATCCACAGGTGACCTGTGTGGATCAGCAGGAGTTTTGCTCGAGCTGAAGTGTGGATGTACTCAATCACTGTGTGCATCCTTAGGTGTAATGTAATAATGTGGTGTTTTAAATTTCTGAGTAAAAAAAAAATCTGTAACATGGACTGGAAAAAACCCCAAAGTTTTAGGCAGACTTAGGAAATTCAGAACATCTTTAGCTTAAATAAGTACTCAAACTGTGATAGTTTAAAAAAGCCTAAACCACAAACCTGAACTGAAAAGACCAAAGTAATAACTAAACCAAATTTTGTCCTTCCCATATTTCAGCCTAAAATAAGCAAAACCACTGAACTATAGCTTAAGTTTTCTGCCAATTTTTTGGTTTGCTCCCATGAGAAAACCTAACTTTAATACTTGCAAGTATTAAACTAATCAGAACATTTTGACAATTTAAGTTTGGAAAATATGAAACATACACAGTTCCACGGAATAACCTTGTAGGGCTTTTTTTTGTTTTGTTTACATTATGCAACCAACTTTGCCTCATTCATTTATGTCCGAGTAAGGGAGTCTGTCACTGCTATCCCTCACTGTCTATACATTACTCTTTCCCTTGCTCCTCACGTGCAACCCACAGGGCATAGGTACAAACCAAAAATATCCATCTCAAAGTTCTGGGCAAACTGCATGCTGAACCCACAGCATCTCTCCTCTTACTCCTTGTACTGTTCTTTGCTAGCCTACAATCTTGGGGTTACATTATTTGCCAGGTTGTGGAGACTAAAATAGGAGTGATAAAACCCCTGAAGTTACAGATGCCAAAAGAATTACTGTAAATACCAGGGCAGTAAAAGTTTAACCAAACAGTCTCAGATTAACAAATACATCTGCAGCTTTACTACTACTGATAGCATTATTGGTACTGTAACTATATAATTATTTTTTCCTAGTCTTAAAAGGTTTAGACTTCGAATTAGCACAGCCAATGCATTCAGCCTACAAAAACAGGTCTGTCCAGATTGAGGATATTTTTTGCACACTTGTGGACAAGATGTTGGCTTCATTTTACAACCAACATCTTGTCCACATCAGGGGAGCGTTCTCACACAGACATGCATACCATGTGGGCTACCTGCTGAGTTTTGGCAAGCTTGGCAGGCTGCAGAGCATAAAGGGTAGGCAGTTGTAGTGGAAAAAACCTTCATGGGAATTTTTTTTTATGTTGTGAAAAAAGAAATAGAAAAAAAAGCAAACTGTTTCCCAATGAACCACACTGTGAGCTGGCATAAGGAAGATAAGGGCAGGAAATTGGATGTAAAACTAGTGCATAGGTCCTTTAACAGAGGAGGCACTCTGCAAGTTGCCAATGTGACATACACATTTCTTTTCTAAAATTCAGCCACTTTTTTCTTTTAATTAGCCATATGGAAAGTTGAAAGACTTGTGAACTTACAGCATCAATCCCACATGTTGAACTTAATTTTGGAGAGGTTTTACTCAATCTTGTGTCTTTAATTTATTTTTATACTCACATTTAAACACCGTTAGACAAAATAACACATGTAGAGCAAGATACGCCTTACGCTATGAACATAGTTCAGTATTACTTAATTCTTATATAAAAGTGCTAAAGTGTTTCAAATTAGGAAATGAAGTGCACCCTCCAAGCGATTATGTTTTAGTGTTCCACCTTGGTAAATTTTACAAATATTGGTGTAGCCAACTATTCTTAGTTTCCTGGTATGATCTAGAAAGCAAAGCAGAATAAAAACGGTTGAAGCACTAAAAACAGCCACTGCCAAAAGAAAAAATGCAACAGCACCACCTAAGGCCCATCTAAGACAGTGCAAAAAGTCAGAGGTGTTACAGATCCCTTATTCATATTTATACAGCTGTAACATGCATTATAAAATTGTAGCATGGTATTTCTTCATGCCTTGAGTGTTGGCTAACCAATTCCTTATACTTATTTATTCACATTTGGATTTCCACACAGTTCACAGTACTGTGTGAATCAAAGGTTCAACTGTTAAATACATTTATACTCCTCATTTTTCCACTCTGAAATTAAGTGATATTGTATTTCAAACACATCATGGGAAAGAAAATTCTTAAACCATTTTAAACTATTGTGACAAATCATCTAGCCTAGTTGCCACTGGCAAAGTTTTGAAGCACAAAACTGCCCCCTGGTGCAGAATTTTTATTTTCTACGGTAACTGAAGCATCAAGGTAACTACAACCTCAAGTGAAGAACTTTCTTCCAGTTTCCAGCCTCAGAAGATCCATGAACAAATTGATAAACATTTGTTCTGCTAGCTATGTGATTCTTTACTTTGGATAGCTCCCTTCTCTGCTTGTTTACTCTTCATACAACATTTATGAAAGCTAAGCTGTTCTCTCCTAGCCTTGGCTAGCCTCTAAAGGAGAGCTAGCCTTCTCTGACACGACTTTATTCCCTTCGGTATCCACCCTTTGCTGCCCTACACCCCATCCCAAACAAGTCACAATGCTCACCGCACCAGCACTGGCCTCACGTCCGCTGGAAGTAGCTCATCCAACACAATCCTTTGTGCCTTTTATGACTTGCCCATTTACATCAGTCGCTATACTATGGGATGACTGAACAGTGTTCAGTAATATGATTGAAGTCTGTTCCTAGTGAGGAATACAAGCATGCTCGAGTTGCTTTTTATTTTGCTCTCCTATTATTTTATAAGGAATTAATTCATCATAATCTGCGGTACTGTATAAGTTTAAGACTTCGTCAAGTAATCAGCGAGACCACTACAGGAGACAGACAAATTTTATCTCTTCCTCTGACCTGTTTCTTCCCTTGTGTCTGTATTAACACAACATTACCAAACTAAGTGACCTTTCTTACAAACATGCATGCAAATGATGTAACCATTTTCAGAGAGCTCGGCTAACATAAGAGCTGTATTATTAATAGACAATCAGCGAAAAATTTTCTGCCAATATTTGTACAGAAAAGATTACGTGTGTCACTCAGCTTGTCAGCTGTGGAACCTGATGTGGTCAGAAACAGCACTTACAGAGGAGATGGCTGTATGCAGAATGCAAAGTCACTGAGGGCATCTCTCCACAGCTCTGCTGAGGTAAGTGCATGTAACACACCGCCACAGGAGTTACAGGCCATTCACTGGTCACAGACCACAGCTCTAGGAGCTGTTGGAGGGGGAGAAAGGGTGCCTTAAAAAGATGCCCAGGACACAGGTGTTTAGATCAAGCAAGTTTGATCTATCATGCCTTCTTCATTGCTCAGGCACTCAGCAGCCCTTCCTGCCTGCCCTCCTTTATCCTTACCCGACAGATCCGGACCTACGAAACAGCAGCCCAGAGGTTTCGCAGGGTTCAGAGCTGCCAGGCTTCCAGGGAGTGGCCTCCCTTCTTTTTCCTATTTTATTCCAGGCACAACTCCAGCTACTGTCCCTTGTAGTTAGACTGTGAAAGGAGCTGTTTGAAAGCAAATTCCTAAATAATGCCCTCTGAGCAGCTGCGATTCCCAATCTGCCTGCAAACACAGCTCCTTCACTGTGCAGAATTTAAGCTCACACCTCCCCAGGATTTGTTTATGTTATTAACACAAAATTAATAATACATTAACAATGTTAATTGGACAACTCTACCCCAGACTTGGTCAGGATAGTCTGCTGGGTCCACAAAAGCTG
Source organism: Machaerirhynchus nigripectus (assembly GCA_013397975.1). NCBI lineage: Eukaryota > Metazoa > Chordata > Aves > Passeriformes > Dicruridae > Machaerirhynchus > Machaerirhynchus nigripectus. Next base: position 434,508 of record VZRQ01001794.1, read on the forward strand.
TATCTTATGTTAGTAGCCCTCAGCACTCACTGCACTTGGACAAGAGTGTGGAACTATTTACATGCTGCAGTCAACCCAGTGCTCTGCTCTCCTGGCTGGCCTTCAATTTGAGCTTTAATATCCTGTGGCCCCAGCATTACAGTCTCTCAACACAGGGTGTTGTTCCCCCCCAGCAAGGCTAAATGCTATGGTAATACACACTTCTGCCCCCTGCTACTTAAGTGGGGTAGCAGGACAATTCATTACCGAGAAAATTAATGATGATGATAATAATAGTAGTAGTAGTAATAATGACATTCATACAAGTAACACAAAAGGGTTCAATTTTTCATTGGTTACAATCAGATATTTCAAAAGATTAAAGAGTAAAGCTTTGATTAGGTATTCCATAAAAAACAGTCTCACGGAAGTTTCATTTCAAGTGCCTGCTATGAGACCTGCTTGATAAACAGAGATTCGAGTGCTTTGTTCCCCAAGAACAAGATACTTCATTATTGATGCATCTACCAAAATTAATCATTTTCATGACTTCAACAGGAAACATTTTCTGATTCTGCCTTAGAGTCAATATTGAGGAATTTTGCAATTTCTGAGCCTATGAGACAGGCAGAAAATCTCTTGAAAATCATAGTCATGCGTATCTGTTTAGAAAACAATCTATACTCAAAGGTTACTAAAGACCTTTAGTTATTGAAAATTATCTACTTACTTTCTGGAAATGAAAAAATACTTCAAAATATTTTACTTTTTACAATTAAAATATATATATATTCCTAAGATTCTGTAACATACTACTTTTTAAAGTAGTTTTCATCCATGCTTCATTCTCTCAATTTCAACTGAACAAATTTCACAGTAATTGCTCTCCTTAGGCAGATGTACTAGAGTCCTATCATTATAAAAAAGGACCACAAATTCTATTTCCAGAACCAAAATAATTATTTAACCACAAATACTGCCAAGAGAAAAGTGGAAACATCACCCACTCTACATGAAATATTCAATGGCAGAAAGCAAATCAAAAACAACTCTAAAATGCAAGGCTGCTAATATCTCAAAGCTCTCATTTTTTCAGCTGAGACTCCACAGTATTCAGCTGTAGATATTTCAGTAATAACTAGCTGCTTATTTAAAGTTCTTACAGGGATAAATACTAAGCTATGGTCTTGTAGAAGAAAAGGAAAGCAACATAACCAACACACTACCTAAAAATGGCTGCTAAAGGTGCTTTGTACTGCTAAAGAGATACAGGATGCCTTACTAAGAAACTGTATTCTAAAGGTAGCTACTGCATTTCAGCATCTCTTGAAATTTCTTTTTGAATACAACATACATCTATTAATTATTCATCTTCACAGTAGCTTTTTTTCCAAGGAAACATACTATGTGCATAAATGCTATGTTCTCATTTGATTTTTGTATCCTTAAAAAACTATAGGTGAATATGGAAGTGCTGGATCCTTAACATACTAGTTTGTAAATGGCTTTCAAAACCAATTTTCAAAGTTGCATATTTTAATAAATATATTTCTTCAATTAAATATAAGTGCCATAAACTGTCCATGTGTGAATCAAAAACAAGAGCTGTGTTAAATTAAAAAATGCAGTATCTTACTAATGCTAACAAATTAGGAGTGCCTCCAGGATAGAGTACTTTGTCCTTTAACATGTCAAGGTATGGTGGTGATAGGAATGGAACAGTCATGCTAAATCAGCTTTTCAAAATTAATTATTTCCTTCCAATCAATTTGCAATTTAAAATTTAAACAGATCCTAAGTACAGACACTCGTACACAGCATTACCTTATTTTATAAAAAAGCTCATTTTAGAGATATGATCTTTTTGCCAATATTACGTGAAATTAGCATGGGAAGTATTGGAAAAAAACATTTCTTAAGTACAACTTGGCCTGTAATTTTTTTTTTTTGGTATGGCCGCACTTAATCTTTATTCTTCCATAATCAGTATTTATAGTGTGACCCTGACAGCTTGCTACTGCTGTGATAAATTATCTGACTCAAGTCAGATTAAAAATGCAACCCTGAATTCTAATTATCTTGGCAGATCCGCCAAGTAATGGCGTTTCTTGTCAATTCTGGAATCACAGCATGGGTGTCAACTGCAACAAACGCCCCGGCCCCTCTCTGAAGCAGGCTCCCCAGAACGTTTTCGTATCTGCCATATGTAAATCTCAGATGCTCTGTACCCTTGGTGACCTTTTATTAGCAAACTGACAAAATGATAAAGCTAGTCATGGCAAAACTCCCACTACTGCACAATTATCTGCTACAGTTCCAGTCCGTGGGAGATCAACAAGACATTGTTAATTGTGATGCATTTCATTGACTTCCCCTGCTAACAGACCCTACAGGTCACCCAAACCAATAGGGTTAGGCTTTTATTTCACATCAGAAGGGGATGGCAATGTAATTTTGACCCACAGGAGAGTTTCCATCCTTTGTTTTTCCTCTTCAGTAAGACGCCTATCATTTGTTTTTAAAAAGACTCATGAAATTATTTGTATTTTTCTTTAACACACACACACACACACACACATATATATATGTATGTATTTAAAAAAAAAAGTTTTAGAAAAGAATGATCTGCTTCAAGAACTTACAAAACTGAGGTACACCCCACAGCGGAGCATAAACCTGAAACCACAGAGAACTCCCTCCCGCTGCCTCACCGTGCTGCAAACCTTAATCGGAACTTAAACCCTTCAGGTAAGGACTGGATTCACACTCTAGGACATCCATCTTTGGCAGCTTACTGAGGAACACAAAAAGAACATAGGTAGATTCCAAAAGCATGAAAAACAAATAACTTTTCGTCCACAAAAAAATTATCCAATGGAGTTAGGATTCCACACAACACTTCTGGGTGTACATGCAGGTATTTTGTAAATAAATAACAGTTCACTCTTGATAATCTTGCTGCAAACTTATGACATCTTGCAGCGCCCCCATTAAAATTTTATACACTTATAAGGCTAACAAGTAAGGTAGAAAGAGAAAAAAGCTGAAAATGATTCAGCATTGTTCAGTCTTCCTGCTCCCTCAGAGCTTTCTAGGGACCCCTATATCAGAATATCATCCAAGAAGTTTACAACACACTCTCATATGTTGCACTAGAGATTTAAAACTGGAAAAGTCTGCCCTGATTTTGGCAGTAGTCACTCCATTCCAGCTACCTTCTGGCTGGCTCGAGTTGATAAAAGCATCAGGCTCTGCAGGACACAGTATCAGTCAAAACCCTGTCACTTTTGAAACTCATGTGTACTTGCTTATCAATGCAGTTTATTTCTGAAAGTACAACTCAGCCACTAAAATCACAGGATTTTCTCAGCTGCATGCGAGCTATTCAGACAGTGCACACAGAGCTACAACTCCTGCAGTCTTGTTACCAAGGATATGGCTGTTTGAGAGTATGAAAAAGAACTACACTATGACGATGTGGGGCATGTGGGGAAGATATTCTTACGTGACTGACAACTGGTACTCCAGTGTCATCAGCTCCTGCAAAAGAGGTGTGTGCACCATGGAGAAGATAAGAGGAAAAAATATTATTCAGTTCAATCAATTCCCATTATGCATTTCCTACTCTAAACTGAATAAAATCTATGTCTTCTTGAAGAAAGGGAAAGACTGATGAATTCTTTGAAGTGAATGATAAAGAGGTAGACTATTATATCCCTTCTTACCCTAAACAGAAGCAAGTGAGAAAAAAGGCTTACAGGGCAGGCAGGAAACCTACTAAACACAAGAAAAAAAAGACCCAAAAATGTGGACACAGAATACTTCACCCAAGATGTGGAATTTGGAAAAGATCCTGACACAAGAAAAGCCCTTTACTACATTTTTGTCTACAGCCATACTTGGAACGGTCACTGTGTCCAAGTTCATTCTCATCTTGGCAACCATGTTCTCTGCCTGGGTTGTTCTTTCCTTGTTTAATTTTGAGCTCACAAACCACTTATGGCATGAGCAACTCCAGTACCGAACACAGTAAGGGACTGACAACCAACACTGACACTCATGAAGCAAACCTAAAATACCGCCCAGTCTTGCAAATTATTTTACAGTCAATTCCTTGCTTGGCTATATAATTCCAAACACTGTGAAAAAAGTCCATCTTACTATATATGAAAAACGTGTGAAGATTGTATCAGTTTATAAATGAAGAAGATGGAACAGATTCAAATGTCTGTATCAAGCTGCATAACATTCTTCCAGTAACATCCTCTGAAACAGTCCCACAGAAGAGAGGAATATTTGGTTCCGACACAAGGGCTTTCTGAAATGAAGCAAGAAATTTGCAATTCCAGCTGCAACTGGGACGAAATAACTCAAAAAATATTGGGAAAAAAGTATAAAAAGCTTTGAAAGAGGGTATTTCAGCATAGCATTATTTCTTCTTTCTTAAGTGGGTTCAGTGTAGAGACCTGATCTTTGTGCCAACAGTTTGTCAAATTTGTACAGCAAACAATGAAATCAAGTTTTTCACAAGTTGCACATGGCCTGATTTTCTTTCAGGCTGGACTTTAACCTTTAGCAATCATCCTTTAAGAGCACTCTTTGTTCTCTTATAAAGAAAATGTTCTTGATTGCTCTTTAATGGTTGTCTAACGGCTTCCTTTTCTGAATTACCAGCTGTTTTCTGTAGCTTTAGAGGCTGAATACCACCTGGGAGATTCACACCATTTTGCCTTTTGACTTTAAGCTGGAATTTATCTTTGCTCTTTGGAAGCTGATCTAGTTACAGTGGTAATATTACAAAACTTCCATTCGCTCCAGTATAGCTGACCCAAGAATATTAGATACTAAAAAAACCATTCAGTTTGAAAAAAATACCAAAATCATATAACTAGTCATTGAAATTATATGAGTCTGGAAGTTTAGCACCACAGATCTGACTAAATACATTATGCTGTCTCCATTTCTCTTGTGCTTATACACATTTCAAAGAAATAATGAAAATGCTTTTGATTCACATCCACACACAGTGAAGAGAAAAATTTGTGCAGCAAACTGTAGTTGCATCAATTAAAATATTTCTACTGTCAGGCCACACTCAAATAAGGTTTCAATTTGTATTCCCTTAAATATGAGATTACTGTAACCATGTTTGGCATCCAGAAGGGCAGATCTGTCCAGAAAGTACCATGCTGTTCCCCTCGCTGCTTCATTTATTTTTCATAAACAATATGCTGTATACATCCAACATGGTTTGTATTCCACAAAATGCATCTCAGGCAACAAAATCTACAGTGTCGGCTCTGCAGGATGAGTTCTTCATTTAGACTTCAACCCCATTAGCACAGCTCCACTGGCTCTCCAATACAGCATCTGTGCTCTTGCACGAGAAGCAGAGAAGGGAGGGGCATTCCTCAGCTGCAGAAATGAAAGCCAAAAGAGCCAGTATTGAAGGAAGGCAGTCCTTTCTGGTTTACTGCTTCCTTTCCCCTCGGTAGCACAGCACATATATAAAACTCTGCCTTTGACCCAACTCCTCCCGTGCTGCTGTTAAGACCACACACCCTCGACTGTAGCTTGTGGATAGAATCCCACTTCTGCCAAGGGATGGGGTGGCTACATACCAAAGTTAAAAAAAAAAAAAAGTTTTATAGCAAAATGCTGCATTTGTTAAGCTCACATGCCTGGGAGAACATATGGCTCTTAATCCTTCATGTTTTTTTAAACTATTAGTGATATAGTTATTAAAATACTTAGTGGTCACATCTGTAATTGAGACGAATTTCACTGAAGGCATAAACTGACCCGGTTACGTGAGCTGCTCTTACAGCAAACTCTCAGAGGCACTACCCAAAGAACATTCCTCATGTGAACTTGGGTTGTTTGCAACTGAGTGTGGGGTGAAATGATACTCCAGCTTCTGGCGTTTAACAGTCAGACACACATGACACACAACTAGGCATCTACACCTATCTGTAGCTCCTTTCCTTCATTTTGCTTTGTTTTTGTTTTTTTTTTTTTCTGTTGTTTTAAGTACAGCACTGCTACTACAGATCATTGCGATGAGTGAGGGCTTAGGAAATGCTATGTCCTAGAAAAGAACTGTTATGGAAAGAAAGCATCTCAGCCCAGAGCAAGCAACACATCAGAGCAGCAACAGATTAATCACACAGCCTGTGTGGAATTTAGTATGATGGCAGGAGGCAGGTCGAATGAATCCATTAAACCCATCTACACAGCACTGGAGAGGACAAATCTGGAAGAGTATGTCCACTTCTGCAACCCCAACAAAGAGGGAAAGCGATAGATGGTCAGCAGGGAAGCACTAAGATGGCTGAGGCTGCACCATGCAAGATGTGAAGAAGCTGAGCAAGTGGGTTGATTTTGTTTAGCTAGGAGGTTGAACCAGGCTCTCCTCAGAGACGTGTACACATCAAAAGGGCAAGTCAATGGGTAAAGGTTTTTTAGCACAGAAAAATCTCAATTCTATATAAACAAAAAAGGTTTCACAAGAGCACCTTGGCAGTGGAAAAGGCTGCCTAAAGAGACAAGCTCCTTAATCAACCTCATCTAACTTTGAGGTTAACCCTACTTAGGGCCAGGGGATGAATGACAAAACCTCTTGGGATCCTTTCCAACCTACGTTATGCAGTGTCTACAAGAAGGCAGATAGCCATCCTTCCCTAGAGGAAAAAGACCTTGTCTTTTCATCTCTCTCCCAATAACAACATTTATTTATTCAATACTGGATCTAATCTTAAAACCAAGATATTAGAACTCAAGTGCCTAAAATACCTATCAGTGATTAAAGAATAGTCCTAGAAAATACTACTTTAAAACTTCCACTGTATTCTTCAGTATGTTAAGAGCCCCATTAGCTTCCTGCTAATGTTTGTGCAATAGGATCGTCCAGGCTCTATCAATTACTCTATCAAAACAGAGCTCCTCTTTGATGTTAAGTACTTTAAGATCCCCATATGGAAGGCAAAAAAAGTTTAGCTCACTCTGCTAATGTAAAATGTTACCTAGTGAGAGACTAGTGCACATTATTTTCTTAGCACTGTACTCCTCCTCTGCGGTTTCATTATGTGACATTTTCATTCATTCCAATATAAAGCTAGTTTCAGAGTGTTCGGAGTTGTTACACACAGACACATTAATCACCAGCCTAATACATGTCCTGTGTAGTAGCTTTATTATCTTTTCAAAGCAGAGCTGTAAAAACAGAGAAACTGTGATCTTTTATGCTATCCTTTAATAAAGTTATTTTAAAATGCTATAAAAATGGTTTCAGTTTTTTTTTCCAAGCTACAGCTTAATGCAACTAACTCTTGTACATCCAAAACAGTAAAGTCTGAATAAGTAGTTTTAAAAGTCCCTGTGGACTTGTAATCTAGCAAGAGTGAAGAACTCTAACCACTAGAGACAGAAATGGGAAGGAATCCTGAGTTTCAAGTTACAGAACATGCATGTTCTTTTGTCATTCTGACCGGGCACCGCCTTGCAAAGTACTCTCACTTCTGGGATAAATTTTAAATGTCTATTCCTGTATGCCAATATTTACATTTTTAGAGCAAGGGTGGGCTGCTTTTTTTTCCCCTTCTTCTTCAGGCTCAGTATCAGCCTACCTCCTGAGCCACTTAAATGAGTGAGTATTTTTCAGTTACCGAGATTGTGTCAATGTAACACAGCCTTAGTAGACCTGTGTCCCCTTTCATGCAAGGCATGAAACGGACTGGCCACTGAGGGCAAAGCAACTTGTCCTATGCCAAGACAAACAGCAGGGACTTGAATGCCACAGCACCTTGCCCTTCATGGAGGGAATGTGCTTCCAACAACACAGGCTGACACCGCTCCCTTCACTCCCTGCTCGTCCTTCTGCAGATGAATGAGGGCACATCCACACATTTCTGGCTTTCAAAAATACCGCTTTTCAAAGATAGACCTGAAACTTAAACTCAGATGGAACAAAGCCAAAGTGTTATAAAAATCTGTGTCTGTAATAAGAACAAATTGACAGCAGGTTTCAACATCGTCTGGTCATTATATGCCACTGTCTCCTCTGTGGTCTCCTTGAGTGGTTGCAATGCACACTAACTGAAGAGAAAATAGTATATTTCAGCTATGTGCAACTTTTACACCTATGCCTCAGGCAAGCCAACACTTCTGGGCAGAAATCTGCAAGAACCATGCAATTCCCCTTGTGGGAAACACAGTTGCGATAATTGCATTAACAGAAGTCAGGCTTGAAAAAACAGTGTTTCTAAATAAATAAAGATGATTCATTGGCATAAACCCAGTACTATTGCAACAGATTTTTACCAATCCAACAGGAAAACCACTCCTCAGCTCTGTATGAAACAACCACCCACCCACTCCACATGTTGCAGGGTAGGGCTCTGCCCAGCACACTGGTGGGCTTTATGTGGCTACTAACCCAAAGCAGGAGATGCTTCTGGCATTTTCTGAATGTTCTCAATATTTCTGAGCTTTTTACCCCAGTGAAAACTAAATTTAGAATGGTGAATCACAGAATAAAACTTGCACCTCATCAAGTATAATTTTAAATCAGTGGGTCTCTCTCTCAATATCTCTAGGCTCAAGAAGTTTCCTTACGAAGATTCTATTGGAAACTACAGGCTTTTGTAGTAAGTTTGGGTTTGGGCAAAACCAGGGTCTTCAAAAAAAACTGAAGGAGGTGAAAAACATTTATAATCTTTCTCAGGGAAGACAAGGATACACATTACTCTGGAGCAGTACAAGGCTCTTGGCCTGAATTAACCACTTGGAAGTATTTTGAGACAGATGTGATCAGCACCCTACCACAGCCTGTGACCAAAGTCATCTCAGTGGTGGCCAAGTGGAGATGATGGCTGCTTTCTGAATAGTACTGCACTGCAAAAAGCAAGTGTTCCTCTGAAATCACCAAGGAGTTGAGGCTGTTAGGCATTCTCTGGAAAGCAGCAGTTTCATGTTATTACCATTCATGAGGCAGATCCCCCGTCCCCCTTCTCTCTACTTCCCTCTTGGTTTTTTTTTCTTATTAATTTTTTATTTTTTTTAGATCAGAGCTATTCTGAACTTCTGTAAATGAAATCCATTTATCAAAACAGGGACAAAATTTAACTCCTACTTTATTGAACCCTTTACGGCGGGAAAAAAGACGAATTAATTCACTTATATTTTTACATCTGGTAAAAAGTATGGAATTCAGGTATTTTTGCCAAGTTTTGATGAGAAATTATTTTTTCACATCCAAGTAATAGATGACTAGGGAAATGGAGTGGCTTAAAATGCAAATGTGGGGATATTAATTACTGTTGTTACTGGGACATTTACAAGAATAGTGTGGCACTACTTTAGAACCAGTAATGTCTAATCTTTTAAAACTACTGTAACAAAAATAGAACTAGAATAAAACCAAGCATTAAAACGTGAATTCCCATAATGTTTTAGTTTGTTTTGTCTGAAAATTTATTTGAAGTCTGGAAATGCCTGGTGCACATATTCAATATTTTATAACTTAATTTGTTCAACAAGAACGGCTGTATTTTAACAAGGCAAAACAATTTCACGATTAAAGCACTGCCTGCTTCATCAGTAGTAAAGAGCTCACGGAAAAATACCTCATCTTTATAAGGCAGAGACTCATAATTTAACTGCCGAGAACAAATGAAGAGTCTAATTCTTATTTTGCTGCTTTAGTGGCAGCATGTGGTGATAGCAAAGTATTAGCATAAGCCAGAACTTGCTCCCACTTTTCTTTCCAGGCATGTAACAAATATCTGATGGCTATGCAAATTTCACCCAAAGCAAAGTTGTCCCAGCTGGCAAGCCATACATTAAAAGGTAAATTACACAAAGCTGAGGCCATCTGGACTAAAATATTCTCCTGTCAATAGTATTTTAAGCTCGCCAATTCCACATAATGAAGGACAGTATATTACGTATGTATTTGAGGTGTGGGCTTTTTACCAACCACTATTTAAAAAACCCCAGAAGTTAAAAGATAAGAATGGACTACAAATGGATCTTGATATTTTCTTGGAATGTAATTTTTAAAGCTTATATAGCTTAATTTTAGTTGTATTATATACATACCATGCATTTAACTTCATAAATGCCTGTTTTCTGACAAATGGCAAGTCCAGGAAACCAACAGATCCAACCTATTACATAAATGCCAAGCAAAAAGAATTTGAAATTTGAAAGAAATCTACCAACATCTGTGCTTTCACAAAGCTGCCAGCACTGCATGTTTCCACAAAGAATTTTACTAGAAGGCAGCCCTTGACAGAGCACCTTGATATCATGTTTCTTGTTTGGTTAAACCAGAATTTTAAAGCATGAGACATGCAGGAAAATGAAGAGCTGAGGGCAGAAAAAACTAACTAAACCTTCCTAAACTAGAGCAGAGTCATCACTTACGTTACTGAAAATTTCTGCATTTCATTCACATTAAATTGCCCATCTTGTCCAGTCTCGAAAAACTAACTCTATGTTATATATTATGGAATTTAAAGTAACATCTGTGTCTTTGAAATTAAATTAACATACTTCTATTTGATTAGCTTATTAACTGTAATTCTCAATATGCTGTAGGAACAGACACCAACTAGAGAGATGCAGCTGACACCACCACCTGTCTGATATAAACTACTTTTTATCATAGACATGGAGGGATCTGTCAGCAGTCAGCCAAAGCATCAGACAGATTAGGAAGTGACACAGGGGCAGAAAAATTACTTGCCTGAGATCGCAAAGCAGATAATTGATGAGATGGGGAGCAGAACCTGTGCATTTTGGCTCACAGCTTCATACCTTTGCTAATGGCTTTCCCAAAAATCAAATGATGCAAGGAAAGAGCAGTTTGTAACTTGTACTACATTTGACAGAGACAGTATTTGAGGAAAAATACGTTGAAGTATTTTACATGCTACAGGAAATATTTATTATACTCATTCTCTAATTTCCACAGAAAACATTTCCCATTACAACCCCACATAGTATAAGAAGATCTGAAAGTGTATGTTCATACTTAGTCTCAAGGTTATAATGCATGAACAGAGATAAAGAATGAATGTGGCCTCCTTGTAGACTCCACTCTCACTCTTTTTTCCTACCTGGCAAGATCCTGTGCTCCTCTTCATAGCAAGGAATCCTTGATGTCCTGTCACCACCTTTTAACCTAGATGACACCTTTTAAATCACAAAGCTTCTCACCACATCAAATACAAGTCTTTAGCTCTGTCACCATTGTTTCAATGCACTGAGATATAGAAATGCTCTGAATTTACTCAGGGAAAAATAAAACCACACAGAAGCATAGTCTGAGCTACATTATTTAATCTTCACAGGAAATTGGGGAGTCGGGGGGAAAGAAAAAAGAGCACAAATACGCAGTCAGGCAGCAGGACCTATAAGGCTACTGGTGGCCATTTCTTACAACTCTGAGCTGCTTTGGCTGAATTGCTCCTCAGGGATTACCTGGTTTTGTTCTCAAAGCTGCATCACAGACATAATAATGAAATGATACTCTCTGTGAACGGTTGCTCTTGCCAGTATGCTGCCTTTCTCTATGTACAGTTTTTAGGAAAGTAAATGATAATGTAATTATCTAGCCAAGTCTTCGGCATCTGCCACTGGAAAACTGGGGTTATAGTTCAGATACTGTGGACTAAATTGTTGAAAGCAGAAAACTTTTGGCTACAAAGGAAATTGGCACACAGACCCAACCTGAAGAACAACTGTTCAATAATGATAACATTCGTCCCTTTAGATATTGTTCTCTGTCATGGCTCCCATGGACCCCCAGGCCCAGTCTCTGCACCACAGATCTTGCCTGCCTTGCCTGCAACACACAGTAACATCAGGAAGGCAGGAAGATCTATTTTGGGAGGTTTCTTGGATATCTGGCTGGTAGTTCTTACTCTAAGTTCCTCCTAAACCTTTTTCTACCTTACACTGCTCTTTACAACTCCCACTGATCCAAAGCCAGCATTATAGCAAGGCACTTAATTTCTCATAGATATTTACTGAATTCCCCAAGGATAAACCAGTAGTTCTGGGAAGTACTGTGAGGAATATTGGAGCACCAAACACAGGGCCAATTGGGAGTTTTCCATTAGACGATATGGACAGAAAACAAATTGCCTAGGACCAGCAAAAGTAATGGAAACCGGCTTCCTCCAAACTCTTACACGCTAAGGCTATTCCAGAGCTGCACTGCCAGACAGCATTTAGCACCTGAGTCCTTTCCCTCAGTACCCAGAGCATTAATTTTGGTCTTTCTTGCCTAGCCAACAACTGGGCAAGATTAGAAGAATTTATCTAACTTTTAAGACCTCTACCCTACTGCTAAGCTTAGTAAAAAATGGCCAGCAGGTTCCACAACTCTGACTGGCAGGAAGTATGGTGGAATCCCAGAAACCAGGCTTCCTACATTTGTCTTGGGAGATTGCTTTTTATTTATCATTGGATTTTCTTTTGCCAAATGTACTTCCACACTGGAACTAAATCCAAAGTTCAGCAACTTCAATTGCTAGCTGATTTATTTCAGTGTTGTTGACAGAGAAATAAAAAGGGATCTGTTTGTTAGTGGCACTACCTCAGAAAAATGATACCAAGTCCTATTCAAACATGCATCCATCAAACTTCTCCTGTGATATGCTGCTCACAAGATAGAGCTGCAAGCACCAGTATCAGCAAGTATCTCCTGAGGATTAACAAACAAAGCTTTTAAGTGACCCCCAGCAGCCAGATGATTTTATTTATCAGAGACAATTTAAAATAGAAAGCTTCCCATTTACCTCTACTCATCAGGATCCAGAAATAACCCTTCCATAACCCTTCTCTAACTGTTGAATGAGATATTGGCCCCTACCCATCACACTGAAGAACCCTTCCTGGATTCAGTTTGTGCATTGTGTCCCTTGAATTCTCCTTTCTTGATATGTTTCAGTCGTCCTATAACTTATCTGACCCAGGTTCTTACTTCCCCTCAAATACTTCCATGCCACAATTAAAATTTTTCCCTTGTGTTTCCCTGACTAAAAGAAATCCTCCACAAAACCCCCACGTTTGTACCCACAAGGTGAAGCCATCCTCACTTTTCCTCACTGGCCCTTCCTTGTCCTCTCTTCCCTGTCAACAGAAGGCCCACCATGCATGCACAGTCCAATCCTATCACTTGTACTGTAGCTCAATAATGACCAAGTGGAGTTTCTCAACTGTGATGGGAGATCCTGCCCACATCTGCATTTCTCCTTCGTGCTTTTGGGGGGCACAAAAATCTCTTGCTTTCTGTCTCATTTCTGCTTGATGGTATTGTCAAACCACTTACTACACTTGACATTTTACATCACTTGACGTGGGCCTCAGTTCCCTTTCACTGCAGTTAGAGCAAGCAACAACCAGCTTTTACTGAAGTCACCAGTAGTGTGAAGTGACTGAAGGCTGAAACCGTATGAAACCAATACATTTCTTGTGGTTCTTTCAATGCACAGTAAGTGAGCACAGATTGGCTGCAAATTCAACCCAGACTTAGAAACCTCAGCAAATGTTCCTGTGAACTTGATCCAGCCTTCAGGTTTGTTTCATCCAGTTTCAGGTTTCATCGTGAAAGTTTCACTGTGCCCTACATGCTGCCCCAATAAACCATGCCTCAAACAAAATAAGGACATCAGCAGAAATGAAGAACTCGTCAGATAGCAATGTTTTAGTTTTATACCATATGTAAGAACGTGCACTGACAAGCAGTATGAATACAATTACTGCTCTTGCAAATCAAAAATTGTTCATGGTAATGGACTTCTACTTTACTACAATTTCTGCCAAGAAACTATTTTCAAGAAATGTGGATGGAATACCTCTGTGCCATAGTTATTCTCTTTCCCCATCACAATAATTTACTAAGAAACTAAGCCTTTTCATCACAACCTGTGCAGAAAACCTCCAGCATGCTTTTTAGACATTCAGGATGTGAAATAATGAAGTCCAAACTTTACTGAAGCAGTATTTTCTGTCTGCATTTACCAGCACTGAGGCAGCAATGGGAAAGAAAAAAATAATAATGAGGAAACTGAACATCTTTTATGGATCACATGAATACAAAGCCAAAATGCATTTAATTGCCTAGCTCACTGAATGTACAGCATGTTTTCCTATAAAGCTTGTACTACTGGCAATGTTTTCTCACTTCTCAATCATATTAAACCTATAATTAAAATGAAAAAAAAGAAGCCTAGACTTACTATACCTTTAGGAAGGCAGGTAGATTGTAATTTTGTATTGCATTTCATGTAAGCAGTATTTTAAAAATTTCTTAGTCTGAAATTAAAGCAAAATCCACGTTACATTAGGTTTTGGGAATGATTTAATTTCTGCACAAAAATATTGTTAAAGAAAAAAAGATTCATAATACTAAATCAGGTAGGAAGATAGTCGGCTCTGATCTCTCACAAGCAACTAAGTCACTCCTCATTTATACACATGTGATTTGTAAAAAGAGTCAGTTAGAAACTGTGACAGGTAGTTTCCTATTACAGATTTCGAGTCAATGTAGTAGTCAGGGGCTCTTACTGGACTGAACCGAAGTCTAAAGCAAAATCTCTACTGACTGAACTGGGTGCAGGTTGGTTTCCAGAAGAGCAGAGGTGCTGTCTACAATCCCCAGCCTAGCTGGGCTGAGTTACACTGTTCTAACTGAGCCAGATGGGTGAAATCAAAACGACCAGCAAGATTAGAACGTGACACAAATGAACAATTATTCACAGGACCTTAGGTGCCAATAAGAATAAATGAGATTGCACTACATGGAGCATGGAAGAAAAATCAGAAGTTCTTTACATACTGATTGTATGTTTCTTTTACTAGCACAAAGAAGAGTACATTAATTTTATACAACTGTACTACAGTTTTCTACAGACCTTTTTCCAGCTTTCTGCATTACATGGCAAGAAACAACAGCAACAACAAAGGGCAATTGCTAGGAGCATAATGACTAAGTACTGGGCAAGAGAAATCAGTAGAAGAAATTATAAAAAAAGATTAAGGCAATATACTTTACATGGGAAAATTAATGGGAACAGGAAATCTAGGTATTTCCCTGTGTGTTCTGGAAAGCCCCCACAAAATGTCATTTTTCAGTATATTTAGCAGATTATGAGAATTACACTTCGCAAGAGGTATTTTCTCATTATTTTAAATGGTAACACTCTTGGTTTTCTTTTTATTAAAGAGCTGCTACATAGTGCTGGGTGCAAATTCAGGGCACTTCTACAATTTTCAACATTGGTAACAGTATTTCTGCATTTGGTCAGATCCCAAAGATCACATTAACAGCATAAGCTCAAAGTTTTTGTGCTGGAAATACTCAAACCAGGCTTTTATACCCAAGGTCTGTGGTTAAAAAGTCAGCATCAGCCCTGGTAATCCTCTACAAGGAGGACAGGAACTGTTCAGCTACCTCTTGCAAAGAGCCCTGCCCGACTAACCTGGTTTAAATTGCTTCACAACTTCTTGTAAATACTGACCTTTTAGAAATGGCAGGTGAGCAAATGAAGTAAGAAATAGTAGAGCGGGAAGTCACACATAAATGCCTTGACTCACCTTGAACAGCGATGTTTTGGGCTGGGTTTTTTAACACTTTATTAAGCATATTTCACATTGGAAGATATTGCAGGGAAGGAAACTGCTTTCAACAAATACTCGAGTTTTGTTGAATTTACTTTATGTTGTTTGTAGCAGCAGTGGAACTTACTACCACAAATTGCTACCACCACCACAGGAGCTATAGTTGAACTGGATGTTAAGAGGAATGGTCCTGCTATTCATGCTATAAAAGCAAGGAATAAATCCAACCTAGTCCCAGCTCAAAAGTTCTTGTGAAAGGTTCATTCAAGGCACATGGTCAGTCCCCAACACTGATGGTGGCAGATATGAAATGTTACTTATATGCAACTTTGGAACAAGTCACCTTTTTTGCACCTCCATCCAGAATCCACAACCCACAACCACGTCCCTCTCTGTTACAGTGTCTCTCATACCTTACAAAAGCTACTCTAATTAGAAATTATTAAACAGTCATGCAAGGCAAACCCACAGCAATTCCTCTATAAATCAAGGACAAATCAGCAGTGTCTACCCCTGCAGCCCATCTACACCTGTAGATGGAATTACTGCTGTAATTGTTTCCATCTCTGCCTGTATCCTCATATACCACTTGGGGAAAAACTTGTGCCTGATTTAAAAAAAACAAAACAAAACTCCACAAACAAATCCCCAACACTAACAATGAAAGAAAACCTTTCTCAGTTCTCTGAAAAATTGGAACAAGAAATCTAGTGTCTGCAAAATTGTATTGCTTTGGGGAAACCAAGACTCAGAAAGTACTAAATCAACCTGACTAATTGTACTATAACTGAGCCAAATTAATTAAATAAAGCCTGCCTTTAAGAGCGTTTGTTTGGCGAGCCAAGCAAGCCTTTTGAGTGTTTCAGGTCACCATAATCCAACATAAATTACTTAAATAATGTGTAACGTAACATGCACAACTATTGTTAAAGTGCTTTGAATTGGACTTTAGACTTTCAGAGGTCAAAGATATGCAACTGTCCACCTCTACTCCCAAACACATTCAACAGCTGCACATCAGAAAAACCCCATGTATTTGGACCAGTTTCAGGGGTTTACTTCTGCTTCGTCATGCAAATTATCGCTTTTACAGTCTTGTAAATTGTCTTCACTGTTTGAGTTTTGGACAAGAAGTTTCAGAAAAACCCAAGGGCAAGATCAGAGCACTCTCTTCTCTGTTTTTACATTCGTAAAAAAAATCCAGTAAGCTCCATGGTTTTGCCCATGTCTCTACACTGTCGAAAATTATTTTCTGATTACATGACACCATATTATCTTGGCAAAATAAGGTAGATTAAAAAAATCACAGATGATGTGCCAGGGCTTCCTCCTCTCAGCGCCTTACAAGTTTATGAGAGCAGCCCCAAAGGAAAACCAAAAGCCAAAGAAACCTTTTCTTTTCTTCTTTTCTCTGTTGTAGTCACATTAAAAGTTCCTTTACTATATAATACCTGCTCACAATCAGGGCAGTCAAGCTTCACTAATTCCTTATCATAACATATATCCTCACTGCTCTCCTTCACGCTTGTGTTTCATATCCACCAACACCAACAGTTGCTTTCAGATGGCTTCAGTTTTGACCTTCATTTTGTTGTTTCCACAGCATGAAGCCTAGTCAGGATTCCAGTGCACAACACAGGTTCCTTTCAGCTCTGTACTGAAGGTGCTTAAAGACTGCTATAACCTGTGCTATTCCAGTCATAGACCTAGGAGAACCATCTTTTGTTGGTGGACTCCAGAAATCCCTCACTGGCCTGCTAAATGCACCCTCGGCCTCACTAAGAGAAGAAACCATCTCAGTCAAGCTCTCCACCTGGTCTCCATTTCTCGGGACACTGGAGTATAGCGGAGGAAGTGGTGGGATAAGGAATGCATCTTTGCAGGATATAAAATTTTCTCTCTGGCTCAGAATCAAATTGAGAGGTCAACCCAACCGCAAATGTATTTAATGAAAATTAAGGCTGAGACTAACACTTTGGAGTAGGTTTTATGTAGCGGAAGATGACATCAATGTTCTTTCCTCATGAGCCAAGTTCTCCAGCACTAAGAATATTCTCTCATCTGCACTTAATCTCTAGTCTAGGCTACAGGCTGTCCTAAAGCATGACTTGGACAGCCTTGGTATGCAGCCTCCAAATTGTGGCCCTACTTCTGAATGTCTACAACAACATACAAACTTTGTGCTGCAACTCTATTTGCTACGTGGCCTTTATGTTCATAGGCCCCATCTCTCACTGAACACTAGCAAGACTTTTCAAATGACGTGCAAGAGCCCTTACCTGGAAGTGTTATATGCACAAATGAGAATGAAAGAGAAGGGAGGGAAACATCAAGCGTCTGTACAGACACCTTAGGAATTATGGATATAGTTTGTTGCATTTTAATAAGTTAGTGGGATATTCAATACTGGAATGAATCTAAAAATACACAATGTGCTCACACAACTAAAAGCTAATACAGGAAAAAGAAGTATGCAATAATTTGCATTTTGAAGGATAAAATTTATTTGGAAATCTCATTTTAAGTCTTTCTGTAGATTAATGTTATGCATGCTTTTTTGCAACAAATCTACATAGGCAGCTTTACAATGAAATTTTGTTGCTTTTTAAAAATCAGTGAAATTAGACAAAGAAGCACAACTACTTTTGTACACAAGGTCAGTGATAAGTAAAGTTTAGGTTCATAAAATAATCAGGCCACAGGCAATGAAAATTACCAGCAGCTGGTCTGGGCTGCCTTGGGATTCCAGGGACAGCAGGTTTGCCAATCTGCAAGTCATCACATGTAGCTAAGATTGTCACGACAAGCTTTTCGTGAAACACTGGACAGCACGAACCTTTCCTAAGAAGTTATCTACTCAGTCTGTAATTTTCTCTTGTGCGTGTAATGTTTTGTTGCTGTTGTTGATGGTGATTTAAAGAAAATAAACTTATCAGGATAGGAGGTAACTAGCTGCATATGACATATAAACAAAATATGTATGTTTTTCTAAATGGTAAAGACAGGAAGAACAGCCACTCCTTTCAGCCATTTTAACTCAGACTTTACTTGAAAAGACAACTAACCACAATTGTAGAATTTTTGCTCATCCTTCACTTGTAAATCAAAGCATAACAGTTTCTGCAAATTCTTATTTCTGCAGAGGATCTGAAACCAGCACATTAATGTGTTTTCCAAAGAGCTCTGCAAATATGTTAAGTAACTGCAATATAAAGAATGAACATGTTATCACCAGAGTCTAGTAAGAATTAGGACCTTATTGTGGTATGACACACAGAAATAGATGCTGAGAGCCTTATTAGTCCACATAGCTGACAGCAAAATATCTGAATATGGGTTTTTGTACGGCCAACACACAGTCCTTCTGAGAACATTACAACTGCTTAGGATCAAATTTAAACATCACAGAAGTGAAATGCCCTCCTTTTTAAAGCAAGAGAAACCAAAGTATTTCTCCTTCCCCTTCCCTAAATGCAGTGACTTGTGTAACAGACCTATGCAGAAAACTGGGAAATGTAACAGAACTGGCCAAGGCAAACAGCAGTGCCAGGAAGACAAGATGGTTTTTTCATCAATTTTGGCATGCCACATTGACAAAAGATGAAGAAATACCAATAGAGACAAAAGTCCTGAAAATCTTGGGGACTTATACTGATGGCTCTAGTGCTTGGTAACTAAAATACACACAGAGGTGTGCACACACTCACTTGCAAGGAATGATGCTGACTTGCCAACAGTTCTTTCACTTGAGATTCATAGGATGGAAATTCACATGTTCTCTCAGTCTTCCACAGAAAAACTACCATAAGAAACCTAATTCCCTCTCAAAACAAAAAAAACAACCCCACAACTAAGACACGTTCTTTCAGCATCCTACGTTTAAATTCACCACGTAATTTTTATTTCAGGGCATGGCATTAAGGCTTTTCCTTAAAATGCCAGTCTGCTTTTTGATCTTTACTGCTGACATGAAATAGAAGAGCTGTACATTATATAAATCTTGAAGCTTTCCTTAGCTTCAAACTGGTAAAGAGAGAAAGAGAAAACAAAGCCATCTGCATAAATCCTTCCAAACCAAAAGGCATTCCCCTTACCCTAACTATCATTCATTTCTGCACATCTTGTTTGAATTATCATCTGAAGTTTTTCTTGTTCCATCTCCAGAACAAGTCAAATAGCAGAGCATAAAGATATGGCTACATGAATAAAACCATATGATCTACTTGGTCACTGTTAACTTAAAAATAGGCTTACACAGAAAAATATTATCTGGCAATTGACATGTTACTTTGATCCCTTTCTTTCTGTATCCTGTCACATGCATTCAATTCAGCAGCTACTGGAAGCACTGGCATGCACCTTCAATGTGATGAGAACCAACAATCCAAGGGAATTGCTGCACTTGTAACAAAGTTGTGATATTCAATTCAAATGAGACAGTATCATGTTACAGGAAGGAAAAGTTAAATTTTAAGACAAAGAGGAAGAACTGTGGTACTAGGCACTATAAAATGTAGCAAGTCTGAACAGGTGGTACAGCGATAGTTTAACAGATTCACCGGCTCAGATGTTCCCATGCAGAAAAACTGATCTACAGTAGAATTCCTGAAATGGAAAAGTCTCCCTTGTCTCTACCCTTCTGTTTCTGCATCATGACATGAGATTTAAAACAGTGTATGCGATACAAAAAAAAAAAAAAGTTAGGATGGCTCTTAGCTACCTTTTTAAAAATTTTGCCTTTTTTCATGCAAAAAGTAAAACTATTTTGAGATCAAAAATCAATTTTAAGGGGTTTTATGTATTTATTGGTAGCATGTCTCAATCTATTATGTACCACCAATTATACAACTTCAAAGTGGAGATCTTTGGCCTGAATTAATTAGAAAGAACTGAAGCCTGATCTGCTGCTTATCAGGTGAATGATGGAGGGAATAATTATTTTAGAGAAAGATGCTCACCATTTCAGAATGGTTTCCCTTTGCATATGCCTTCTCCAAAAGTAGTTATTATGAAGGCAAACAAGGAGAAACAAACATACTTCTCTCCTGCCTCATGACTTTCGTTCCAAACTGTGCCCCAACAGCCATTACAGTGATGGTACACAGACATCAGAAGGCAAGGAGGAAAAATGCCAGGAAGAGAAGCTATGTCCTACCCCAAGCTAATCAAGGATTGAAACACTATTAGGGAATCAAAGGGGAGAAAACTGAATCTTGGTCTTCCACAAATTACTCAAACACCTTAATGCTCGTGCTCATAGAAAAAAGGAAGCAACAGGATTTTCACTGCTGCTGAGAAAATGTTCGACAGAGCACTTTGGTGGCACATCCAGTCACGGGGTATGACCTCCAAGAGGCTACAGCCTTGCACTGGCTTCTTGTTTAACTACTGCTGATAGCTTACCCCAGGAAAATCTCTCAGAGCAGAACCACAGGAAAAGTGCAATGTGTTGCAGTATGATGTGGTTTGGATGCTCTGCTAAGAAACTGATGCACAAAGATTTTTAGCTTTTTTAATATATTTATAGCTTTTTATAGCAGATTTTTAATATATAGTTATATGGTTTTTAGCACTTTCTCACACTTTGGAACAATAGCTAACCCTTTCTAATACATTCTTGAAATTCTGTTTAGTTTTATTCTCAAGAAGAGAATTTCTAACATAGACATTTTATTTTACACCAGCACCTGAGAGACATAACAAGATATAGGGCAAAGAACCCCCTGGAGCAACTCCAAGGGGCAGACCTAAGGGAGGGTTGCTGGGGCAACTGGTCCCTTATTGGATGTGCCTGCTAGATATACTAATTAATTAACCTTACAAAAATCATAGAAATCCTCTACCATGTGTGCACATTCCTATATTTTGCACACCTGAAAACTTTCATTAAAGAACTACTTTTTATATTATCACTTCAATATTGTTTGCAAAAGTTTTTCTTCTGATTCCAGGCAACAAAACCCCATAGATATAGTCAAAGTGCATTGCCTCAAACCCAAAAAGCCTTCTTCCTGTTATTGCATCAGTAACATAGCGCATACTAAACATATCACTACCTAAAAATTTGCCACTTTTTGCAATAACTTTCAAACGATCATTAAATCTGATGGTGTTGGCTGTTCGTTTTACTCCTGGAAAAACCCAGTAATAGCAGTAGAACCAGAATTAGTGAACTGGACAAGACACAGGGAAACTTTGCAGTGGCCAGAACTTTACATGCAATTAATTTCTTCCACAAGCACATATGCTCGCAGAAATGATTGATTTTACTTCTCACGGTATTAAAAAAAGGAGGCAGAGTAAGGAAATTTTTTCTTGAGAAGTCAATGACAGCTGAAATTAAAAGGAAGTGGGGGAAGAGTAGATGCCTGAAGCCTATAGGAATTTATAATGGTAACAGTGAGGCAAAATCTTGCTAGTTAAAAATAATGTCTGGAAGGAGGAGTGAGAATGTTTGGTTCAGAGATATGTAAGGATAATCTTGGGCTCTTTGTCATCTTTGTCATGAATGCCATCCAGTTTTGATCACAGGTTTCATTTGTGCTCCCAGTTGTTCATGAGAATGCACTTTATAGATACTCAACAGCCTCATTCAACTGACTGCCCAGAGGCAACACCAAAAACATTCACACCAGTGTACTGTAACTGCTTGCAGGATTGATGCTTAAAACATATTTTAGTACATAACCCTTCTTCTATGACCTCAATTATGAGCAGAAAAACACTATTAAAAAGAACCTGGGGTTAGCATAATTAAAGTATTTTGGAGGATTTTAAAAGATTTTAAGATTAAAACAGTCTTTATTTTCAAAAATTCCCTAATATAGCCATTATGGATTTCCAGTAGAAACAGTACACAATTATGACTGCTCAGTTTCAGTTGTAGGTGCATACTAGTTTTCTTTTTTCCCCCTCAGGATGAAACTTCTTTAAGCAAATCAATTACTGTATCTAAGAAAAATGTATTTAATGGAAACTGTATTAAATACAGAATTAATTGTCCTTTTTATGGTATATGCTTCCAATAATACAAGTTACTATAGCACTTCCCACCCTTCATACTCAAGGTGAAAAGAACTGACTCCAATAACTTAGGCTTTTTTCCTATTTCTGGTACTTAACAATCTCAAAGTTGAAGCACCGCCATTAAAACTTAATTGTAAAGAATTTTTCATTCACTAAGTTGGGAATAAAAGCTTTTTTATTATGAACAATTTTTAATATTACCTTTTCAGACAAAGAAATTATTTGTATGCCTCTGTTGTCTTCTCGCTCGTGCTAGTAATATTGGTATGTCTGTTTTGCTGTTTTTTAAAAAGCCCAAACATTCCCACAACGGCTGCTTTCCTCAGTAACAGGTAGCCAGCAGTATCCACATTAAACAAACTTTCAAATACGAGAATAATGAGAAGTCCCTCTCCATTAGACTGCACCAGTCTAAAAGCCTTGGCTGTACGCTGCAATGCCAGGTAATACAGCAACCTCGAGAGCCATCACCTCTAAAGACCCAGACTAACACACTCAGAGGCACAAACAATGCTATGGAGATTCCAATAAAACCCAAGCAAAATTCATAGTCATGTTTATTAACTAAAAGCTATAAAACCTGCATTTTAAGTAACAATATAAGCAATATTAATCAGTGTAGCTAACCACTGCATTTCAATGCAATACAAATATATATATGTTATACATATATATATATATACACACTATAAGTGTCTTGACCCATCTACAAAGGAAATACCTCTAGAAAGTAATGGATGTTGGCCCAAGTGCTCATTTGCAACTACTCCTGACAGATCACAGCCAGTATTCCATTCTTGTAGTAGCACCATTGAACTCCGTGCAGACAAAGCTCTCCTGTATTTATAGGACGGAAACAGATTAACTGCATCTGCTTTGGCTGTAGTGTGTCTTTTATTGATTCCAATTCTGACTTCTAAGAAACCAAACCAGAAGAAAGCAGGGAACAGCCATCAATACTGGGGACTGCACTAAGGCTACACTAAACTTCGTCTGAGAAAGGGATTTGTGGCAATTCAGTCAGTGTCTGATGGAAGTGTTTGATGTAGCAGTAACAAACCATAATGACCTATAATTTATATTTTGTCCACCAGTTTTAAAAGGAACGTTATCTGTCTACATGAGGATCACACACTATGGAAGCAGCATCTGTGTGTAGTTACTGAAAGCTGTAATGGCAGTAAATCTCCAGCAGAGAAAGAGATGGAGCCTTACAGATTTAGACATCCACAATCTGAGGGCTGTCTCAGAACTTCAGAGCTCAAACAGTATTGCCGTAATAATATGCCTGAGAAAATAACCAGGGATAGAAGGGAAATGGAAACAAGAGTATGTTTAAAGTTGTAAACAGAGACTCCAGTACCCTTCCCTCTCTACTATCTGTTTTACTGATACTTTATCCTCCCAGCTATCAAGCCAGACAACCCAGATTTATGTTTTGTTTTAGTTCATAATAGTCACCATACAACAGGGCGATGGGCAGAGCATAAAGCAAACCCATTTAATCTACTACCACAACATATATTTAGTGTCCACCTTATCATACAACTCTGGCAGTCCCTACGAATCAGATGTCCCTATTTTCCCAGGCTCCATGAGACCGTATGGCCCACACAACATACTGAATATACAAACTTGCAGAGGAAGATTGTTTTAAGGTCTGTAACTCACAGCAGGAACGGAGCTAAGTTCAGTTCCACTTGGAAGCCATAAAAGCATGGGTTTAAAAAAGTGCAGCAGTATCTGGTGTTTGATATCTAACAGTATGCAACATGTTTATGACATGTATTAGGCTACAAAATCTGAGTTCATAGTCTGGGACAACAAAGCAGAACTCAGCTCTGGCATATGTAGTGGGAAATAGAAAGGCATGTCTTGTAGTATAATTGTAATGGATACTGCTGCTCCCTCAAGAGCTTGAGTTGCATAGAGCAGGTGGTTCAATGAAAGATACTAGCACTTTGGAAAAAATTAAAACACACTTAAAGAGCAACTAAATAGCAGCTGGTTCACGCGCAGATCAATTCAGATTCAGTTTTACTATACAAACACACAGTTCAGTTTTCCAGAATTATTTTTCAGAAATGACAGGATAAGAAAGTTTGGACAAAACATGTAGTAACTAAAACTGTCTCAGTCACACAGAACTCAGTTTAAAGGCTACCAAAATAATGAAATCTAGATGAGGTATAATTTTCAAACTACTTTAAAAGCAGTCTGATTCCAAGCTGGATGATCAAGTCCCATTGTCTTAAAACAAGTCCCATGGTCAAGTATGTGGTCTTGAAACAGCCTAATTGAAAAAAAAAAGCAAAATCTTTCCCCTCTCTCATTATTTTAAGTAAAATAACCACAGAAGCAAAAAGAGAAAACGCCCAAGTATATGACGGAAAGAGGGAAACATACCAACATGCACACCAAGCCTATGCAACAGCATACCAAGCCTACATATTGGAAAAAAAAAGTTTTATACATTAAATGATATCAACAGAACTAAGTGTTAAAAAGGGTCATGTATAATTTCAAATTATGCTTTAAAGTGTTGGGCTGTCTCCAGGAAGAACAAGAGTTACTTGCCAAGTAGGAAATCATGTCAATACTGGCTATTCTTAATCATCATAGTCTCATGTAGTGGAGAAAATGTAGTCATTTCACAGAGTGAACACCACTTCTTACTTTCATACCTCAAAGTATTCTTCCCCCACATGCCCACTGACACTTTTTTGCTACAGCAAACATTATAGAAAGTCAAACAGTGGATTCTGTGTTTTAAAAAGTTTGTTGGTTTTTGCTTTCGTTCTGCTTTTTCCCATTTTTAAAATGAACTAGAATTAGAAAGAAAAATTTTGCATGACCTGTGAGAGTTTGAATCAAATCAGTCTATCCTGAACTAAATCTTGGGTTAATCTTCCAGGCTTACAGGGTTATGAGTTTGTATCTCATCCTCTAGAAAGCAAAAATAAAAAAGCAAACTGGTATTCCATGTATAAAAGCAATAATCCCATACAGAGTATTTTCCAAGGAGTGCTATTTTTAAACACAACCAACTGCAACTTTAAAACTCAGTATCCCTGATCAAAAAACCCACTATGATATAAAAGAAGGTAAAATAATCCCAGAAGAGCAGCATGTTGATTTACCTAGAACAGGAAAAAGGGTTTCAAATGAAGAATTACACTGCTTGTACAGTGTTCATTTAGGATGAGAAGACAGCTTGGCAAACATACTGAAAAAGGGGCACTGCGACTGCACAAAACTTCGCCACGTTTCCCGTCCAAGGAGCATGCTCCATGGGTCACTGTCCTCCCAGAGGACAAATCATCTGAGCTACCTCCACTGAATTCTTCAAAGTGCTTATGTGAGTGGGAAAATAATGAGCAACTCTCAGGCTGCTCTTTACCAAACACAGCCTGAGACACGAGCAGCCCTTCCATTCCTCCATGCTGGAGTACCCTGGAGGTTTCAGTACCGCCATCATTCAATAACTGAAAAGCTGATGCTCTGCTACTTAAAAAAGTACTTTAAAAATGGTTTAATTTCTCAACTGCTTTCAAGGTTTAGGTTATACAGGGCTGGTAAGCAACATTTTTAAAGTTATATATTGTGGTTGAAAAACTTCTGAAGTTCTGTAAAAAATCCGCTTATTTATTGAAGTATTATCAGATAGAACTTTTTTTCAATCGAAAGTGAAATTTTTCTCGACTCACTTGTGTGAAGTACAATAAAATAGAAAACTAAGCCACGACAAATGATCTTGTTTTGCATGAGGTTTAGCTAAAACATAAAAAGCTAAAACCTCATTCCCTAAGTATTTGAGCAGTGCAGATGAAGGGCTGCTTGTGCCCTATGCAAAAGTGATTTTGCATAAATTTAAAAATTATTAAAAATTATTAAAAATTTTAAAATTTAGATATATTTTAATTCAACTGTTTTTCCAAAACAGGTGTTATGATAGTGTCATATATCATGATGCAAAACAGAGCATCCATAAGCATGCCATTTTGGTAGTATATATACTGTGCAAACCAAGATCGGTTGTACCTGAAAAATAACCACACTTACCTGTTAATGTAACTTAGAGCAACATAGGTTGGCTGCTGAAGTTCTTGTTTCTCTAATACACGTGGGTCTGTATCTGGAATAAAAAAAATACATACACAGAATTGAGCTTTCTGTATTTACACTGGAATTAGGGGACTGAACGCTGCAAAGTAACGTAAGTGGACACAAGAGAAACAAAATAGCTCAACCCAGTTTATCCACAGAGTACACTTAGCAAAGCTCAACCACTTGCTCATTCATTCATAAACACAGTATTGCATTACTTTACACAAGAATTTGAAACATCAACAGTGATGTAATTTCCAACTGTCACACAAGCTTTCACAATCCCCCTCATAAATATTAGTTTTCACTGCTTTCCATGATTTATAGTGTTAAATGGATCAAGCTGCCTTCTTTTTTAATGTAGCTATCTCTAAATATGGTTGACACATTTTAGGATGTTCCAAGAGTGATTAGATCTCTTCTGGGCCTTGGGACTTTTCTTCTGCATCTCTGAGTTTTGTTCTCTCCCTTCTCTACAGGTTATTTTCTGAATCTATGAATCAGGAAGGTCATACAAAAATGCTCTTGAAGCAAAATGCTTTCCAAGCAGAGCATTGCCTACCAAAAGCCCTGAAGCATACACATCCAAATTCCCTCCAGTGCTAACTTTCTCACTCAAATGAAAAAATATGTTTTCAATCACTGTTTCCATTGTCTTTTGCAGTTAAGTTGTGCTTTTATCTAACAAAGGAGTTTTGGTTTAAATTTCTGAAACCAAAACCAAGTGAGTATGTCCATAGTTTAGACAGTTTCTTACACCAAACCCCAGGATTATATTGAAGTTTCAAATACGACTTTGCCCTGCATAGTTGAGAGGCACCTTTAGGAGCTGAGCATAAACAGTCTTCAAAAGTTCCCAATGGAAGGTGTGCATCCTGCCTGCGCAGATTACTACACAGTCATTAACAGTATGTTTTATGCATTACTTTAAAAGCAACTCTGGGTGTAACTTCTGCATTTTAACTGTCAAGAATAAAAACTGCCTTTACCAAATGGCTCCCCACAGCACTGCTGCTATCCATCTTTTATTGCAGAGAACCATCTACTTTGTGTTTGGCGAGGGGGGGGGAGGGTGTGCGGCACTCCAAGCAGACCCCAGATTTTGGAATGTTCTTGCTTCCTCCTAGAGCTTTACGCACTGTTAACGTTTAAAAACTCATTATCTTGATAAGCACATTAGTTTGACTTGATCAGTTGCTTTTGGTGGTTTTTATGGGGTTTAAAACATCATACAATTATTTTCAAATCTGTCTCTGCTGCCGTGCCTTAAGGAAGGTTTTTGACTGAACTGAATAGGGACTGTGCTTGAGGGCTGGTACATTTGTCATGCCACTGCTTAAGCAGATAATGTCTGTATTCAGGGAGAAGGGAATCCCCTGTCTGCCTCTCAAAGCTCAGACTGATCCTAATCTTTCTCCTTACATTTGCTCCTGCACAGCTTAGGCTGCAGGATTTGCTAACATGCCTTTATCAATATGTCCCTAAAGAGAAAAATAACTCTAAGAAAGTTCAGAGAAGATGGATAAAAGTACAAGTGCCAATCCAATCAGCAACCCCAAGCCTGTTATTCTTAAGAGGAGCAGATCTTGCTGGTGCCTGGAGAAATATTGCAGAAACTGCCAGCAGATCACACTCTATATGAAGCTAACCAAAGACAGCAAAGCATCAGCTATCCTCCCCGCTGTCTAATTCACTTCTCTGAGGAAGTTAGGTTCACACAACACACAAAGATCTTTTACTTGCCTTTGTTTCTATAAACCCACCATCACTTAGCAGGCCAAGCATACAAGTACTGTCACGGTGAGCTCTCTTAGATTTACACCTCGGTGCTGCGTGGCCTGCCATGAAACTGTCTCGATCCAGAATGTCTCCAGGGCATTAATCCTAGCCAGGACTATCTGAGAACTGCCTCAACCCAAGTTCAGGCATCTGTGGTTAAATGACTGTGTCTTTGCTAATCCAGTTCTTAAATGGGATTAACCTCCACCTATAAACAACAGTTTCTGTGACTGAAGGAGACAAAACTGAGACTGGTTTACATCAGAGTGCTGCATATTATCTGTGGGAGAGGACGAGGAAAGGCTCTAATGGAGAGTCCACCACCCTTTCACAGCTTGCCATCGGCTCACCATAACACCAGCTGAAGATGAAAATACAAAGACAAAAACCAAAAGCCCCTTAACTTTTGCAGGAGTGCGTTATCAAAGCACAGAGCAATTTGCCTGCTGGCACCTGGAGAAAGCAGACTCCTGCCTCTCAGTAGGTGCTGCCTGACACACAAGGAACACAATACAGATTCAATTCAATCTATCTATCCCTTCCCCCTCCACATATCAGACTTCTCATGTTTTTCAAGTCAATTATGCTGTATATACCAATTTCACAAAATAACCCAAGCCATGGTAAAAAAATCTTGTATGAATTTAGCACTCAAAATGCTTGACACACTTTTATTCCTCTTGCAACCAGCTGCTGGCTTGGCAGTCATGAGAATGCTGCATTCACTTCTGCACTGCAGCAGGAACTACACAGAACACTGCTGGGTATTATTTCTCTTCCTCAGCTATAACATAAAAAACCCAACAGAAACTGGTTCTGGGGCCATGGCAAGGCCCTCAGAGAGGAGCAGAAAAGAGGAGAAACCAGACCAGCTGTGCCACAGGTGGCAGCAGCCATGGGGCCCTGGCACAGTCCTTCCCCAACTGGGGGGCATGATGGCCACACTGGCAGCCCCTCTGCATCCACCTAAATCCTGCACAGCTGTGCTATCCAGGCCCATGCATACTTGGCCCACCACTGTCAGCTTTTTTCTCTGTCTAAAAATGCCACCAGTCCATTCCTTTCTGCCTCCTTTCCCTCTTCCTCTGCCCAGCCTCAGACAGTGCCTTTCCTCTCTCCTGCTCCTTGCTAACTCCAAGTCTTCCTGTACATCCTGCGCTCCATTGCTCTCTCCTGCTCTCACTGTTGTGCTCCCCTCTCAAAATGTCCCAACAGAAGACCAAGTTAAAGCTTACATGGAGATGTCTATAACTACTTGTTCACTCTTGTACCACAGGACTAAACATAGATGCAATTCATTCCCTGGACTGCCCTCTTCCCTTCTGTCCCTGCCAGCCCCCGCCTTTATTGTATTTTACTTCCAATTTAGGCAGTCTCTGCTTACATTCCTGATGTTAGTTAGCACATTTTTGAGCACAAGAGTGAATACACATTGTTAACAACTACGAGAAGATTACAACCCTCTCAGACTTGATACAAAAAAAAGACAGTAATTAGCATTTTTTTTCTTTCTTTTTTAGGGAATAGCAAGTGCAGCTACAGTGAGATTAAGTAGCAGTATTCCCTGATGCTGAACCTTCAAGCCTGGACTTCCAGCACTCTGCTTTTCTCATGCCTAAGCACATTCATACAGACACTAGTGATGTTTTCTAATACCACACATACTGCCCAAAGCTTGTCTTTAAACACGTGCTGCCCCAATGACCAGGATGTTATGCATTAGCCAACGCGCTCACTTAATCTGACTCAGGAACAAGGAGCAGGGGAGACAAAAATCTGTTGTCAATCTCACAAAAATGGCCCTGTATAATGCTACATGTTTAGTCAATGTTTCTTCAAACTCATATAGACTGGTCAAAGTCAGCCAAAAGTAGCCTAAATAGTTTCCAAACACACACCTATAATGCATTAAACACTCACAGATGACAGTTTTTTTCTTGAAAACATTCAAGCAGTATAACCTAGGGCTGATCTGAGTTCCATTTCTTGTAAGAAAAATATCCAGCACACATGCAAAAATGACTCCACAACTTGAGGGGACTGGTTGATAACCATTACTTCAGTTACCCTCACTTCTTGAATTAACAAGGGCTATCCAAGACTTACGACTTCATTGGTTTTGCAGTAGAACAATCCGGTACAATAAATTGCCACCCGCTGTACATTAGCTGCCTCCATTACTTGTCTCTTCTTATAAACATTATGTGCCACTGATTTCATTTCACAGTAGGAAGAATTACTTTCTGTAATGCTGTGAGCATTTTTTTAGCTATGTCCTCCTCATTTACTAAGGTGCTAGATTTAAAAACCCTCCTTTTTTTTTTCTTTAATGAAATGTTATTAAAATAAAATTTTTATGTCATACGAACGGCCTTAGAATTTTGTTCTGCATCCCACCACTTCACTATTGAAAGACTGAAGTGTGGATGCTAACATCCGTAAGAGAGAGTTACTCAGTCATCTACAAGATGACATCTACCCCTCCAATTTCTCACATCCATAACCTGTTTCATACTGGACAACTACACAAGTAGTATGAGTGTATAGTTAAGGCTGAGAGACCATAAATTGCACAGCATCATCTTTGAACTGTTCGTACAAAACCAGGCATTTTCTGTGGAGTAAGTTCTAACAAAATAAATCACTGACTACTGAAGCATGCTACGATTACTAAATGACCTCACTACACAGAAACAACTTGCAGCTTGAAAGCACTGCAAAATCCTAACCTGGCAAAGTACTTTAAAGAGAGCAAGTAATAAAAAAAA
Source organism: Machaerirhynchus nigripectus (assembly GCA_013397975.1). Lineage (NCBI taxonomy): Eukaryota > Metazoa > Chordata > Aves > Passeriformes > Dicruridae > Machaerirhynchus > Machaerirhynchus nigripectus. The sequence goes on from VZRQ01001794.1 coordinate 465,797, forward strand.
GGCATACACATCCTGTAAAAGCACAATCTTCAATTATATAACTTGGTTCTACATTAAAATTTCTTCATAAAAGTACATGCCACATCTTCAATGTATATAATAGAGCAACACGTTTTTACCTTACAAGATACAAGAAAGTTATCACAAGCAAATTCACTTTCCTAAGAGCCCTGATTTTTAATCACTGTGAAAGATCACTTTTCACCCTACAAAATGCTAACAAATTCCAGTGGCATTATTTCACAGTCACAAGCTTTCTTCTTAGGGGGACCATGAAAGGTCACTACCACTAGCAAAGTGGTAAAGATAGTCTCAGAAGAAAAATAATGACCTAAAGGAGGTAAAAATTATACTGCTCTTCAATATCTTGAATATGAACTGGCCAGTCCTGTTTTTACCCCACCCCTACCACCATATAACAAGCAGAGGTTGAGGTCAAGATTGACAGAAGTCCAGGTGCCTAAAGAAGGACACATGAATTCCTGCTCACTTACAAATGCAGTGAGCAGATTGTCAAAATTTTTTGGTAGCTGTAATCCTCCAACAGACTTCACAGAGCAGCAACCTGAGTAGCTTCTTTATAGCTGATAATTATCCTTTTGTCAACCTTTGTCATAGGGGGTACTATGCTAATTGTGTGTTGGTGATTATTAGGGAATAAATTTCAGTCTAACAAACAAGGTCTCTCAGTGAGCTCCAGTGAGCCTCTGGTGAGGTGAGAAGTGCAAGACATTTCACTGATGTTGCAGATATACTTTTTGGAGGGAAGGGTTTAGTGATGTCCCTATCTTAAAAAGACTTAGGTTTGAAAAAAACGTCTTCTGTAAGCCATACCAATCTTACACCAAATAGTTACAAGAAAGGCAAGAAAGGCAAAACTTCCCTTGCCAGCCCAAGTGTGTTATTTCCATTTCTGTTTAATCTCTAAAAGAGTAACAAAATGCCTTTAATGATATGAAAATAATGCCCCTGCAAGGGATTTTAAAAGTATTAAAGCACATATTTGCAAGGACCAAGGACTTACAATAGGATCTCTCTCCCAAGTCACTTGGAGATGTTTATGATGATCTCACCTTTTTGTGCAAGATCACACTGGGGTAAACTGCCAACACGGAGGTCCCCCAGACCCAAACTTGATTTTGCCAGAATATCCATACACACATTCTGCTCGCCCACCAACAGGCTTGCAGAGTGCCTGTCTTGTATTTCACTTGGCCTTGAAACTGGCTGATATATGTCAGCTCAGCTAGTTAATTAAAACCTACACTTCCCTTGAAACTAGCTCGCTTCACTAACGATGCCAAGGCAAATATTTCTGTTGGCTTCCTCAAAAGTCTGCAATTGTTCCTATGTGGATGTAGCTTAAAAAGCCAGAAATAGATAAATTCAATATTACTGGAAATTGCTCCCCATCTAAAATCTCCATTACAAGGAAACCATTATGAATTTCACAGTATCAATTCCAAATGCAGCATTATTTGGGTCTTCTTAGAAATAAAAAGAAAAAAAATCACAGACAGCTGTGATTTTACAAGTATTAACACAGTCCCTTAATTATATCTTTAATAGGAAAAAAAATCTCCTCTTCAAAAAGGAGGTTATGCTCTTCACTTCAAAGAGAACACTGGAGAATAAATACGATTCTGCAAGAGTTTTAAATCTAGAATTCAAGAACATCTTTAATATTTAAGCACAAGTTTAAGTTCTTTCCAAGATCAAGGTGTTAAATGCCACAGAGATGGACTTACCAAAATGTGTGAAACAGATCAGATACCAAACTTTCACATTTCCATAATAAGCTCTCATAGATGACTTAAGCTCTCTAAATAGAGGACTAGGAAAGCTACATTCAGGCAAATACAAACAAGGAAACATTGTACTTATGTCAACTTTGACAGTTTCAGTGAATGCTAGAGGCTCCAGAATATGTTTTAGTACAAAATTCTGCCTGCTTGGTCAATCCCAGAGTTGCAAAAATTTCTCAGCTGCAAACAGTTCATTTCCCCTATCAAACTGTACTTAAGTGCATGAAGCCATGAAAATAAAAACCCTTAAAGACACAGGTCACGTAAGTATTACAAGAAGGTCATGAAACTGCAGCATTTTCGACCTGCTGGGGGACAGCTCTGTCAGGCTGGCACTCTGCTGCTGCTCAAACCAGGCCTGTGGACTTCCCACACAGCAACTGAGCGATTGCAATTGCTGCATTACAGCAGGACAATAACGCAGTCCAAAGACAATGTAAAGCATCAGAAGTCCACAGCCCAAAAGCTGAACTACTGTGGACTTCTCCTAAAGCCTTCAAGCACAGATTAGTTATCATTAATCTTAATAACTGCAAATTACATATTACGCATGTAGACAAGTGGTTAGCAAAAGGAAATGTCAAACACAAGGTTTATTTAAATGGGGTCTGCCTCAGTAAAAAAATCCAACAAGTATAAATTGGGAATGCACACACAGGCAGCTGGAAGGCAAAGCAGCAGCTGCTGACTTAACACCCTGGATTAGCACACACTGGCCTCTTCATGTTGGTGCACCTCCCAAGGAAGTGAGGCAGTCCTTGTGGAGTTCCCAAGGAAAATGGTGAGTTGTAAAAACTGCCTCTTCACTGGACAAACACCGTGATCCCAGGGACAGCACTCCAGCATTTTAGCTTCACTGAGTGTTAATGAATGCAGAACCTCTAAGATGCAATCAGAGGAAATCACTACAAGAGGGACCATATAAAAAGGGGGGTCAGAGAAGTTCAAAAGCAGAAAATTGTTGAAAACTAAAGCACAAAAACCTCCAAGAACACCACAACCAACAGCATCCATTCACTAACTCAGACTAACACAAATTAAATTCCATTTTGTAACACAACCTCTGAGAGACGCAAGAACTCGGAGCTGTCACATGAGAAAATGGTATCTTGCTGGGTGATTAAATAATATATGGTATTTCAGATAACCTACACAGAAACAAATCCGTGTTTTGATCTTACAGCAGAACAGAACTTTTTATATAACACTATTTTTGAGCAATCCTGTTTCATCCTTGCAAGCTGCCACTATTTAATTCAGACTGTTAAATTTTAAAAGTAATGGCCATCTCTTATCTTGTCCAGCCAAAAAGGGCTCTGATTACAGCTTCGCATGTACTAATTTAATGCACAGTTACTGTAAGTATTTTAGCAACACAACTGAGATGATCACTTGACATTTTCCATTTTTAATTTAAAAACAAAATAGCCATGTAAAGAAGCAGAAGGACTTGCAAACCTGAAAAATATCATTAATTGAAAAAAAAAAATTGTAATATAACCAATATACAAGAAAAGGTTACTTCAGATATGGACAACAGAAAAGAGAAAGAATGTGTGGAGTCCAGTTAAGGACCCTGAATCTTTAAAATCAAGTTAATTATTGCACAATAGTAAGTGATCACAGTGCTCCTCAGCTGCTGAAAGCAACCTTTGGATCTGTCATGCTACCTTCAAATAGGCAATTAAAATGAAAAATGAGAGTGTGCATAACTTTCCAGAACCATGTATTATATACAGATAGTACACAAATAAGAACTGAAGTTCTTAAACAAATTACTTGATCAACTTAGTCATGTCTTTATCTGTCTTGTTGAACATGTCTTACTCTGCTACTCTTGAAATCCTTATTACAGATAATCTACTGCCTTAAGAAGAGTTTTCCCTTACCAGAAATTAAGAGAACTTTCCATTTCTCTGTCCCCAAAATAATTTGCTTTAACTGAGGCTGAGTGGCATGAAACATTCTAGCTGTGGGCTTTCCCGGTCCCTCTCAAAGTGGTGCTGACTGGAGCTACAGCCCAGTCCACGAGGGCCCTCTCAAACCTCTGGCACACCTGAACAACAGGTTGGCACCCACAGTCTGCAGTTGCCTCTGGAAAAAGGAATGGCATGCAATCAACCCATTTTTAAGTCATCTCCTGCTATGACGTTCTCCTCTGAAAACCCAACCAAATCTCCAGCAGCAACTACAAGACAGAGAGCTGTGTAAAAGGGTATAACCCTAGCTCTTACAGAAAATATTATGGTGCACTGTGATTGAAGACACCCTCAATCTCAGTAGCTCATGTCTCAGCATAAAAAGAGTAATGCTGTAAATCAGCTACTTAATTTCTATTCAAACAGAACATAATTGCTGGTAACTGGCTGAAAAGCAACATATGCCAAAAAGCCGTCTTTGTGATCCTTCAGATGTAATGAACTGCAAGCACACTTCATGTGCCATGATGCTTTTACACTTATTATGCTAATTAGTTTTTATTTGAAATACACAATTATTGCTGCAACCAAATGCAATCATTAATGCATTTATTTGGTAGGCGAAATATTAATGAATCAAATCAACAGGAAATAAGCAGTGCTGGAAAGGTCCCTTAGAGAAGGAAAAAAACCTCCAAGACTGCTGCTATTTAAAGTTTTACTTTTTAAATATTCAGTTTTTACCACTTGAAATGTTAACATCTTGCTTGCAATTTCTAAGTGCAAATATACTTAATGAAGCTTGACATAGAGAAAAATGAGAATGCCATTTTCACAGAACTTAACAACATTCAAGTCAAATAACCTCATGATATGCCACTGGAGAGTAAATAAAAGGTCCATTTGCACTTAACAGTCAAGCACATAGGACATAACATTTATCATTAGTAATGTCTAAAATTATCCCATTTCAGTAATTAAATGAGCATTTTTATTCCTCACCACACTATGATGTGGCGTACTGTGGAAAGGCATTCACCCAGATTGGGGAAGGTGCCCAAAATCAATTAAAAGAAATTTAATTCATGATTTAAGGATATTATTCTATACTGAAACAATGATCAAACCACTTTCACAACCTGCAGCACTGCCCCCAAATGCACACACCACCACAATGGTGTCTTTAATCACTGTTGTGGGCCCCAGCTATGCTGGGTGCTCTCCGCACCAGCAGGAACAGCACAGCTACATAGGAAGAGCCCCCCAACCAGGACACAGCAGGAGCAGATGAAAAGGACTTCTCTGGCTGGTGGAGTTGTATTGCCTCCCAGATGACTCCCGATGCCAGCAAAACCCCTCTGCCTGCATGGCTGTGACTCCCTGGAGGTGACCTGGTACTGGGCTGCCTGGCGGGGGAAAGTGTGTGTCATTCCCTTCACTATCAGACTGGAGAGAGTGGGGGAAAAGGGGTGGAGGGTGCTTTCCAACACAGACCCAGCCCTGCATGCAGAATTTTTAGGTATTCAGTCAAAAACCTCAATTTCCAGAGTTCACACGTTTCTCCCCTCTCTAAGGTCATACACATCATTACCCAGTACATCTGGAAGCAACAACAAAAAAATAGAATGAGGATCATTCATCCTGCACTTAGCATTTTGCCAAAATTTTGAGGAAATAGATTTTCAGAGTTGCTAATTGATTGACTGAGGGTTGAATTCTGTGGGTCTCTATGAGAACCCAGGCCTGGTTTTGGCAAATCCATTGGGAAGTTTGGCCTTTTTTGCGCAAAACTTGGTAACTAGTAGTAGAAGAACAATCTTGACATAAACCACAAGGCTCTGCTTTTCACTGTGAGGTGAATACATGCTTAAGACCATACTTTAGGACAAACAGTTTAGCATAAAGGAAGCAGTTATTTCAAAACAGCTGGTTTTTCTACTAAGAAAATTGAAAATTTATAGGTTTGTGTTTGGCCTTCATATTAATATTACTCAAATACTCAAACCCTTGTTCTCATCTAGTTTTAATAATGAAAACCTGGATAAACATTCAAAAATAAATAAAACTTAGAATTAGTTTAAATAAAACTTCAAAATATATATGTATCTTGACAGTTCTAATGCCTGAGGGTTTTATTTCCCAAAGTAGTAATGATCTCCGGGAGTTAAAATAATATGATTATATCCCAACTCCATGACCAGCTAAACCACAACTGAACTGCAGTGGCACATATTTCATTTGCAATGTCAGAGGATCTCTATTTCAGACTATCAACACAGCACTAAATTTCCAAGTGTCACTGGAAACAGGCCACCTCTAATTTTGGTTGGAAACACTAAAATTAACCGCTATAAGCAGCACAGCTAGTATTTTACCAGTTCAACCTCTTCATCTTTACCAGGAATGAAAAAGGAAAGCTTTTTACTCTCTGTTACATACTGTGTCTTTGCTCCTCTGCAAGCAGTGGTTGAGGGATTTTTTGGTTTATTTTAAGGGAGGATTGTATGAGAAGGAAACAAAACATATTTTTCCTGTGAGTCATTAAAATTACTAGAAGCAGCTTATCTTCTGGGCTACTACTCTGCAGTCTTGTAAGAGACGGTATTCCTAATCTTCATTTTCTGCTGATAGGAAAAGGGAGTGCACAAAACAAAGCCATTTCTTGTAAGGAAGAAGGAAATGGCGTAATTACCTAGCGTTACTCAAAAGAAGCTGCAGAAGACAGCAACCATGCCAGGTGGAGCATGGACGAGAACCAGATGTGTTAGAACGCCAGGTGCTCACATAACCTTTATTTCCTGAAATGTCTTTTTCCAAAATTCATTTGGACATACTGTGTCTTAAGCAATTTTATTATTTTATTTCACTGGGAATAATTTCACCACCAATATGCCTCATCCAAGACTAAGAACAACTCCAGATTTGTCACCAGAGCTACACATGAAACTATCCAGCAACAAGCCTACCCTGCAGGGAACAGGAAGCACACAAAAACACAAATCACATATCACTATATTTCCCAAAGGGAGTGAGGGTGTGGTGTGGGCGTGTCCCTCTCTCTAACAGGAAGATATCATCACTGAAAATAGTGCACAAATGTGAACCTAATACTCTGAGATGAAAAATCTATTTCTCTGCAAACAAACTGTCAGTAAACTTAAATAAAATAGTTATCCCCAAAGAGCATCTTTTGGAAATCTAAGACTCAATTACTGGGATAACAGGGACTGGCATATGAGAAAATTTTTAAGTGCTGTTAACCATCAACCTTGAGCAACAAGACTATTTTGTTTGCCTTTAAGGATCAACAGTGGAGCAGAACCTCTGCAGTTTTGTACCTTTGATATTTGTTTTTCAAAGAATATTTCAAACTATCTTGAGAACTAAGAAGGCGAAATAGATTATTTCATACACTGAAGTTAGTGAATTGGTTCCAGTATTCTCCAGCCACTGGGAAGCCAAGTGTAGCAAGGGGTTTGGTGCCCTCCATTGAATGAGATCTGGCTATCTCAATCCAGCTCTTAGGACAGGATTTCGCAGAGCAGGGAATGGGTGAAGCCTCACAGCTCCACTGAAAGTGGATCCTGCCATGTGCTGTCTCACCTGAATGGGCTGAACCCATACAGCCCAAAGATAAAGCCGAGGTTTTACCCTCACGCAACCACTCATGAACTGAGGCTTGCAGAGAAGGTATTTTTCGTCCTGGGGGATGCTGTGCAAGTTTATTGGTAAGAAAACTTCCAAGTTCTCAGTGCATTTTCTACCACTGAGGGTGGATGCCACAGCCTCAGACTGCCTCTACTTCCCTGATGGATGGTGCTTCACCTCCCCTGACTGGAGGGGTTCCAAGCTGCTTCTCACCATTTGTGTTCTCCTCACAAGGCACCGGCAGCAGCTGTGGTGTTCCCCCATCATTTCTGGTGGGCCCGTAGCCCCTCGGGTGCTCTGCACCAGTGGCAATGGAAAGGGCGATAGGGTGGCACCATAACAGCAACAACATCAACACTCTGTTCCTCTCAGGGAAAGGCAGAGCAGTAGGTCAGACCAAGCGACTGAGAGGAACCCAGAGCAGGACACCTGCCATGAAAGGTGGGGCACACACACACCTTTGGGTTTCCTGTTGAACATGCCAAGTTCAATGGTTCGCCCTCACAGAAGGGCCATGCAGCAGCCTCAGCCCTTACTGCCACTCAGTACCACTAAAACACCCCTTTTGGAACCTACAACATTATCCACCGCCTAAATACCAATTGCATCACTCCTCTGTAGCCATTTCTTTCCAGTCACTTTCATGGAAAGTCACTGAGAAAGTTCTTTCTGTTTCTAGAGCTCTGATGTAGAGCAAACACAAATCAGATTGGACGAGCTAAGCCGTAATGGCTGAGAAACAAAACTCAAAGCAAGGGAAAAAATAAAACCAAAAGGTGAATGGTCAGTTTAAAATAGAAAATAAATTTAAAAAAATAAAATAAAAATAGATTTATATAAGCTTAAAAATATTGACATTAAGCTGAGATTTAAGGAAATAGACGAGCTTAAATATCAAAGATGTTCTAAGACCATAGTGTGTTCTTACACATTCCAGTTTTACTTTATTATCCCAATCAGAACCATGCAGCATCGAACAAAACAAACAAAAAAACCCCACGACCCCCCAAACAAGCAAACAAAAAACACCCAAACCCCAACAACAACAAAAAAAACCCGAAACCCAACCTCCCCTCCAAAACAAAACAAAAAAAATTCCTGTTGTGAATACATAGGAAATACAGTAAGTTACCAATTCCCTCAAAATTCTTATACTATCTTTGCCCTCACATAGAATTTGAATATAGAATTATTAATCAAATAGTGACACCAACGAATACAAAGCTAGCTTACTGTAATTAAAAAAAGTCTTTACAATTTTGACAAGAGGAAGACTACACTCTATAAAAGCTCACAAAAAATTTACACGCCATTCTTTGGCTTCCACGGTTTTGCCTGACATTCATGTCAGCTGAAGTGTTTGTACTTCCTTAAAGTTTGATGTAATAGAAAGCAACAGAAGGGCACTGCACTTTCTGCAGGTGAAAGTGGTGCTCCAGGTTCCCACAGGTCAAGCTCAGGCAGGCTTCTCAGCAGAGAGCTCATTTTCTGCTCAAGAACATCTAAGGGGATCAAGCAATCTAATAAATGCACTGGTATGTCAGAAATCCGTTTTAATTAAGTAAAGGTAAGAAAAAAGATATGAAAATTTCCTACAAGTAGTAAAATTTCTCCTTTCATTGAATTGTGTACAAAAAAAAATCTGCTCATTCATTTTTGCATGTGAGTTTGAAATGTCATTTATTTCTGATGTAATAGTGGAGAGAAGCAATGCCTCACTCCTAGCTCAGGGTAACTTCGAAAGGTAATACAACCCTGTTTCAAAACAGTCTTAAGTTTACTGTATTTACAAGTCATTTGAAAAATGGATTATTCAGAATTTCCAGAACACCTGTTATTTGGCTATTCTTATGTATACCAAGTAATTAGAATCAGGAAGAACTTAGAAACAGGTAGGGAGGAAAGGAGGACATTCAAGCAAAGTCTTCTCAGATCAAGATTATAAAATATCTAGTGTATATATGCACACCTTTCAGGGTAACTCAAAAAAAGATTCACATTCTTCTAAGCAATCCAGCTGCTAATTTTATAGTTAGCTGCTGACAAAGAAAATTACTTCCTAAGGTGATGGTATAGTACCTTCTAAATTCTACTGTTGTTACTATGAAATAGCAATTAATTAACCATTAGGAGGTGATAGCATTACCCATTATTACAGCAATAAATCTTTATACGATATTTATTCTGTACTGTTCCTCCTCTGATCAACACCCAAGTATGAAACAAAAAGCATGACATACATTTACGAAAATAAAGGGATATGATACAAGGGAGACAAGGAAATAAAGGTTCTGATGCCAAATTTAAGGACAATTTAAACTCTGATTAATTTGTCTCAATATTCATTCAGCTATGCTGTTACTTACTCAGTTGGAGCTATTTTAAAACAATTTTGTAAAATTCTCTAAAGGACATTAAAAATTTTGGCCCCAAAGGACTATCAGTCTATAGAAAAAAGACACTTTCAATTTTTAAAAACCCCGTATTTCAATAATGACCTTATAAGTGAAACTGCACATAACATGAGAAAAATAACACCACCTTTCCAAGTATGTTACTACTTGCAACAGCAGGTGCTTCCTATTTTTAGTCTGTTTCACTCTTCTCAAGAAATAGTTTTAGAAGTTTAACAAAACCCTTTAAAACATTGCCATTGAAGGCTTATTTTAAAAAGTGTGGCCTGTTAAAGGGTATTTGTTCAGAGGAAGAGCTTCTTTGGTTTGCTGTTTCTAAACAAACTAATGAAAGAACCCAAGTGGCAGCAAAATACTTCTCCAGGTTCAGCAGACACCTGCATACTAGCATCAAGACAATGTAACTGCATTCCTGCCAGGATTAGTTCACAATATTTAACTAAAATTGCTTTGAAATCTTTCTATATTCAGTACTAACATGGTGTGCAAGTAGGGTGGTTGGATTACAAGAGAAATTAAGACCACCAGCAATAATGCTCCCCTCCTCCAAAGCATTTTCCCTGTCTCTCCAATAAGCCTTTTCTATTCCCTACTCCTGTCTCTAAATACATCTGCTAAGGCTATGTGAATTATCTTCCTCTCCATTCAGTCTGGATTTTAGCATGTTTTAATATTCCTTCCTTAATGCAGTGTCAGTGTGCTCACCCCCTTGCTCTACAGAGTGGTGTTGATTTGCAGTGAGAAGCAGAGAAATGCCTTGTAACTCCCCCGTAATTTATTCTAGCTCTAAAGTTTTCCACTGCAGTCAGTAGACTACCTAATAGCCTAGTCAAAATGAAGACAAACATCTTCTATGACAGAAAACCGTGGGGAAGGTGGCATGAATTAAAGAGTATGAAAATAAACACCTTAAACAAATCACCTCAGTGGGAGACTGAGATTGTCTGGCAATGAATTGCAGACAAGATGCTTAGAGAAGCCCCATAACAAAGAAAAAGCTGCATATTGTTCAAGGGTTCCCATGTCAGCACCACCCCTGAAGCAAGAAACATTAATAACCTCTTTTGTTTTTATTCTTTCTGGGGAGGAGATGGGATTTGAAATCAAAACAAACAAAAGTATATAAAGATTATTTCTCTCACTGCTAGTTGAAATTTGCCCATGCCAAGTACTAATGTACAATCCTGGGGTTGAAGGTTTCTTGTTTTTATTCTGAAAGGGGCAATGGAGTCCTACAATGTGGCTGAATCATAAAAAGCTTAAGACACTCCTTACCAGAGGCTGTCCACTGCATCGGCTCAGCAGTCAAGCTTACCAGTTTGATGAGGTAATTCTTACATTGTTTCCTAAATAGATTTACCTTTTTCTTTTTTACGCATTTGGGAAAAACTTTATTAAATTGATTATCAGTGAAATGTACCAGACTGACAGCTGCCAAAAATGCTCTCTGCATTGCCTTGATAAGCAGAAATATACTATGAGGAGTCAAAATGTAAGTTTTTTCTGCTGTTGTATCACTGGGGTAAAGACTGACTTTCCCAGTGTGAAAGTACAGGCATATCAATCCAATACAGGATGAGACCAGAGTACTCTGACAACGCTTTGCAATGTGACTTCAATGGAAAGAGATTTGGTGGACTGTGGAAGGAAGGCACAGGAAGGTACAACATGCTGTAACACCCATCAGTATAAATCATCAGTGGACTGGGACAGGGATGGATGGCAGGACGCAGACTGCCCTACAGTCATGTTGCAGCCTGAGGTAGTGTCTGCTGGAAATACAATAGTCCATTCTCCATGTCCATGCAATAAATGGCCTTCTCTCTGCAGCTACCAGTTAAGATTATAAATCAGTATGTTTTGCAATATTAAAAGCCACTCCAGCTGCAAAGGAACCAAGATCATAAATTCTTTTCAATGCACTTGTGAACAGCTTCAGACAGTAGCGAGGCTTTCCTGGGAACACTAGACAGCTGTAAAATAGCTGCTTCAAATTTAGGTTCTATTGAGGGAGATGGAAAAGACCCGTATGAACTATTTAATTAGCAGATCAAGTCACCAAGACCCACAAGGAAAAAAACCTCAGCTCTCAACAAAAGGTTTTAACTGTTTCTTGTTTTCTCACCCCTACGTGATGTTTTTGAATTAAGTAAAAAATCTAAGATGAAGAATATCTCTAGACCTCATCTCCCTGTTGCTATTAATGCATGTTAACAGTGGAGGTAGAGTTTCAGGTATTTGTCAAAAGGATGAACATGCTAACTAGAGGTCTGGGGGAACCCACACACTAGCTCTTCCTCAAACAGGCATGAAAAAGGTCTTTGCTAATCAGTTTCTTTTCTCATATGAAATCAATGGCTCATAATCTCAGTTGATCAGCTAATTTACCAAAAGGAAATTTGACTATTTTTTCTATAACTCAACAGCAGCTATAGTTGCCCATGCAAATTACCTCTCTGCTATACCTCTCTGACCTGGTTATTTAAGAGCATGTTTGGAGTGGAATGGGAAAGGAACACTGTAGTATCTGCCATGACCAGTAAAGGAACTTCAGGATTCTCTGGCAAACGATGATCAATAGCTGCAATTATTGCTCAGTGGTTTCACTGAGACTTGCTTGGGCTCTGCATGTGAAGGGAAGAGCATGTTATGAAATCTGAATGGATGCCATCAGAAAAACCCACTGTTCTTTAAATCCAGTTATGTCCAGTGTGAACAAAGAGGGGAGCCTACCAGGCAGAACATCGTCTGGAATGGTAGACATGGGGACAGTAACAAGCTATGCCAGGTTTCTGCAAGACAGGACCCTTGAAGAAGTCAAGCAGGGCCAGGAGTTGGACTGGATGATCCTGATGGGTCCCTTCCAACTCAGCATATTCTATGATTCTATCCTTTTCTGCTTCTTACAGTAAGCCTAGACACAGTCTTGGTCTCCAGCACAAGCAATGTGTCCAAGGTCTTGTTTCCTGCCCAGGTATAAAAGGACCAGCTTCCTTCTGCCAGGTTTAAAGCCAACACGAAAACGAACTGTCACGAAGCAACTTGAAAAAGCATTGCACAGTAAGTATTTTTAGCCCACTATCAATAATGGTAAAGCTTATCTTAAAGAAAATTATTAAGTACCAAAGTTAATTTTGGTCCCAGTTTTAAATAAGAGAGTGAATATTCTACACTAGCCAAGATCAAAGGCCTCAAGGTCAATTTCCAGCTCAGTCACAGACTGCTTTACAGTCCTGACACTCATTTCTTTGCTCAGTTCACATTTATTTTTACTTTTTTGCACTTCAAACTTTCTTCCGCTTGCTGAGCATAAAATTAAAGAAGCTTCCTTAGGCTACACTGTATTTGCTGGTGCAATTAAGTACCTACAGACAGTGAGATGTGAGCACAACTGTACTTCAAAATCTTCCCATAAACATACTTTTTTCCCCACAGTTCCAACAGAAACAAGTGCCATTCGCCTTCATTATTACGAGTAGCTGCAATGAGTTCTCCCTGGAGCTTTCTCTTCTCCAGGCTGAGAGAATGGCTGCGCCATTCAGCTTTACATCATCTGCAAACTTGCTGAGGGTGTGCTTGATCACACTCTCTGTCACTGATATATTAAAGAGCACCATTCCAGGGCAGAGCCCTGAGGGACACCACCCATCAGCAGCCTCAACCTGGACATAGAGCCACTGACCACAGCTCTCTGGCTGACCAGCAATAAACTAAGGAGTCAGGCTGTAAGGTATACAACACTGAGGAGAAAACACAAGAGAATGTATGTAACTCTAGTCACTGCATGAATCCAAATATTCAATCACCCACAAGTGCTTGGAGCCACCAAAACAGAGTGATCACGGTGGGTGGGGAGGATGACACCCAAAACCACCACTACCACCCTGAAAATAAAAAAGAAGCACTCCATTTGAGTTCACTGTCATATTCCTGGCAAAATGTCTGCTGAAGCACTGCAGAGGATTTTATAGGCCTGGAGGAGACACTGAAGAAATACAAACATATCCATGAATACCAGCAGTGAGAGATAAACAGTTTCAAATGCTTCGCACAACTAGAATCACTTTGCAGCCAGATTCATTGCCAAGATGAAGACTTGGAAGGCTTCTGTCAGACTATTTCCAATTACAGTGTTTTATGAAAACACAGGGGATACAGTATGCCTTGATGAGAAAAAGCAGTGTATATATAGGCTCATCATCCTCAAGCAGAAAGCACTGAGGTAAGTACTAGTTGTTATGGATACGTCTGCATAAGTAATGGGTGTTATTGCATCTAACCTTCAGGTTTCATTTATTTTATATTGGAGGGTGTGGGTGTGTGTAGAGAGATTTATGGTTTATGTTATAAACTTTCGTTTGCCACAAAATCCTGAAGTGTTCTTACACTGACTGAAAAAAATACCTTCAAGCAATGAGTTTAATGTAAATTCAGAGGAATCAAATATCTTTAGAAGACTTTGAAAAATGCACTGCTGATTGTTCTTTTAATCCGCTTGTGTATTGCTCAGAAATTCTTTGCTAAGCAATGTTTCTCACTGAGCATGCATAATTAAAGGTGAAGAGATTTCATGACACAACAGATACACAAATCAATTGTGTGTTCCTTGTGTAAACTGACCTCTCAGCCTAGGAACTGTTTTTCTGATGACTGATGCTATAGTGGGGGGGAAAAAACCCCACCCAACCATCTTTGATGACCTTACAGGTACTACATGAGGCACACACAGGCTAGAAATACCATCATATTCTATACATTTTTCTTTGTATGCATACAAGACAGGAGGAAAGAATCTAAGCAAGAGAAATAACTATCAGACAGAATTCTAAATCAGTTTTATTACTGATACATAGTAATACAAAATGAAAACTTGAAGCCAGGTTTAGAGTTTTTTGTTTGTGTTGGGTTTTTAAAAACAAATTTTAATTTCAGTTAGAAAACACAGTGTTACTAATTAGAGATGGTCTGTGTTCTAAGCCCTTCTGTAGGTAAACCTAACAGAGAAAGTTAGTTCATTTGTTTTTTATTTTTAAATGAAAAATACTTTTTTTCTTTGTCCCATTTAGGTGCTACTAATAAAAACAAATAACTATACATACATACCTATATATGTATACACACACACACACACATATATATATACATACCAGTTTGATAGATCTGGAAATCATTCAAACAAAAAACTCAGTCCTAAAATTTTAAGCCAACTTCACAAGTTGCACCTATCAAGACTGCAAAGAGTTTGGAAGCTGTGGGCCTACAAATCTCATACACCATGACTTGAAACGCAGCATACTAAATTCAAACCTTGGCCTGTTTCCTTGGATCTCTGTTCTCCTTCAAACCCAGTCTTGAAAAGCTTTGCCTCCTCTCCTTCTCTCCTCACCTGTCAGCAGTCCCTAAAGGCAGTTTGTGCTCACTCTCATTTTTGGTCAGAGAAACAAGAGAGAAGGCATTCAGGTCTCCCTTCCAAGAGACTTCAGCAGCCTATCAAAAGAGTTGCAAAGAAGTAATCTTTCAAAGTCTTCAACAAACAGCCTCTCAAGAACTCAAGGAATTCTTAAAAACTTTTGCTTCTTTACAGTCTCACTACAAATATCTACTACACTAAAATAATGAACCATTTCCAGAGGTTGTAACCTTGCCAAATTTGAACAGTTTTGACTAAAAGAATCCATTTTCCCCTCTCTTAAGTTCTAAAACTTGCTCCAAAACAGAGATATGGATCATCTGAATGAAATGGGTATCATTTCTTTAACACTAGGGAAACACAGTTTTTCCTAATTTTCTTTAAAAACCACACAAAACTTTTTATTAAAAATCACAAACAAAGAACGTGTCCAAAAGCTGACATTGAGCACAAAAAACACCAGTCCAAATGGTTTAGATGTGGAAAGGATATAATTAAAGACACTTTTGAAATAGAAAATGGAAGTTCATTGAGAGGTGTTACCAAAATTTCTTTACAGATCTTGGTAGTTTCCTGGTTTAAGTTATCTGCTGAACAGATACAGAAGAAGGAACTATCATAAACTAAACGCCTTAATGACAAAACAAGAGCATCTTGACAACATAAACACAGAAGGAGATACTATCTAGCATAATCTTTCTTACTTCTGCTCTTCTAAGCATTTGTTTAACCCCATTCCTTTACTTTGAAACAAGAGTGGAGAGAATAACCTGCCAGGTAACTTTCCATCTTATCTATTTAATCAATGCTAACATCTGAAAGGGAAAACTAAACCCTTCCCAGTTCAGAATTTCCCAGCTTAGTGGGTGCCATCCTCTGGCACCATCAGCATTTTATTTCCTCTTCAATTTTTCCAAATTTCATTCAACTTTTTGATTGCTCCTTGAGTTTGTTTTTTGTAAGACCCACAATTTCAGCTACCCCCGTACACATCATTGGACACATTATTTGAAGCACCGTGTTGACAATTAGCATCAGTTCAGATCAAAAGGACAGCCAGTTCTTAGAGGCACATATTTTCTGATCTCATCTCATGATTACTTTGTCATCACAATCAGCTGCACTATTACTTCTGCAATATCAGGATCAGCTGAACTCCTTTTAATATAAGTCCTGCTGTTTTTAAAGCTTTAATGATGTTCCCAAATAATTTGCCACAGTACAGAATTTACCACAATCCACCTATATATGGAAAGGATGACTGAAATGAAATAATGAAAGAAAACACAGGGAAAAAATTAAAATCAAACTAATATGGAAGTTACTTGAATGGGATTTTCAGCTGCATGAAGATATTTAGCTAGGAACTATGCTATATCTGTAATTTCAAAATTATGGCACATTCTTTAGAAAGGAACTCAACTTCAACATATCACTTAAGTCAGCCAGTCAAATCTGTAGCAAAGAAAGATTTTTGTTTTCCAAAAATCATTGCTTCAGTTAATAAAGAAGGCTTTTAATAACTAGTTTAGTTGTATCTTTTAACAACTTACTTTAAAATCATCTTTAAAATGCATACAGCTCCTACAACTAGCTCAAGAGCATGAAGAAGTCTTAAGTTAGGGACGCCAGCCTACTGAAACAAATAGGACTCCAGGAAACACCAGTCTCAAAAAAGACTTGCATTTCCCAGGTGCCAGTAAATTCTTCAACTCTTCTCATGGTGAGTAACATGGAGGTTTCCCACGTTCTCAGCAATATCAGGCCACACCATACGGAACTTTTTACTTCACTGGATAAGCAGCAGCATTTCTTCCCCTTTCCTCCCAGCCACATCTCACAACTGCTCCTGGGAGAAATCACAGTTTCAGGAATTGGTACATTCAGCGTGACTGCTGCACTCTCACTATGAACTTCATGGACCCCATGAGCTACTGGCATTTGGCTCCAAGCTCAAACAGAAAATACTGCTGTATGTGAGAGCTGCTATAACTCTTGTTTATTTTGCCCATTCTGGCATGTTCTCTGTCTCATTCTCCATGTTCCAACCTGCTTGTAACAGTTATGCAGCAATTTAACTTCAGAGAAATCTGAAGATCACAAAAAAATCATCTCCAATAACAAAATTCAGGTTTGTATTTGACCTGCCAAACAAACAGGTTCTTTCACCAAAAGACAAGCCAGACATTTGAACTCTCAAGCACTGCCAGGACAGAGAGTAGCTCGCCAGTTCAGATGAGCAGCCAGTCTTTTGAGACCTTAGAGATAAACCAGAGAAAATGCTAGACAGGAACAAAATGTACAGTAACAGTATACAAAAGCTGGAGTCTAGGATAAGAACACAAACGGGGGTAAAAATAATTTTGCAAAGCCAAGTTCAACTCATAAAACCAAATTTGAAGCATAAGATTTTATCCTTCACTCCTTGTGACTTCTGGGAATCTCAGAGTACACCATACCAACTCAAGACTACAGAAAAAATTATGGAAAAAACTGTTTGTACTTTGATACTTTCCCCATCACCAGTTTGGAATGAATGTATTATGCAAATTTCATATCTAGCATGCTATAGATAGGAGTAAATTTCTGCTGGTTGGACTGTCTCCATTTTTGTTGCTGCTTCCTGCCTAGTATGTGAGAGAGTAAGCAATACTACTAAAACCAAAATGAACTCACAAATAAGAGATATAAGATGGGCACAAGTATTTACAAAACCATTTTCCAGGTAATTTAGATAGTTATTAAGATTGATTTATTTTATATGCTGTAGCCTCTGGCATAAGCTTAGAAGAACAAATGGCTTGATCTTGCAACCTTTCTTCACACAGCTTAATCTTACTGCCTTTGAGGAGTAACATACATGATAAGAGGGCAAACAATGGAGAACCTGAGATCAAACAACTTAGATTAACAGATACTGAAGTCAAAATAGTGTTAGAAGAACTAAGTCTATCTGGTTAAGAACTAGGTGCAAATAGGACTCCCAGTATTTATTTTTCAAATTCTTGTAATGCATTACACTCATCTTTTGGGCTCTTAGGCCATGATGATGGCACTGGCAGCAGAACACAGAAGGTGAAGTTAGAGAACACTTTTATCAGATGCTCCCACTCTCTGAAATAATCACAGCAGCAGCGGCAGACATAGGCTGCCCTGGGAAATCAGGCACTGCCTTCCACTACCTGCAAGCCTGGCGGCACCGCCGCACATTGCCAACAGTGTAGGAAAGTTCAACTCTTGAAATAGCTGCCACAGTGGAAAATAGGTAGACTGCACTGGGCCACAGTTACAGAAACAGAGCAGAGATTTTACTTTTCAAAATACTACTGCTGTCACGCAAAATGACTCTGAGGTCAGAACTCTCCAGCAAAGCAGTCAAAAATTAAAGCAATTAATTCGTCATTACTGAGTTTATCAGCCAGAATAAAATGAAGTGTGCAAGAACTGTACCTTATGAAGCCTCAGATAAATGGTAATTTGCTCTGTGAAAAGTTCATGAGGCAAAAACAAGACCTTTGATACACAATATTGCGTGGCTAAGAGAGGACAAGGGTGGCAGTGCCTCTGAGAACAAGCTTTCTTCTGTGTCAGAATTCAAAGTTTCAACTAAGATGAAAGTTAAATTTTTTATGTCTGCTTATGTTTGTGCTAAGTGAAAGGTGATGCAGAGGAAAACTTGCAAGAAAATGGCAGCATGACATTATTAAAGAACAGGAAACCAGCAGTGCAAAAAATAACATCAAGAAAATGATCATGAGAGACAGCGGTGGGCTAATGCAAGCCCTGGGATGTATGAGTATGCTCATATATCTTGTGAGCTCATCAGCTATCATGACCTTGATTTTTGCACAATGTGCTAAGTTTTGTTCCATTTTCATACTTTCCACTAATTTTCCACTTCCTATGTATTCAACAGAACTACTTCTTTGGAGTAGAGTCCATATATTCCCTCCACTTGGTTCAGGATAGCATGTCACAGCTGCCTAAACTCCTGCCATGGCCTTACACCTTTCAGTACAGGATTATGACATCTTTCAGCAAAGCATTTTTGAGTTTAAATGGCTTGTCTCAAGGCTCTCAGTAGGGAACTGCAGGGTTTCATGAATCATTGCAAAGATGGAAATACCTGCTGTCAACAAACAATCAGATCGCAACTGTTTCACATAAAACCAGAGGACAGATGTATCCGGAATGGTCCCACTTTGCATTGCTTTACCAGTGGCTCAGAAAGCAAACAGCTGTGGAAGTCACAAGACCACACACCCTGGATGAATAAAGTGTTTTCACTATGATTGCTGATGTGTTCTTCTCACGAAGTTCACTTCAGTTTCCACTATTAGGGGGCCATTGATCTGATTTCCATTAGACATCTTGCTGTCTATGTCCTGCTCCACATCCATATGACACAGGCCTAACTTCCACATAGCCAAAATATGCCATATAAACAACAGCTCATTCCAGCTTGTTTCTTTTCATTATGAAGATAGCTGCAAATGGGTATGTTCCACCAATCTCAGTTAGCAGTGGACATTGTCTGAGAGACTGGAGAGCACCAAAGCAGAGGAACTCCCCAGAGACCATGAGCAAAGATGTCTCCATGGTGACAGCATGTTTTAGATGTGTTAAACATGATTACTGCATATTATTTTAGAAGAAGGATGAAGCCACTGACATCATCAAGATAGGGAGACAGCAGTGAGGTATTCCAATAATTTTTAACACCTTTAAAAATACATACTAATTTGACTGCACTAAGAATCAACAGAAATGCAACTGATGGAGCACCAGACAAAAAGCACTTCCAGTTTTCATGGCACTAGCCATGGAAACTGGTGATGATGTTTTGACAAGATAAGCACTTAGGTGCTTTGTTAAACAGCTTTTGAAACATGAATTTTAACACTTTGGAGCAAAATAAATTGTTTTCATGAACTCAGCAATGAGAGATGAAGACTGTTCACATGATTACCCATTTTTCTTTGTTACATTTCAAAAAGCATACATAGGATACAGACCTAGTGATGGCTAGAGTATGTCCCAAAGGTAACTTCTTCACAAAAACATCTTTCAGGGAATAAGTGACAACATTCTGCGTTGTCTTAGCAGATAATGGAAAATACTACTCTATGTAGATGGTGATTTTTTTTCACACTGTTCCTCCTTCTTTCCCCTTTATATTCCTAGATTTATTTTCTTTTACAGTTCACATGCTAAGGTCCTATATAAGTCTCAAAACTGTAGCCAAAACTCTGAACTCCAGAGTAATGCAAAAGACCATTGAGAAAAAAATTTTCTTTGTAGTTCTTCCATACTTATATATATACATATTTGGTTAAGTTTTAAATATGAAAGAACTTCATTAACCTTTCTCCAAAGTCATGCAGAGGTAATATAACATGAAATAGTTTTCCTCCTTTATATGGGGTTTCTTTTAAAATAAATACCTCAAATACCTGAACTGGAGACTTCAGCAATGGACAAACACAACCAGTTCTACAAATACCATCTGTTCTCCTTCTTAGGAATGAGAAAACCTTTTAGGGCGCTCAACAGACTACATTTTTAAGAATCATGATGAAGAGATAACCCACTGTCTGTACAGCATATTCTTAGGAGGAGACAAAATATCTGTTCTGCACAGATTACAGAGAAATGCACATTATAAACTACATAGTTGTAATTTAATGGAACTAGGAGCCACATCACAGGCACAACATGATGCTTCTCACTATGTGTATAAAGGAACTGGTTTCATCCCGAAGAAAATAATATAGTTACATAAATACATTATATGGTACCCAAGGTTAAAACAGTCTCCATTTCCAAAGTAGGCCATTCTCAAACAAAGCATTACAACTTTATTGCCATGATTTCTTTCAAAAACATTGCTCTACATTAGAGCTCAAGACTCCATATTGAATCAGGGCAGACAGCTGCTAAAAGGACACAAGGTAAGACAATTAGACATTTCTGTACAAGCCACAGAAGAAAACAACAACAAAAACTACTGTCTTTTAATCACAGATCCCTTTGTTCACTCCCCTATCCTCACCCACTAGCATTACAACTTCACATTTTCAGGTTGAGTTGTAATGGACTCAAGACAACTACTATAATATTAAAGTAAAATTATAGCTTTTATTCTGTTGTATTACATGACACAGGACAAAATAATATAAACTTTTATTTCCTGGAGATGATGTTACAGAAGTGAAGCTATGGTAACAGATGAGTAAGGTCTTTCTTTCCAGTTTAACTAATCCCATACCTGCTACTTTGACACACAAAAATTCCAGCTAACCTATCACCTAAAAAATGAAC
The DNA here is from genome assembly GCA_013397975.1 of Machaerirhynchus nigripectus. Taxonomy (NCBI): domain Eukaryota; kingdom Metazoa; phylum Chordata; class Aves; order Passeriformes; family Dicruridae; genus Machaerirhynchus; species Machaerirhynchus nigripectus. The sequence goes on from VZRQ01001794.1 coordinate 487,314, forward strand.
TCTCCCCCAGCAGTCTGGTTTGAAACACAAAAGTCAGCAAGTGCTTTTTTATCAGCCTGGGATCATGCCTCAGGAGACTTATATAGCTATTAAGTCTCTCTTCAGGTGCCCAAGAAGTTAGAAATTCAAATGGCTTTTCAAGAAGAACAAACACATACTCCAAACCTATTAAAACAATTTAGTGAGCACTAAATACAGTAATTCCCTGTTGCAATTATATTAATGATGGTGCAAGGGAATTTCACATCAAGAAGTCTCAGAAAAGTCTAACAGTAGTTAAATACAGTGGAAGGCTACTAAAGGCAATCTGCACTTATTTTATTTAAACCATCTGCATAAAAGTTCTGAAGGAGTAAGATACAGTTATTACCATAAGTTATACTAGAAGTTACTCAGATTCAATTTGTAGCCATTTTAAACTGAAACATTTGCACTCAAGAGCCAAATAGAAGATGTAATTATCACAGCTTCATTTTATTTATTTATTTAAAGTCATCCAGCATTCTGGTGAAAGTTAACATTTTTAAAGAGACTATTCTCAAGTAAAACATGAATGTATTTTTCCTTTAAGAGTAAAACAATCAGCACAGCAGGGTTTAATCAAGTGGTTTACATTCCCCTACCCAGAACTCTCCAACTACAAGCGTCACAAATAGTATCTCTTTTCAGATATCAACAGGCTAAGAAATGCCAGTTGTAATTACAGACTTTATGAAGTTGACAAACACATTCATAGTAACAACCTCTCCTTACCCCCATGAACTGTCATAAAAACCCAGGCTAAACCTAATGGATTCAGCTCTTCTGTAACCATACTCTAGCAGTTGTCAAGAAGCTGTTCTGCAAATTCTTTTTAAAAAAACTAATTAAACAGCATCAATCTAGCAAGTAATTGTAATCTACAGATTCTACAATAACTTGAATGAGGCAAATGTAAATAGAAAAGTGATAGCCCTATTATCAAATTAAGAAATATTATAACCAGTAATCTCACTTTGCAGACCTCCAGCAATTATATAGGAAGAGCCATGATTTGTTTCCAAGTTCTGTGTCAAATGTGGGGCAGCAGAGTTGTATCCCTCAGTAACAGAATTTCACAGCCCTTGAAACTCACTCAACACCAAGTTCTTCACTCATTCATCATCACCTCTCAAAAAAACCTTCTCAGTACTTACAGAGAGGTCTTTCTAGAGTAAAACTTATCTGGCCTGTACCCACAACCTGATACTCTAAGCTGAGTTTTGGGTTAGACTGTTTTATGTGCACAATGAAAAGCCAAACCAATTTCCATTAGATTTGCTGTATGTCACTTACACCTTCTGTCTCCAGTGTTTCACAGTACTACATCTGCTGACCTCAGACTCTTCCCTGCCAGAGTCAGTGAATGCACTGTATATCCCACGTATGCTATCCTCGGTTTTCACACACATCCCAGGACATCCCATTGCTTTAAATATGCAACCTGATGCCTGTTACTGGCCAGGCAGAAACAGCCTTGTTTGAGCTCCATCCACATCAACCAACTGCGAAATAAAGGGAAACTTCACAGTCCTCCCTCTCACTTACTCTGCAGAGGCAATAATCCCCCCAATCCCAAAAGCTGCATAAAGTTTCTGGAAACCTACTATTGTTGAGATTTTAACTCCACAGTGGAATCGTAGCATGTATCTGCCAACACATTCAAAAGCTATTAGAAGGAGATACAGTGGTTTTTAAATTTTGTTCTGAGCAAACCTAAGAAAATAACCAACTTCTGTTATCTTCCAGGAAGGGCTGGGTAAGAGTTACTGTAATCACTTGTGTGCCTACATTAAAAAGAAAAAAAAGTTAACCATGTTACTACCTCCATGGTGTATTAATTCCTCTCACCATAAGCTTTGTAGAGAATGAAGAAGCAATGGTGATTTAACCTGATGTGGCTTCCCCTCTTCTACTCCCCCATAACCTACTGCAGCATAACTGTAAAGACAAAAGCAGCAACATTCAAAACCTTAAAACCAGCAACAGTCTGCTCTGGCAGCCTCTACTTTCCTAAGCGTGTTTGCAGCAGCATGACTGCCATGCTGGGAAGGGTTTTCCATATGTCTGCTGTACTGTGGAAGCCTCCCTACCTAGCAGTGCACACACAGTAGCAATTCTATTTTTCAGCATGTTACAGATGCAGCAAGACCACTCTTCCTTTTTTAAGCAAACAGGACAGAATGTTCGGCGACACCAGAGTGGAGAAATTGCTCCAGCTATTATCTGTTTTCAGTCACATTCTCTCGCTGTCCTCATATACCTGCTTCACTTCCTGTAACTACAGAACAAAGATTTAATGACAAAAAATGCTACTTGGTTGCAAATCAATTGTAATAATTCAGCTTCTTGGTGCTGGGATGTGAAAACTGCCGATGGGGGACAAACACTCATGACACACATGCCAAAGTTACAAAGCTGAACATGATTCCAACAGCCCTGGCATGCTTCCAGCTGTGCTGGGTTACAGAATGACATGGGAAGCCACCAGATTGTTACTGAGACACCAAATACAGAGCAATTTCCAAATAGAACTGGGGAAAGGGTGGAAGCTGAACACCTAGACTATGTCAAGGGTTATAAGGTATTTATGCTACAAGCCGTAGCAGGATTTTTCCATTTTGCCTCTCTTTCTTCAGCTACGGAAGCAATACAGTTAAGAAAAAAATACCAAGCTCCTTCTCATCACCTTAAATAAGTGATGAAAGCTGTGAGACAAGAGGGATCATGATTCAAATTTTAAAATTCAGGTCTTGCCTATTCTATCAGACCACAGTGACGAAGAACTAGTGAAACAAGGAAATTGCAATATAAAGAAACAGCAGAGTGAATTACAATTAAATTCTTTTTCTGCTTTCTTCTTCTTTCTGCATCTAATTCCTAGCCAACATTTTGGGAAAGCAATCTGTGTTAACGGTTCAAAAATTTAGACCCTAAGGTGAAGAACAAGATCTTGCAGTCAAAATTTGAGTCCCATAACAGGCTCTCCATTAGGACTCCCCCTCATATCATCCCACCAGCACTATATGAAGCAGCAAAAGCCATTACATTTAAAATGAGATACCTGGAAGACTAATTATTCCACCTAACTCTCAAGGCAAACTCCTTTATGTTCTCAATTAAGAACTTGAGGCAGAGAACACTTAAAACTATGTTGAGTCATTTCTTTAACATTCAATGCTTCCTGATCTATGACATGTACTATAGCTTTAAAACTGAAATTGAACCGAATAGTTCATAAAATGAAGTATTCAGAACAAACCAGGGTTTCTTTCATCTTCTGGTGGTTTGCTATATACTGATTCTGGCAATGCTGTTCAATAGCAAAGTGCTTACAAAAAGACTGTTGCAGAGAATCACTGTACCCTGCAGTACACATGAATGAACCCTCTGTTGTTTTCATTTGAAATCTGATTAAAACTCTTAATTTTCATTATTTGTTACATTCCGTCACGGATTTTTCTGGACAGAAATACTGATGAGCAGTTGTTTGCCAGCACTGAAGCTTTAAGTTAGTTTAACAGATACGCTTCAGCTCCTTCTAACAAACTCATTCTTGTAGTGTCAACCTTTATTGTTTTAGCTACTGTCAAACAAAATTCAGCCTTGTGGTCTAGGTAAGTTTGTTTAGAACGCAGACCAATGGCTATTTCCATGTCTGCTCAATTAAACTGTTCTCCTGAGTCTGGAAAAAACATGTAGAGAGTGAAGTCTCTTAGCTGAGGTGAAATGGTCTTTTATCATTCATATGATGTAATCCTCATCATTACCTTCTCTCAGCAGACTGCAAAACAAAGATGTCAACATGAAAGAAAGTACAAGAGTACAAGGAAGATAAGAAAAAGATCATCCAGCAAGACATGACTCCTGGAAATTAGAAAACCGTGGTTCAATCCTCATCTGCCCATTCTAAACATCTAGCACAAACTTCTTGCATTTGCCCTGCTTCAAAAAGCTCGTAAGTTATAACTATCCCATTCAAAACACTCTGAATTTATGAGAGGGTGGGTGGAGCACATATACAAGAAGCTGCTGTCAGGAGACAAGTATGTTGGTTCCACTTTTATCGACTCTTGGCACTACTGGCTGTATCTTCAGAGCATAGCTTTTTCACATGTAACATGCTCAGACTTTGCCTCAAAAGAAGTGAGAACAGCAGGATATAGTGAAGGTACTGAATAGAGAAAATGGGGGGAGTTGAGAGATCAAATGGAGTTTCCTCATACTGCCCTCTAACCTGCTCTGACAGACAACTGGCTTGCTTTTTTACTTTTTAAACACTGATAAATCTGGAGATATTCAACAGGAAATGAAATGCCGTTTTCAGCATCAGCAGCACCCAAATCCCAAATTTCCCCTTTAGCTCTAAAGGACAGCTTCTGATAAAGGTTACAGGCCAACAGCCAGAGAAGGACAAAGCTCTGTTTAATAATGCAATAAAAATATACTAACTCTGCATGTCATACTGCAGTAATGGGCACTGAAACACTGTTTTGCTACCTAAAAAAAGTGTTCTCTTTTAGCACTACTGACAGCAATTGTACCCCACAAGAAAACACTGCAGCCTTGTCACTACTCAGCTCACACACCATCAAAGACATCTTCATCAATTTGGATACATTTTTCCAAATTACTGTCAGAGGTTACTCTGTTCAATACATGAGATGCAGTGGGATACTAACATTCATAACGTATGGCCTACATAGTCTATTTCTGCTTTTTTTGTACTGGACTTCAGCTACCAATGGTATTTACACTGGAAACCCAGCATCAAAATCCCCTTGTTTACAATCTCATTTATTCTCAGGCAGTGCACAGAACCTCCTCAAAGAGAGTTTGCTGAGGATTTCATTTGGAGCAGCTCACCCAAAAGATACTGCTCATTCTACAGCTGTAACAGCAGCCATGAGAAATATACAAACACAAAGCTCAAGGTTTTTTGTGAACATTATAAGTTTAAAAAATCCTCCTTTTTTCTATAATTTAAAATTTAAAATGCAACATAAGGTAATGATATAACTCTGGTATTTTTGCTTTGAATTGGGATTGGTTGAAACCAGCCAGTGTATTTAAAAGTTGGAAGTGGAAGGAGAAAAAGAAAAGGAGAAAACGTGATTTGCCTGCCTTCCTTCCTTCCTAAAGAACAGAAAACAAGAAACATAAGAGAACACTAAGAGTCAGTTAATGTCATCCTGGCCAAAACAGGGAGAAAAGGTTGGAACAGGCTTCTCAGAAGTACAGCAAAGAAAAACTTAGATGAGAAAATTCTGTTCTTGTACAGCCATAAATTAGCTAAACCCAAAGTAGTTCATGTTTTTCTAACTTCAAACTGTTGAGCTGCATCTTTTCAAGAGGGGAAGAGGATCATCTTGTTCCCAGAGATGAGTTGCTGATGTTATCAACCCTCAGCAAGGAAGGCAAATTTGCACGAGTTACAACACCCTAGTTCAAGTGCTGGAACTTTCACATGATCTGCCTTATATGCCTGAAAGTCTGGGATTCAAAAATTGCATGGAGTGGACATGGCCAAAAAACCCGACGGACTGCCCTGCTTACCTATCTCATATCCTTTCAAAAAGGGCAGATCAACCTTACAAAGTGGTCTTTTTGACCTGCTAGTGAAAATCATTAAAACAAACCATTGGTTCTGGACTTCCACATGTATTTTAATCTTAGACTCAGCAGCATCAAGGTGGTCAGAAACTACCCTGCGGGTTAGATCTAATTTACTTTGTTCTACATTTCTGCCCCCTGCGTCCTGCCACATGCTGACTTGGGCAGGCTGCTGTATGGACTTGAGCTGAGCCCAGCTAAAGCTACCTGAAACCTCACTATCACTGCACTGCAGCAAACCCCATTCCCCTTTCCCCATCACGACTTCCCAGCCCCATTGCCTTGTTAGTTCAGCAACAGCTTCATGGCAGGGACATTTTGGGGTAAAACTCAATCTTCACTCTAGCGGGGGACATGAGGTCTCTTTGAACCTCAGTTTGTACGGGGTACAACTCCTCCCACTAAAACAGCAATAAGAAGGTGCAAAGGGTAGAAATACTGGAGCTGAGAATACATGAAGTGTTAGTCTGGGACAAAATTCTCGGTTGCTTTTGTCCAGGAGAAAACCACAAAATTTCATTCACTGGGGACTTTACATTTGGCAAGCTGTGCTCGCGCATTTTCAGTGTAGGTTTGCAAAACATTTTGAAATGTTTCTATCTATAGTGTAACCAGATTTTTAAAACATTGTTTTAAATCAGAAGACCCTACTTCTGAGTACTAATTTTTATTGCCAGTTTCACTTACATACATAAAACAAAAATGCCACCAAAGCCCAATGAAAACATGTATGAAATTTCCCTATGAAGGTCATTGTGCAATGAAAAAGGGTTATAAATGACACAGTCCATCAACATTTAAAGCCTGCAAATAAGAACAATTAAGATCAACTACAAAAGGGAAGTTAAACAAAAATCACAGGGAAAGGAATCACACCTTCAATTGATTTAAGAGGGCAGTTGAAACCCTGGCATGTGATTTACTGGCAGAAACTAAACACTCTAGTGTGGGCTAGTTGTAAAGAAAAAATATTGTCATTTTTTTTCCAGTTTGAAGTCTAGTGCACTGAATCTTAAGAAAGTACAGGTTCACCCAAAGTGCAGGCGTCTTTTGATGTTAAAGGGAAAAAATTAGCCTCCTCCATATCTTCTATATTAAAAGTTCATTGAAGGAAGGCTAAACATTTCATTCACTGGGATGGTTCTGGTTTTTGTCATTTTTGCATAGTTAACAAGATCATAATTCACATAGGTCACACATTGTAAATATCCTCACTATATTGTTTTCCTTTCCTCTATAATTAGACCACCTTTTGTTACCAAGAATCCTATAAACTCTTTAACTGTGAATGGTTGTAAACTGCTCGTATTAAAAATTAGGCATCTCCTCCTCCCAACTTTGTACAATGAGAACTGCATCTAAAAAAAACCCCCAACTATGGCAAATAAAATCAACATTACATCTGACACCTCTTTCTGCAGGGGTTTGACCCACATTACATCATCTGCACACTTTACACAGCTTCTGTCTTTTACTCCAGCCACACAAATTACTCTTGCCTAGGCATCTACCAACAAAGGAAGACATACAAGCTTACTGACAACAGAATAGATTCAAGCAGTTCAGCCGCTGTGGAAAATGAAATCACTCAATCTTCACCAGAGCTGCAGGAAGGACACCACAGCAGCTATTCCAGTGGCTTCTTGGAGGCAAATGCAAAAGGTGCCCAAGTCCTGTCTGCTCAGCCAGCACACAGCAGCAGCCAGGGAGCCCAAGAGAAAAGACAAGGTTTCCCAAGAGCCAAAACATCTCAGTGGTGCTCTGCTCTTCCTTCTGCTATTCTTTTTTTTTTTTTTTTAAATTAAGGTGCTTCCCCTAACTAGAAACAAAGGTAGTAGTCCTTCAGGGAATTACGGCCCCATTTCTGAATGACCTGAGCCACTGCTGCCCCCCACAGGTATTTCCAAGGTTTTATTCAGCGTGTTTGCTTCCTGCTTCTGGCCATCTTCTACTCCTTGAAATCAAGCAGCAGCGGCAGCCACAGCACTCTATATTCTTTTGTACTGCAAGTTACAGTGCATATTTACTGGAGTAAGTAGAGTCATGAGACCTAGGCAGAATTATTTCAGCTTGTGGGTATTAAAACCCCATGAACTGACAAGGTCCATTGAAGCCATTAGTAGGATTAGTAGAGCCTACCAGTGAATTTTCGAGCAGGCTCTTTATGAAGAGTACAGTCCTCTTAAGCACACAGATTTTATGCAAAGGGTAGTTTGAACTGCTTACAGCTGTCATAATTGGACTTGTTTTCTGGAGTGTCAGTAGTGATCAACAGGCAACAGCAACAGGCTTGCAAAAATTCTCAGAAACCTGCTGTGCTTATTCTCAGGCCAAGTGGACAAGAATAGGGAATGTATGTGCGTCATTTTAGGAAACAGCACCTCCAGGTTATTTTTTTTCCTACCTCATCTGAAAAGAAAAGATAAATGGAAAAAAAGAAAAATTTGTGGAAGAAATCTGTGTGGATGACTCCATCATTCACCCACCTATTGGAGATTAAATTATTTTCCTGCAGTTAAACATGGGTTTGGTGTTTTCTTTTAATTGCTATTTTGACAACAGCTGCTGTTTGACATACTGTGCATAAATTCTGATGCTGTGAGTAAATGTTTTCCAACAGCACACAGCGAACTCTCATCCACTATTTACTGGTGGTCTTAAAACCCCCACGTTTCTGCCCGAAAGGGTGCATTTTGAATTAACAAAGCATAGCCATTATATTCCAAAGAAAAATACACTTGAAGAAGCAACTTCAACTCTCTTAGATTTCAGGACATTTGGTCAAAGAGAGATTATGAATTTCCACAGCTCACCAGGAAGAGCTGCAGAGTTGCAGGCTGCTTTTCCTGGTGGCACTGTTAATGCTACAAGGAAGACAGCTATAAAGGAAGGTGAAGACAGACGGGAATGTACAATGGAAGACAGACCTGAATTCCCATAATTAGTGGGGCGGGGGAAGGGGGAGGGAACCCAACCAAAACCACCCAAACCTGAAGAATCTATTTCAGATGAAACAGTAATATTACTCAGAAATGGAATGTAATAGAACAGAAAATAGTATTAATAGATCAAAAAAGATGCTAAATCCTTGAGGGGATTATAGTCTCAATTAAGTAGTATAGGAACAGCATAAATTTTCAGTAAGTACCTCTATGCTCTGTTAATTTGCTCAGGACTTTGCCATAACAGAACACACAGAGTAAAAAGCCACAGAGATTTGCATTGCAATTAAGTGGCTGCTTCCCAACACATTTCACTGAAGGAGTCAAACAGCTCCTGTGACCACTGTGGGTGCACATCCCCGGTGCTAACAAAGGTATTTAAAAAAGGTGCCAAGGTGCTGCCTTTCCTGGTATCACAAAACAACTGTGAAGCTCAGTCCAACATTCTTTTTTAAGCTTCAAAGAATATTTTTAAAGCATTTCATTACCCAATTAACAAAAATTCGGAGAAGTTTCCCCACTCCCTGTTCTCTACCATATTTCAGAGTTAAAGAAAAAAAAAGAAAGAAAAGGTCCTATGAAAGTAAAACAGTATTTGATGCACTACCATCATTATAATAACTAAAAGAAAACAATCTCTACTGCAAACTACTTTTCACTTGTAATAAAATCCTTGGTTTTCTCCTTTTAACCCCCATTAAAAGATCAGAGGGAATGCTGACATGTAAGATTTGGCAGGCACTCAAGAAAGAGTGGGTACCCCATCAGACATCTCTTATTCTAAAACACTAGACATCAAGTAAAAAATGAATCTTGGCCTGATATCAGACCTTAATAGTAATATATGGTAATTTAGCTCTTCATAAATGAAAACGTTCAACCTTTTTACATTTTACCTTCAGCAGAAGTGCAGAGAAAGGAAGAGTAATTTAATATTGAAAAACAGCTTGCTAAACGGGTAATCTCATTATTAGACTTCTTTCATCTTGCTCTGAGCACCAACATGGTTTATGGATAAGAAACCTGTATTTGGATATAGTGATTTACATCAATGTCTAAATTAACATTATTTCCCTTGAATCTTGGTTCATAACTGAATATCCCATTTTCAGTTATACTCATTTGCCAGGGTCTTTTTTTCCTAGTACAATTGGTCTCCTCTTTCTTATAAGAGAGAAGTATTTTCTAATGATAAATATGATTCACCCTAGTCTGTCATAGAGTATGAAATATTTTTTGTATAATCAAAAGAAACATCCCAACTAGAAGCTGGTAAATCACCTTTAACTTTGGTGTAGCACAAAGCTTAATACCAATTGTGTAAATCATGTCAGCACTGAGAGAAGGCCAGCTTGCTAACGTGATTAACAATGCTCACATACTACAAGCCTTGGAAATTTAAATTATTCCAAATTCCCATTCAAGTTAGTTCTGTCAAGCCTTATGCTGTGCTCTTCATTTCTTCTGATATAAAAAAACCCCACAAACCCCCTCAAGGAAACCAGGAACCATGAAGTTAAATAAAAGTACCCACAATCACTTTAGCCCTAGACAACAGTCCTATGGACGATCCTGTTGGTAGAATATCAACAGTGCATTTCCTTAATGGTTTGGAAATCTAAGGTTTTAATTGATTCAGGAAGAGAATCTGTGGCCATTCCTATGGAAGTAGAAAATACAGTCTTGAGCTCTTTCAAGCCATGACCACCGTTATCAGCCATGAATTTAAAGCACTGAGGTACGTTACACCATCACCTGCTCCTCACACATGGAGATGCCTGCCTTGCAGGCTCAGGTAGGTGTATGGGTAGCTGTGAAGGAAATCAGATCTGACAAAAAAATCATCATTTTTTCCCAGAAGCAACTCTAAAGACAAAACCAAGATGTTATAGTCTGGTGAGATTTAATGCTAGAAGTCACTGCTGAACAAATATAGCAGTTGTATTCCTCCCACAGAGAAGTCCCTAACTTACTAAAAATGTATGCAAATACAGATACCTTGAATTTATTACAACCCTGCAATAACCTTAAAAACTTTCTTTGGCAGGTAATCCTAGAAAGACTTGTTTGTTATCTCCAGAAAAACAATACTTTAATATAAAGTGGACTTCCTTCTTTCAATACTGTAAAAAATGTGGACCATTTGACAGTTATTCCAATACTAGTATTAACAGTGGCAAAATAATAATCTCGAATAAAGTCGCTGAATTTAAAAAGAAATTACTACATTGGTATTAAACACAGCCCGTTCTTATACATAGGATTACCATACTGTGTGTAAGTGCTACAATACATTCCTTTGCAAAGCAGGTACAGAATGGGAGTGTTTATTATGGACGTTTTCAAGAGCACAACAGTAATTACATTCCAAAGACTCGATAAAATGATCAGGAATTGATATTTAGCTACCATGTGTATCTCAAAAAATAGTCATCCATCACAATGTAAACTTGAGTAACTTCCAAGTATTACCACCAATTTAATACAGAATTAATTAGCTACCAATGTTGTTTGCCATAACTGAAATTTTCATTTCATGATGAAAGACGAATTTTTATGTTCTGCACAGTCTTCATAAGAGATTGCTAGTACTGCAAATCATGAGGTATTAGAGATACTTCAGAAGTAGTGGAGTCTTAATTTTGAAAGACTGCAAGAACAACTCTTAATTGGGAGTCTCTCAGCAATACGCTCAATAAGCAAACAGTCGTGATGGGGTTACTGAAACAATTAAAAACCCTGGCAATAATTAGATTTTGCACACTCTGCCCAAATTTAGAACACACAGAGAGAATCAGTGTTACCAAGTTCCACTATGAAAAGCAAGAAACTATGGGTTTTTTTTGCTGAATACCTAGAAGCACAAGAGTGAAGATGCATTATGAAATATTAAAGAGGTATTTTCTCAGATTCCAGGTCTAATTTCCCTTCAAAGCATTATTAAGAGAGATTCCAACCAGCCAGCCCACAGGGTTCAGTTGAGAATAGCATCATACTACTAAAAGAGGTGTTCTACAAAGAGGGAATATGCTGCTTCTTGTGAGTAGTAGAATTATCCCAAGACATGCATGCCTCATTTATTTTGGGCAAAACTTGCCCTAATTCATAAGTGTAGACATGTTTAATGCTTCTCCTTCTTCCCGCTGTACTGCTGCACGCTAGAAAGCTACAAAGGGTACCTAAGAAAGTTTTAATGAGGTACTACAGTAATATGGGGTTCCACACCCTGCCCTACTGCAGATGTATTAATATCCACAGACTTAGACTAGCTGTAAATTAACTGTAGTTGGAAGGTGGGTGTTTTTAGGATTCATGTAAGCCCCATTCAGAGAGCCCCACCTCTTACAACACAGATCAGCTCTTAAAGAAGGGTGTGAGATATCTTGAAAGAGCATCACAGCTCCCATCACTCCAGCCCGTAACAGGGGATGGATTTGCTTGGTATTTCAAATATTACAGTTATCCATGTACTGACAGCATCCAGGAGAGGGCAGGAAGGGAGGGAATTTCCTTCTACGACCAAGTGCAGAAAGCTAGGAGCAGATGCAAGATATTCACAGACACAGTCAAACAGATGAGGAATTTGAACTATTTGGCAGTCACTGCTCAAGAGAGAGCCAAACCGAGAGAATAAAAGTAGTATTTTGTAAGGCTCAGGTGCAGTTGCAGCACGAAAGAAGAAACCTGCAAGAACTCATTTTGTACGTGCATCGTTAAACGTGAAAGTAATGTTTCAAGTAAATATGTTCTAGAGAAGTATTAGGAGCACTTAAGATTACAACAAACGACAGGCTTGAACATTACAGATCTAATATAGAAAGAAATTGTAATTGGTTCAGACATATTACACAAGAAGTTGCTGTAATATTTCACAAGCGTGAAATCGCAACAAAAAAATCAGTCTACAAATTACAGAGATCTTAATAACCACTGCAGTTGCGAACAGTATTAAAATAATGCAGTGAAATTACTAAGGCCCCCAAATATGACTCCCTGACCACTCACCTCTGCTAATGGGAACAAGAAAAACATGGTTGATTTAGAAACATTCGTGTACAAAAGGCCACAAATGCTGCTAAATTTTTGGCTTTGAAGCAAACAGAATGAGAAGAAAATCCCTCCTCTCAAGATAGTACAAGTAGAATTTCACTACAAGTACTTTTAATAGTAACAGGATTAAGTTTGGGTAGTGTACAAAATAACACAAAAGGCACAGAAAAAGCGCATGCAGAGAATTTAAAATAGCAAAAATATCTTCACCAAATACTGCCAAGAAAAACTTGAACAATTACTTCTGTGTGGTGTAGATACTTAAAGTACATTTATTTCTGGCTGTATGGCTGGCTATATATATATGTATATATATCTATATATATATATATATGTATCTTTTGCTCAGCTATCAGCTAGCAGGAAAACAAAGAACCTCCTCCCAATATAATTTATAAATATAATTTTATACTATCTAGTNTAAATACAATTTTATACTATCCAAAAATAATAATAATTTTTTAAATAAAGGAAAATACATCTGGAATTTCAGCTATGCAAGCAGTTTCTAAATATTCAGAGAAAAATCAGAGCAACAGATTACTACTATATTAGTGTGTGAACAACCAAAACTAGATTTTACAGCCACCTAAGTTAGCTCCCTACAAATTCTGATCACAATTTTTTCTCAGTGGCACTTGTTAAACCTGCATTTGATTTATTTTCAGTAAATGAGCACCTTCTCTTACATGGCTGTTACATTACCCCAGCATTCAGACCATCAAGCATTGCTGAGATACAAAATACCAAACACTGAATAAGAAATACATGCAACACAAGCATGGCCTTGAAATTCCATCTGCATGTTTTTGAAAACATTACTGCACTCTATGACAGTTCATAAATAAGTCCACTATCACTATCAACTAATGTACTCAGTGACCAAAATTCAGTCTTTAATATGGTGACTTTGTCAGGAAAAGGAAAAAAAAATCATAACCAGACTTATTCCGCAGCAGCAATTAACAGTATTTTAGAGTAAAATGGAATACAGAAAAATACAAAATCTCCCATTTATCTTCTACCTTCTTTAGGTTTTTACGATCTTTTTGAGGCTCCTATGCAGGAAAAAAACCCCTCTGCTCCTTCTCTCTAGGCATAAACTAGACTGTCAAGCATAGCTACCTTGGCCTACTCTTCCTTAATGAAACTGGTTTTGGTGGGGCTTTTTTTTTGTTTTTGTTCATTTGGTTTGGTTGGTTGGTTTTTTGGGGTTTTTTTGTGTGGGGTTGTGGTTTGTTTTTTTTTTTTGGTTTTTTTTTTTTCCCCCTCTTTAGAAACACTCTCCTGCACAAAATAACTGGCATGTTGATGCTTGTCAGAATAATTTTGGATCCGTATTTTGGTTAGGTAGGGCATCAATAATCATAGTGCTCATTTTGTCAGAGCTGAGTCAAGACACACGTTACCCACTTTCTCCATACAAAACTTGACCAAAAAGAAAAAAAA